>CM055118.1:506018772-506329680 GCA_029206835.1 Rana muscosa | reverse complement strand
TGTCCCCGGGGGGGGATATATACTGGGAGTACGGTGTCCCCGGGGGGGGGATATATACTGGGAGTACGGTAGTCCCCGGGGGGGGGATATATACTGGGAGTACGGTGTCCCCGGGGGGGGGATATATACTGGGAGTACGGTGTCCCCGGGGGGGGGATATATACTGGGAGTACGGTGTCCCCGGGGGGGGGGATATATACTGGGAGTACAGGTGTCCCCGGGGGGGGGGGGATATATACTGGGAGTACGGTGTCCCCGGGGGGGGGGATATATACTGGGAGTACGGTGTCCCCGGGGGGGGGGGATATATACTGGGAGTACGGTGTCCCCGGGGGGGGGGGATATATACTGGGAGTACGGTGTCCCCGGGGGGGGGGGGATATATACTGGGAGTACGGTGTCCCCGGGGGGGGGGATATATACTGGGAGTACGGTGTCCCCGGGGGGGGGATATATACTGGGAGTACGGTGTCCACGGGGGGGGGGATATATACTGGGAGTACGGTGTCCACGGGGGGGGGATATATACTGGGAGTACGGTGTCCCCGGGGGGATATATACTGGGAGTACGGTGTCCCCGGGGGGATATATACTGGGAGTACGGTGTCCCCGGGGGGATATATACTGGGAGTACGGTGTCCCCGGGGGGATATATACTGGGAGTACGGTGTCCCCGGGGGGATATATACTGGGAGTCGGTGTCCCCGGGGGGATATATACTGGGAGTACGGTGTCCCCGGGGGGATATATACTGGGAGTACGGTGTCCCCGGGGGGATATATACTGGGAGTACGGTGTCCCCGGGGGGATATATACTGGGAGTACGGTGTCCCGGGGGATTGGGTCCCCGGGGGATATATACTGGGAGTACGGTGTCCCCGGGGGGATATATACTGGGAGTACGGTGTCCCCGGGGGGATATATACTGGGAGTACGGTGTCCCCGGGGGGATATATACTGGGAGTACGGTGTCCCCGGGGGGGGGATATATACTGGGAGTACGGTGTCCCCCGGGGGGGGGATATATACTGGGAGTACGGTGTCCCCGGGGGGGGGATATATACTGGGAGTACGGTGTCCCCGGGGGGGGATATATACTGGGAGTACGGTGTCCCCGGGGGGGGATATATACTGGGAGTACGGTGTCCCCGGGGGGGGGATATATACTGGGAGTACGGCGTCCCCGGGGGGGGGGGGGGATATATATACTGGGAGTACGGCGTCCGGGGGGGGATATATATACTGGGAGTACGGCGTCCCGGGGGGGGGGGGGGGGGGATATATATACAGGGAGTACGGCGTCCCGGGGGGGGGGGGGGGTTATATATACAGGGAGTACGGCGTCCCGGGGGGGGGATATATATACTGGGAGTACGGCGTCCCGGGGGGGGGGATATATATACACTGGGAGTACGGCGTCCCGGGGGGGGGATATATATACTGGGGGTACGGCGTCCCCGGGGGGGGGATATATATACTGGGAGTACGGCGTCCCCGGGGGGGGGGGGATATATACTGGGAGTACGGCGTCCCCGGGGGGGGGGATATATACTGGGAGTACGGCGTCCCCGGGGGGGGATATATACTGGGAGTACGGCGTCCCCGGGGGGGGGGGGATATATATACTGGGAGTACGGCGTCCCCGGGGGGGGGGGGGGATATATATACTGGGAGTACGGCGTCCCCGGGGGGGGATATATATACTGGGAGTACGGCGTCCCCGGTGGGGGATATATACTGGGAGTACGGCGTCCCCGGGGGGGGGGGATATATATACTGGGAGTACGGCGTCCCGGGGGGGGGGATATATATACTGGGAGTACGGCGTCCCGGGGGGGGGGGGATATATATACTGGGAGTACGGCGTCCCGGGGGGGGGGGGGATATATATACACAGGGAGTACGGCGTCCCGGGGGGGGGGGGGGATATATATACTGGGAGTACGGCGTCCCGGGGGGGGGGGATATATATACACTGGGAGTACGGCGTCCCGGGGGGGGGGGGGATATATATACACTGGGAGTAGGGCGTCCCGGGGGGGGGGGGGATATATATACACTGGGAGTACGGCGTCCCGGGGGGGGGGATATATATACACTGGAGTACGGCGTCCCGGGGGGGGGGGGATATATATACACTGGGAGTAGGGCGTCCCGGGGGGGGGGGGATATATATACACTGGGAGTACGGCGTCCCGGGGGGGGGGGATATATATACACTGGGAGTACGGCGTCCCGGGGGGGGGGGGGATATATACTGGGAGTACGGCGTCCCCGGGGGGGGGGATATATACTGTGAGTACGGCGTCCCCGGGGGGGGATATATACTGTGAGTACGGCGTCCGCGGGGGGGGGGGATATACTGGGAGTACGGCGTTCCGGGGGGGGGGGATATATATATATATATATATACACACTGGGAGCACGGCGTCCCGGGGGGGGGATATATACTGGGAGTACGGTGTCCCCGGGGGGGGGATAAATACTGGGAGTACGGTGTCCCCGGGGGGGATATATACTGGGAGTACGGTGTCCCCGGGGGGGGGGGGGGATATATACTGGGAGTACGGTTGTCCCCGGGGGGGGGGGATATATACTGGGAGTACGGTGTCCCCGGGGGGGGGATATATACTGGGAGTACGGTGTCCCCGGGGGGGGGATATATACTGGGAGTACGGTGTCCCCGGGGGGGGGATATATACTGGGAGTACGGTGTCCCCGGGGGGGGGGGATATATACTGGGAGTACGGTATCCCCGGGGGGGGATATATACTGGGAGTACGGTGTCCCCGGGGGGGGGGGATAAATACTGGGAGTACGGTGTCCCCGGGGGGGGATATATACTGGGAGTACGGTGTCCCCGGGGGGGGGGGGATATATACTGGGAGTACGGTGTCCCCGGGGGGGGGGGGGATATATACTGGAGTACGGTGTCCGCGGGGGGGGACATATACTGGGAGTACGGTGTCCCCGGGGGGGGACATATACTGGGAGTACGGTGTCCCCGGGGGGGGGGGATATATACTGGGAGTACGGTATCCCCGGGGGGGGATATATACTGGGAGTACGGTATCCCCGGGGGGGGGGATATATACTGGGAGTACGGTATCCCCGGGGGGGGATATATACTGGGAGTACGGTGTCCCCGGGGGGGGGATATATACTGGGAGTACGGTGTCCCCGGGGGGGGGGATATATACTGTGAGTACGGCGTCCCCGGGGGGGGATATATACTGTGAGTACGGCATCCGCGGGGGGGGGGGGGATATACATATATATACACACTGGGAGCACGGCGTCCCGGGGGGGGGATATATACTGGGAGTACGGTGTCCCGGGGGGGGGGGATAAATACTGGGAGTACGGTGTCCCCGGGGGGGGGGATATATACTGGGAGTACGGTGTCCCCGGAAGGGGGGATATATACTGGGAGTACGGTGTCCCCGGGGGGGGGATATATACTGGGAGTACGGTGTCCCCGGGGGGGGGATATATACTGGGAGTACGGTGTCCCCGGGGGGGGGATATATACTGGGAGTACGGTATCCCCGGGGGGGGGATATATACTGGGAGTACGGTGTCCCCGGGGGGGGGATATATACTGGGAGTACGGTGTCCCCGGGGGGGGGATATATACTGGGAGTACGGTGTCCCCGGGGGGGGATATATACTGGGAGTACGGTGTCCCCGGGGGGGGGGGATATATACTGGGAGTACAGTGTCCCCGGGGGGGGGGGGATATATACTGGGAGTACGGTGTCCCCGGGGGGGGGGGATATATACTGGGAGTACGGTGTCCCCGGGGGGGGGAATATATACTGGGAGTACGGTGTCCCCGGGGGGGGGGATATATACTGGGAGTACGGTGTCCCCGGGGGGGGGGGGATATATACTGGGAGTACGGTGTCCCCGGGGGGGGGGGATATATACTGGGAGTACGGTGTCCCCGGGGGGGGGGATATATACTGGGAGTACGGTGTCCCCGGGGGGGGGATATATACTGGGAGTACGGTGTCCACGGGGGGGGGGGATATATACTGGGAGTACGGTGTCCACGGGGGGGATATATACTGGGAGTACGGTGTCCCCGGGGGGATATATACTGGGAGTACGGTGTCCCCGGGGGGATATATACTGGGAGTACGGTGTCCCCGGGGGGATATATACTGGGAGTACGGTGTCCCCGGGGGGATATATACTGGGAGTACGGTGTCCCCGGGGGGATATATACTGGGAGTACGGTGTCCCCGGGGGGATATATACTGGGAGTACGGTGTCCCCGGGGGGATATATACTGGGAGTACGGTGTCCCCGGGGGGATATATACTGGGAGTACGGTGTCCCCGGGGGGATATATACTGGGAGTACGGTGTCCCCGGGGGGATATATACTGGGAGTACGGTGTCCCCGGGGGGATATATACTGGAGTACGGTGTCCCCGGGGGGGGGATATATACTGGGAGTACGGTGTCCCCGGGGGGGGGATATATACTGGGAGTACGGTGTCCCCGGGGGGGATATATACTGGGAGTACGGTGTCCCCGGGGGGGGATATATACTGGGAGTACGGTGTCCCCGGGGGGGGATATATACTGGGAGTACGGTGTCCCCGGGGGGGGATATATACTGGGAGTACGGTGTCCCCGGGGGGGGATATATACTGGGAGTACGGTGTCCCCGGGGGGGGATATATACTGGGAGTACGGTGTCCCCGGGGGGGATATATACTGGGAGTACGGTGTCCCCGGGGGGGATATATACTGGGAGTACGGTGTCCCCGGGGGGGATATATACTGGGAGTACGGTGTCCCCGGGGGGGATATATACTGGGAGTACGGTGTCCCCGGGGGGGGATATATACTGGGAGTACGGTGTCCCCGGGGGGGATATATACTGGGAGTACGGTGTCCCCGGGGGGGATATATACTGGGAGTACGGTGTCCCCGGGGGGGATATATACTGGGAGTACGGTGTCCCCGGGGGGGATATATACTGGGAGTACGGTGTCCCCGGGGGGGATATATACTGGGAGTACGGTGTCCCCGGGGGGATATATACTGGGAGTACGGTGTCCCCGGGGGGGGGGGATATATACTGGGAGTACGGTGTCCCCGGGGGGGGGGGATATACTGGGAGTACGGTGTCCCGGGGGGGGGATATATACTGGGAGTACGGTGTCCCCGGGGGGGGATATATACTGGGAGTACGGTGTCCCCGGGGGGGGGGGATATATACTGGGAGTACGGTGTCCCCGGGGGGGGGGATATATACTGGGAGTACGGTGTCCCCGGGGGGGGGGATATATACTGGGAGTACGGTGTCCCCAGGGGGGGGGATATATACTGGGAGTACGGTGTCCCCGGGGGGGGGGGGATATATACTGGGAGTACGGTGTCCCCGGGGGGGGGGGGATATATACTGGGAGTACGGTGTCCCCGGGGGGGGGGATATATACTGGGAGTACGGTGTCCCCGGGGGGGGGGGGATATATACTGGGAGTACGGTGTCCCCGGGGGGGGGGGATATATACTGGGAGTACGGTTGTCCCGGGGGGGGGGGATATATATACAGGGAGTACGGCGTCCCGGGGGGGGGGATATATATACTGGGAGTACGGCGTCCCGGGGGGGGGGATATATATACTGGGAGTACGGCGTCCCGGGGGGGGGGGATATATATACACTGGGAGTACGGCGTCCCGGGGGGGGATATATATACTGGGGGTACGGCGTCCCCGGGGGGGGGGATATATACTGGGAGTACGGCGTCCCCGGGGGGGGGGATATATACTGGGAGTACGGCGTCCCGGGGGGGGATATATACTGGGAGTACGGCGTCCGCGGGGGGGGGGATATACTGGGAGTACGGCGTTCCGGGGGGGGGGGGATATATATATATACACACTGGGAGCACGGCGTCCCGGGGGGGGGGGGATATATATTACACACACACACACACACTGGGAGTACGGCGTCCCCGGGGGGGGGGATATATATACTGGGAGTACGGCGTCCCCTGGGGGGGGGATATATATACTGGGAGTACGGCGTCCCCTTGGGGGGGGGGGGATATATATATACTGGGAGTACGGTAGTACGGTGACCCGGAGGGGGGATATATATACTGGGAGTACAGTGACCGGGGGGGATATATATACTGGGAGTACGGCGTCCCCGGGGGGGGGGGGGATATATATACTGGGAGTACGACGTCCCCGGGGGGGGGATATATATACTGGGAGTACGGCGTCCCCGGGGGGGGATATATATACTGGGAGTACGGCGTCCCCGGGGGGGGGGATATATACTGGGAGTACGGCGTCCCCGGGGGGGGGGGGGGATATATATACTGGGAGTACGGCGTCCCGGGGGGGGGATATATATACTGGGAGTACGGCGTCCCGGGGGGGGGGGATATATATACAGGGAGTACGGCGTCCCGGGGGGGGGGGGATATATATACTGGGAGTACGGCGTCCCGGGGGGGGGGATATATATACACTGGGAGTAGGGCGTCCCGGGGGGGGGGGATATATATACACTGGGAGTACGGCGTCCTGGGGGGGGGGGGGATATATACTGGGAGTACGGCGTCCCCGGGGGGGGGGGGGGATATATACTGTGAGTACGGCGTCCCCGGGGGGGGGATATATACTGTGAGTACGGCGTCCGCGGGGGGGGGGATATACTGGGAGTACGGCGTTCCGGGGGGGGGGGGAGATATATATATATACACACTGGGAGCACGGCGTCCCGGGGGGGGGGGATATATATATATATATACACACACACACACTGGGAGTACGGCGTCCCCGGGGGGGGGGGATATATATACTGGGAGTACGGCGTCCCCTGGGGGGGGGATATATATACTGGGAGTACGGCGTCCCCTTGGGGGGGGGGATATATATATATACTGGGAGTACGGTAGTACGGTGACCCGGGGGGGGGGATATATATACTGGGAGTACAGTGACCGGGGGGGGGATATATATACTGGGAGTACGGCGTCCCCGGGGGGGGGGATATATATACTGGGAGTACGACGTCCCCGGGGGGGGGGGATATATATACTGGGAGTACGGCGTCCCCGGGGGGGGATATATATACTGGGAGTACGGCGTCCCCGGGGGGGGGATATATATACTGGGAGTACGGCGTCCCCGGGGGGGGGGGGGGATATATATACTGGGAGTACGGCGTATCCTGGGGGGGGGGGGATATATATACACTGGGAGTACGGCGTCCCGGGGGGGATATATATACTGGGAGTACGGTGTCCCCGGGGGGGGGATATATATACTGGAAGTACGGTGTCCCCGGGGGGGGGGGGGATATATATACTGGAAGTACGGTGTCCCCTGGGGGGGGGGAATATATATACTGGAAGTACGGTGTCCCCGGGGGGGGGGGGAGGGGGATATATATACTGGAAGTACGGTGTCCCCGGGGGGAGGGGGATATATATACTGGGAGTACGGTGTCCCCGGGGGGGGGGGAGGGATATATATATACTGGGAGTACGGTGTCCCCGGGGGGATATATACTGGGAGTACGGTGTCCCCAGGGGGGGAGGGATATATATACTGGGAGTACGGTGTCCCCGGGAGGGGGGGGGAGGGATATATATATACTGGGAGTACGGTGTCCCCGGGGGGAGGGATATATATACTGGGAGTACGGTTGTCCCCGGGGGGGGAGGGATATATACTGGGAGTACGGTGTCCCCAGGGGGGGATATATACTGGGAGTACGGGTGTCCCCGGGGGGGGGGGAGGGATATATATATATATACTGGGAGTACGGTGTCCCCGGGGGGGGGGAGGGATATATACTGGGAGTACAGTGTCCCCGGGGGGGGGATATATACTGGGAATACGGTGTCCCCGGGGGGGGAGGGATATATACTGGGAGTACGGTGTCCCCGGGGGGGGAGGGATATATATATACTGGGAGTACGGTGGGGAGGGATATATATACTGGGAGTACGGTGTCCCCGGGGGGGGGGGGGGGGAGGGATATATATATATATATATATATATATATATATATATATATATATATATATATATATATATATATATACACACACACTGGGAGTACGGTGTCCCCAGGGGGGGGGATATATACTGGGAGTACGGTGTCCACAGGGGGGGGGGGGATATATACTGGGAGTACGGTGTCCACAGGGGGGGGGGATATATACTGGGAGTACGGTGTCCACAGGGGGGGGGGATATATACTGGGAGTACGGTGTCCACAGGGGGGGGGATATATACTGGGAGTACGGTGTCCCCGGGGGGATATATACTGGGAGTACGGTGTCCCCGGGGGGATATATACTGGGAGTACGGTTGTCCCCGGGGGGATATATACTGGGAGTACGGTGTCCCCGGGGGGATATATACTGGGAGTACGGTGTCCCCGGGGGGGATATATACTGGGAGTACGGTGTCCCCGGGGGGGATATATACTGGGAGTACGGTGTCCCCGGGGGGGGATATATACTGGGAGTACGGTGTCCCCGGGGGGGATATATACTGGGAGTACGGTGTCCCCGGGGGGGATATATACTGGGAGTACGGTGTCCCCGGGGGGGATATATACTGGGAGTACGGTGTCCCCGGGGGGGATATATACTGGGAGTACGGTGTCCCCGGGGGGGATATATACTGGAGTACGGTGTCCCCGGGGGGGATATATACTGGGAGTACGGTGTCCCCGGGGGGGGATATATACTGGGAGTACGGTGTCCCCGGGGGGGGATATATACTGGGAGTACGGTGTCCCCGGGGGGGGATATATACTGGGAGTACGGTGTCCCCGGGGGGGATATATACTGGGAGTACGTGTGTCCCCGGGGGGGATATATACTGGGAGTACGGTGTCCCCGGGGGGGATATATACTGGGAGTACGGTGTCCCCGGGGGGGATATATACTGGGAGTACGGTGTCCCCGGGGGGGATATATACTGGGAGTACGGTGTCCCCGGGGGGGATATATACTGGGAGTACGGTGTCCCCGGGGGGGATATATACTGGGAGTACGGTGTCCCCGGGGGGGATATATACTGGGAGTACGGTGTCCCCGGGGGGGATATATACTGGGAGTACGGTTGTCCCCGGGGGGGATATATACTGGGAGTACGGTGTCCCGGGGGGGGATATATACTGGGAGTACGGTGTCCCCGGGGGGGATATATACTGGGAGTACGGTGTCCCCGGGGGGGATATATACTGGGAGTACGGTGTCCCCGGGGGGGATATATACTGGGAGTACGGTGTCCCCGGGGGGGGATAAATACTGGGAGTACGGTGTCCCCGGGGGGGGGATATATACTGGGAGTACGGTGTCCCCGGGGGGGGGGGATATATACTGGGAGTACGGTGTCCCCGGGGGGGGGGGATATATACTGGGAGTACGGTGTCCCCGGGGGGGGGGGATATATACTGGGAGTACGGTGTCCGCGGGGGGGGATATATACTGGGAGTACGGTGTCCCCGGGGGGGGGGATATATACTGGGAGTACGGTGTCCCGGGGGGGGGGATATATACTGGGAGTACGGTGTCCCCGGGGGGGGGGGATATATACTGGGAGTACGGTGTCCCCGGGGGGGGGGGAATATATACTGGGAGTACGGTATCCCCGGGGGGGGGGAATATATACTGGGAGTACGGTATCCCCGGGGGGGGATATATACTGGGAGTACGGTGTCCCCGGGGGGGGGGATATATACTGGGAGTACGGTGTCCCCGGGTGGGGGGGGATATATACTGGGAGTACGGTGTCCCCGGGGGGGGGGATATATACTGGGAGTACGGTGTCCCCGGGGGGGGGGGATATATACTGGGAGTACGGTGTCCCCGGGGGGGGGGATATATACTGGGAGTACGGTGTCCCGGGGGGGGGGATATATACTGGGAGTACGGTGTCCCCGGGGGGGGGGGTATATACTGGGAGTACGGTGTCCCCGGGGGGGGATATATACTGGGAGTACGGTGTCCCGGGGGGGGGGGATATATTACTGGGAGTACGGTGTCCCGGGGGGGGGGGGGATATATACTGGGAGTACGGTGTCCCGGGGGGGGGGGATATATACTGGGAGTACGGTGTCCCCGGGGGGGGGATATATACTGGGAGTACGGTATCCCGGGGGGGGGATATATACTGGGAGTACGGTATCCCCGGGGGGGGATATATACTGGGAGTACGGTATCCCCGGGGGGGGATATATACTGGGAGTACGGTGTCCCCGGGGGGGGGGATATATACTGGGAGTACGGTGACCCCGGGGGGGGAAATATACTGGGAGTACAGTGTCCCCGGGGGGGGGGATATATACTGGGAGTACGGTGTCCCCGGGGGGGGGGGATATATACTGGGAGTACGGTGTCCCCGGGGGGGGGGGGATATATACTGGGAGTACGGTGTCCCCGGGGGGGGGGATATATACTTGGAGTACGGTGTCCCCGGGGGGGGGGGATATATACTGGGAGTACGGTGTCCCCGGGGGGGGGGATATATACTGGGAGTACGGTGTCCCCAGGGGGGGGGATATATACTGGGAGTACGGTGTCCCCGGGGGGGGGGATATATACTGGGAGTACGGTGTCCCCGGGGGGGGGGATATATACTGGGAGTACGGTGTCCCCGGGGGGGGGGATATATACTGGGAGTACGGTGTCCCCGGGGGGGGGATATATACTGGGAGTACGGTGTCCACGGGGGGGGGATATATACTGGGAGTACGGTGTCCACGGGGGGGGGGATATATACTGGGAGTACGGTGTCCCCGGGGGGGGATATATACTGGGAGTACGGTGTCCCCGGGGGGGGGGGATATATACTGGGAGTACGGTGTCCCCGGGGGGGGGATATATACTGGGAGTACGGTGTCCGCGGGGGGGGGGGAATATACTGGGAGTACGGTGTCCGCGGGGGGGATATATACTGGGGAGTACGGTGTCCCCGGGGGGGGGGGATATATACTGGAGTACGGTGTCCCCGGGGGGGATATATACTGGGAGTACGGTGTCCCCGGGGGGGATATATACTGGGAGTACGGTGTCCCCGGGGGGGGATATATACTGGGAGTACGGTGTCCCCGGGGGGGATATATACTGGGAGTACGGTTGTCCCCGGGGGGGGATATATACTGGGAGTACGGTGTCCCCGGGGGGGGATATATACTGGGAGTACGGTGTCCCCGGGGGGGATATATACTGGGAGTACGGTGTCCCCGGGGGGGATATATACTGGGAGTACGGTGTCCCCGGGGGGGATATATACTGGGAGTACGGTGTCCCCGGGGGGGATATATACTGGGAGTACGGTGTCCCCGGGGGGGATATATACTGGGAGTACGGTGTCCCCGGGGGGGATATATACTGGGAGTACGGTGTCCCCGGGGGGGATATATACTGGGAGTACGGTGTCCCCGGGGGGGATATATACTGGGAGTACGGTGTCCCCGGGGGGGATATATACTGGGAGTACGGTGTCCCCGGGGGGGATATATACTGGGAGTACGGTGTCCCCGGGGGGGATATATACTGGGAGTACGGTGTCCCCGGGGGGGATATATACTGGGAGTACGGTGTCCCCGGGGGGATATATACTGGGAGTACGGTGTCCCCGGGGGGGATATATACTGGGAGTACGGTGTCCCCGGGGGGGATATATACTGGGAGTACGGTTGTCCCCGGGGGGGGGATATATACTGGGAGTACGGTGTCCCCGGGGGGGGATATATACTGGGAGTACGGTGTCCCCGGGGGGGGGGATATATACTGGGAGTACGGTGTCCCCGGGGGGGGGATATATACTGGGAGTACGGTGTCCCCCGGGGGGGGGGGATATATACTGGGAGTACGGTGTCCCCGGGGGGGGGGATATATACTGGGAGTACGGTGTCCCCGGGGGGGGGGATATATACTGGGAGTACGGTGTCCCCGGGGGGGGGGGATATATACTGGGAGTACGGTGTCCCCGGGGGGGGGGGATATATACTGGGAGTACGGTGTCCCCGGGGGGGGGGATATATACTGGGAGTACGGTGTCCCCGGGGGGGGGGATATATACTGGGAGTACGGTGTCCCCGGGGGGGGGGGATATATACTGGGAGTACGGTGTCCCCGGGGGGGGGGATATATACTGGGAGTACGGTTGTCCCCGGGGGGGGGATATATACTGGGAGTACGGTGTCCCCGGGGGGGGGGGATATATACTGGGAGTACGGTGTCCCCGGGGGGGGGGGATATATACTGGGAGTACGGTGTCCCCGGGGGGGGGATATATACTGGGAGTACGGTGGTCCCCGGGGGGGGGGATATATACTGGGAGTACGGTGTCCCCGGGGGGGGGGGATATATACTGGGAGTACGGTGTCCCCGTGACGGGTCCCGGGGGGGATATATACTGGGAGTACGGTGTCCCCGGGGGGGGGGATATATACTGGGAGTACGGTGTCCCCGGGGGGGGGATATATACTGGGAGTACGGTGTCCCCGGGGGGGGGGATATATACTGGGAGTACGGTGTCCCCGGGGGGGGGGGATATATACTGGGAGTACGGTGTCCCCGGGGGGGGGATATATACTGGGAGTACGGTGTCCCCGGGGGGGGGATATATACTGGGAGTACGGTGTCCCCGGGGGGGGGGGATATATACTGGGAGTACGGTGTCCCCGGGGGGGGGATATATACTGGGAGTTACGGTCACCGGGGGGATATATACTGGGAGTACGGTGTCCCCGGGGGGATATATACTGGGAGTACGGTGTCCCCGGGGGGATATATACTGGGAGTACGGTGTCCCCGGGGGGGGATATATACTGGGAGTACGGTGTCCCCGGGGGGGGATATATACTGGGAGTACGGTGTCCCCGGGGGGGATATATACTGGGAGTACGGTGTCCCCGGGGGGGATATATACTGGGAGTACGGTGTCCCCGGGGGGGATATATACTGGGAGTACGGTGTCCCCGGGGGGGATATATACTGGGAGTACGGTGTCCCGGGGGGGATATATACTGGGAGTACGGTGTCCCCGGGGGGGATATATACTGGGAGTACGGTGTCCCCGGGGGGGATATATACTGGGAGTACGGTGTCCCCGGGGGGGATATATACTGGGAGTACGGTGTCCCCGGGGGGGGATATATACTTGGAGTACGGTGTCCCCGGGGGCGATATATACTGGGAGTACGGTGTCCCCCGGGGGCGATATATACTGGGAGTACGGTGTGGGGGGATATATACTGGGAGTACGGTGTCCCCGGGGGGGATATATACTGGGAGTACGGTGTCCCCGGGGGGGGAGGGATATATATATATACACACTGGGAGTACGGGGGGAGGGATATATATATACTGGGAGTACGGTGTCCCCCAGGGGGGGATATATACTGGGAGTACGGTGTCCCCGGGGGGATATATACTGGCAGTACGGTGTCCCCGGGGGGGGGGGGATATATACTGGCAGTACGGTGTCCCCGGGGGGGGGGGGATATATACTGGCAGTACGGTGTCCCCGGGGGGGGGGTATATACTGGGAGTACGGTGTCCCCGGGGGGGGGGATATATACTGGGAGTACGGTTGTCCCCAGGGGGGGGATATATACTGGGAGTAAGGTGTCCCCGGGGGGGGGGGGGATATATACTGGGAGTACGGTGTCCCCGGGGGGGGGGGGGGATATATACTGGGAGTACGGTGTCCCCGGGGGGATATAAACTGGGAGTACGGTGTCCCCGGGGGGATATATACTGGGAGTACGGTGTCCCCGGGGGGGATATATACTGGGAGTACGGTGTCCCCGGGGGGGATATATACTGGGAGTACGGTTGTCCCCGGGGGGGGGATATATACTGGGAGTACGGTGTCCCCGGGGGGGGGATATATACTGGGAGTACGGTGTCCCCGGGGGGGGGATATATACTGGGAGTACGGTGTCCCCGGGGGGGGGATATATACTGGGAGTACGGTGTCCCCGGGGGGGATATATACTGGGAGTACGGTGTCCCGGGGGGGGGGATATATACTGGGGAGTACGGGTGTCCCGGGGGGGGGATATATACTGGGAGTACAGTGTCCCGGGGGGGGGATATATACTGGGAGTACGGTGTCCCGGGGGGGGGATATATACTGGGAGTACGGTGTCTCCGGGGGGGGGGGATATATACTGGGAGTACGGTGTCCCCGGGGGGGGGGATATATACTGGGAGTACGGTGTCCCCGGGGGGGGATATATACTGGGAGTACGGTGTCCCCGGGGGGGGATAGATACTGGGAGTACGGTGTCCCCGGGGGGGGGGATAGATACTGGGAGTACGGTGTCCCCGGGGGGGGATATATACTGGGAGTACGGTGTCCCCGGGGGGGGATATATACTGGGAGTACGGTGTCCCCGGGGGGGGGATATATACTGGGAGTACGGTGTCCCCGGGGGGGGGGATATATACTGGAGTACGGTGTCCCCGGGGGGGGGATATATACTGGGAGTACGGTGTCCCCGGGGGGGGGGGATATATACTGGGAGTACGGTGTCCCCGGGGGGGGGATATATACTGGGAGTACGGTGTCCCCGGGGGGGGGGATATATACTGGGAGTACGGTGTCCCCGGGGGGGGGGGGGATATATACTGGGAGTACGGTGTCCCCGGGGGGGGGGGATATATACTGGGAGTACGGTGTCCGGGGGGGGGATATATACTGGGAGTACGGTGTCCCCGGGGGGGGGGGGGGGGGATATATACTGGGAGTACGGTGTCCCCGGGGGGGGGGGGGATATATACTGGGAGTACGGTTGTCCCCCGGGGGGGGGGGATATATACTGGGAGTACGGTGTCCCCGGGGGGGGGGGGGGGGATATATACTGGGAGTACGGTGTCCCCGGGGGGGGGATATATACTGGGAGTACGGTGTCCCCAGGGGGGGGATATATACTGGGAGTACGGTGTCCCCAGGGGGGGGATATATACTGGGAGTACGGTGTCCCCAGGGGGGGGATATATACTGGGAGTACGGTGTCCCCGGGGGGGATATATACTGGGAGTACGGTGTCCTCGGGGGGGATATATACTGGGAGTACGGTGTCCCCGGGGGGGATATATACTGGGAGTACGGTTGTCCCCGGGGGGGATATATACTGGGAGTACGGTGTCCCCGGGGGGGATATATACTGGGAGTACGGTGTCCCCGGGGGGGATATATACTGGGAGTACGGTGTCCCCGGGGGGGGATATATACTGGGAGTACGGTGTCCCCGGGGGGGATATATACTGGGAGTACGGTGTCCCCGGGGGTGGATATATACTGGGAGTACGGTGTCCCCGGGGGGGATATATACTGGGAGTACGGTGTCCCCGGGGGGGATATATACTGGGAGTACGGTGTCCCCGGGGGGGGATATATACTGGGAGTACGGTGTCCCCGGGGGGGATATATACTGGGAGTACGGTGTCCCCAGGGGGGGGATATATACTGGGAGTTACGGTGTCCCCAGGGGGGGGATATATACTGGGAGTACGGTGTCCCCGGGGGGGATATATACTGGGAGTACGGTGTCCCCGGGGGGGATATATACTGGGAGTACGGTGTCCCCGGGGGGGATATATACTGGGAGTACGGTGTCCCCGGGGGGGGGGGGGATATATACTGGGAGTACGGTTGTCCCCGGGGGGGGGATATATACTGGGAGTACGGTGTCCCCGGGGGGGGGATATATACTGGGAGTACGGTGTCCCCGGGGGGGGGATATATACTGGGAGTACGGTGTCCCCGGGGGGGGGGGGGATATATACTGGGAGTACGGTGTCCCCGGGGGGGATATATACTGGGAGTACGGTGTCCCCGGGGGGGATATATACTGGGAGTACGGTGTCCCCGGGGGGGGGATATATACTGGGAGTACGGTGTCCCCGGGGGGGGGGGATATATACTGGGAGTAACGGTGTCCCCGGGGGGGATATATACTGGGAGTACGGTGTCCCCGGGGGGGGGGATATATACTGGGAGTACGGTGTCCCCGGGGGGGGATATATACTGGGAGTACGGTGTCCCCGGGGGGGGATATATACTGGGAGTACGGTGTCCCCGGGGGGGGATATATACTGGGAGTACGGTGTCCCCGGGGGGGGGGATATATACTGGGAGTACGGTGTCCCCGGGGGGGGGGATATATACTGGGAGTACGGTGTCCCCGGGGGGGGGGATATATACTGGGAGTACGGTGTCCCCGGGGGATATATATATACTGGGGAGTACGGTGTCCCCGGGGATATATATATACTGGGAGTACGGTGTCCCCAAGGGGGGAATTATATTGGGAGTACGGTGTCCCCGGGGGGGGATATATATTGGGAGTATGGTGTCCACAGGGGGGGGATATATATTGGGGTACGGTGTGGTGTCCCCCCTCAGTCCCCGGCTCTCACCCAGCAGCTCGGCCCCCATGAATAGAAGGTATAGCAGGGCAGCCAGGCCCAGCCTCCTCTTCACCGTCCTGTCCCTCTTCCGCTCTCCCCGGTGCTGGCAGCTCTCACACGGCTCTGTGCGGACCGGAGGCTCCGGTTGGTCCCTCTCCAGTAAGGAGTCATCATCGGAGGACAAGGCCAGGGTCCCCCCATTGATGGTCGGGCAGTCCTCGGACACCAACACCCTCAGCTTATTGATGGAGGGGGGGCAGCTCTCCGTCCGCCCCCTCCTCCGCTCCGTCCGGGTAGTCGAAGCCCGTGTCATCGCTCAGGTAAGGCGGCTGCTCGTCCCGGCGACTCTTCAGCCGCAGAGCACTCCACCAGGCAGGGGGCCGCCGCCACATGGCAGCCCGCACAGCTCTGACAGCCGACCCGTCTCACTCTCCGCACTCCACCACTTCCGGGATCCAGCCGCTAGGGCTCTAAAACAATCGGTCACATGACACCGCGGGGACGCGCAAGGCAAACACCGAACCACGTGTCTGCCGCGGACGAGCATCAAGTTGTCACAAGACGCCCACTCTCCTATTGGGGTGAATGAGCGAGCGAGCGAGCGACCGACCTCTAGCGGTAAAAGCGCACATTCCGCCCCATTGAAAACTTTCCTTCATCAAGCTTATTGACATCAACGTTAACGCGATCAGGCTTGTCTCCAAAAGAAGTAAACGAGCTATTTCCGGGTTCTCCTAGCCGGGGATCACATGCTGAAATCAGCTGAGAAGGGCAAAGCTGGATTTCATGGAGGAAGAAGGCAGCGGTGATGGACAGACAGTAGACAGCAGGATACCCCAGAGGGGAGAGGGTGGAGCAGGTAGGTGGGCAGATCAGTGTGTCTTTGGATGTGTGTGATGGAAGTTCAATGCAATCATCTGATTGGTCAGAAGAGGAATAGGACTGTCATGGCTGGCCCCCTGCTTATTATACTGCCTGTCTGTCATGGTGATCCTCCTGGTATAGTGATATATATTATATATACAGGAAGGGAGATCAGAACCTCTCATGTCAGCTGATCATTGGTGTAAATCTGACCACACACTGTACAATCTGATTGTACAATCTCCTTCATCTCTACCATTCACAATACAGTACAAGGAGCTGCCTGATTGGATATTATCTGGATGAATTGTTTAGGTCTGACCTCATGTTACACAGTTTTGGTAAATCTACAGATTGTACAATCAGATTGTAAAGTCTATGGTCAGCCTACATGTGATCGGAGCATTTCTTGCACGTCACATTTTTATGCACATTTTTAGTCACACATGATGAAAACCCATCAAAGATGTAGCATGGAGGACTTTGATGCGCTTTAATCAAAACGCACATTCCCATAGAGTTCAATGGTAGCGTGGCTAGAAATGCCTGTAAAAAAACGGCACCGCACACATAAACTGGCCCTTAGGCTAAGTTCACATATGTGCAGGTCGGGAACCCGCAAATAATCGCATGCGTTCCCAGGCCACAAGAAAAACGCCCTGCTCCTTTGCAGACACACAGGGGCATTAAATTCTTACTAGCACCACCATGAATCAGAAGATGCCAGTCATTTTTGTGTGTGTGAAATTGCATGGTGCCGCAGCACCCCGCGGTTCTGTGCAGCTGCGTTTTTAATACGTTTATTACCGGGCCATAGCCAATAGATGGCTACAGTGCAGCTCTCTTGTTCTGGTATGGACGTTCTCCCAGAACGCACCCCCTGGGGGCACACATTGGGTGCACTATGTGATCGCTATGTTATTTGGACACAGATCAAGGTAAAGGGCCAATCGCAGCGGCCCTTTACCATGTGATCACCTGTGTCCAATTACAGCTGATCACATGTAAAACAAACTTGACGGTTATCGGCAGTCCTTTCCTCACGCGCTGTCAGTGTGTGGGGAAAGGAGTTATTATTATGATTAGCTGTGTTCTGACACAATACGCAACTCAGCAGAAGATCGAACCACGTCACTTCCGGTTTATTTAAAACATGATTAATTGCAGAGTTCTATGAAGTAATTTCACATGATGAGGATTACGTTTTTTTTTTCTGGCACAAGTGCGGCAACCAAAGGCAGTCCGGTGCACGGTATTATGAGCGGAGATTGTTACTCCGCTCCAACACTAACCAGCAAAATGGCCACCTCCGAGGCGGCGACAACTTCAACCCTGTTGGCCGCTGTGCTGTGAAAGCACAGAAATGTTCCTTTACCTGACTGCATTCGGTTGCTGCTGTTGTGTCCAAACATAAATTCATCAAACTCTGCAATTACTGTGGGTTTTAGGAAACCGGAAGTGACGTGGGTTCGATATTCTGCCGAGTTGCGTATTTTGTCAGGACAGGGGCAAGGCTGACAGCACACATTTACACTAATAATCAGGGTACTGCTCATCAGTGCAGCCTCATCAGTGCTCGTCAGTGCAGTGTCATCAGCGCACATCAGTGAGGAAGAAACATTACTATTTATTTATTTATTAAATCTGTTATTTATTTCCAAATAAATAACAGAAACAAAAAAAAAAATTTTATTTTTTTTTTTCAAGATTTTCGGTCTTTTGTTTAGCAAAAAAATCAAAAACCTATTGTGGATTAAATACGACCAAAAGAAAGCGCTATTTGTCTTAAAGTGGATGTAAACCCAATTTTTCTTTTTTTTTTTTCTTTTGCTGTCACGATGTAGAACAGTGTTTCTCAACTCCAGTCCTCAAGGCGCCCCAGCAGGTCATGTTTTCAGGTTTTCCATTATTTTGCACAGGTGATTGGATCAGTTTCACTGCCTTTAGTATTTACCACAGCCGTTTCATCTGAGGGAAATCCTGAAAACATGACCTGTTGGGGCGCCTTGAGGACTGGAGTTGAGAAACACTGATGTAGAGTATAAGATTTCCTATCATCTGTGCCCAGTCTTGCCACAGAGCGTTAATCCAGCTCTGAGCAATCCTTTTTTCTTTGTTCAGTGCGATAAACGGACAAACAGGAGAAAAGTTTTTGTCCTTTCTTCCCCCTTGCTGTGAGTGACAGGTTATTTACATATCTCATGCACTAGCCTGAGAGAGGCATTATTTTTAAATTCCCACCCCCACTCCTTTTCTGAAGTCATGTGGTGACTTTTCTGGATTTTGATTGGATGTTAGTGATCATAGCAGAATTTAGTGTAAGGAATACACAGGAGGAAATGCATGTTGGCAAGGGGAGTGTAGAGGTGGGCGGGGAGTCTACTGACATCACGACTCCACCCACCGAGCTCCACCCACAGAATCTGCAGTTTTTCAGGTCTTATAACAGACAGAGGGGAGACATTTGACAGGTAAGGATACATGCAGGAGGCATCTATATCCTTATAGATCAGCACTATGGCAGTAGTTTAGAAAGGATGAGAGTGGGTTTACATCCACTTTAAAACAAAAAAAAACAAAAACGATCATTCAGAGTAATAGGAAGGGGCTATAGATAATTGAAATACAATGTGGAAAGGACTATATGATTTCACATTGTGACCATAGATACGCTTTAAGTGTAAGCAGTATAATTACCTGAATGTGACCTATCAGCCTCTTATGATTAATGTGCTAAGTTGTTTATTCTTTTCTTCTATTACTTTAATATCCTTTAGGGCCAAGTAATGACACAATCGATGAGGGATTGCCAGAAGATCACTTTCCTCTTGATGTAAAGTCTGTGGAGCAACTCAGTGAAGGACTCCTAGCTCATTACTTACCCAATCTTCAGAACTCGAAGCTTTCCTTACAGGAACTCACGTATGTAGAAAGCATGCAATGCTATTGGTAACAGAGGTCACACTCCTGTCCCCTTTTAGGCCTCATTCACACTGGCCATTTAGCCCCAATACACGAGGCTTTGGCTTTTCAGTGTGAGTGGAAGGTACAGGCACACTGTCCAGCCCCACTGCTGGCAGCTTTTAAAACTCTAATGCCGCGTACACACGATCGGATTTTCCGTCGGAAAAACCTTGGATGTTTTTTCCGACGGAATTACGCTCAAACTTGTGTTGCATACACACGGTCACACAAATCCTGTCGGAAATTCTGACCGTTAAGAACGTGAAGACGTACGACGAGCCGAGATCAATGAAGTTCAATAGGCAGTTCGGCTCTTCTGCTTGATTCTGAGCATGCGTATTTTTTTTGCATGTCGGAATTGCATACAGACGATCAGAATTTTCTATGGGAACTTCCGACAGAAAAAATCAGATGGAGCCTACACACGGTCGGAATTTCCGATCAAAAGCTCACATCAGACATTTCTTGTCGGAATTTCCGATTGTGTGTATGCGGAATTAGAGAAAATAAAATGTGCTGCAGCTGGATGGTGCGCCAAGCAGTACTTACATTTAGGACAGTATGCCCCTAGGGATGAAAATGCTAGAAGTCTGCAATCCAGGCATTCATTCCGAAGCCCATACTGCCCCAAACCTACCTAACTGTACAGCTAAATGCACCTAGCTGCAGCAGCTGTCCACCTTTCGTGGAGTTTGGTGCTTGGCGGTTCACCTATACCTTCCACCTAAATGATGATGACTCGTGCACCAGGGCTAAATGCCTAGCGTGCATAAGACCTTAACCGCTTGCCGACAAGTTGTCATTGTACTGCAGCAGGTCGGCTCGTCCCCCGCGGCCGGTTGTAGCTGTACGTTGGTACCTTTTTAAGTGGCATAGCAGGCGCGCACGCCCGCTGCTTAGCGGGGGTGACGATGCTTGTGATCGGTGGTCGCGATGACCGCTGGCCACGAGCGATCGCGGGTATGAGAGGCAGAACAGGGACGTGTGTGTGTGTAAACACACACATCCCTGTTCTGTGAGGAGAGGAGATGCAGATCGTGAGTTTCTACAAGCTGGGAACCACGATCTGTCATCTCCTATAGTGAGTCCCCTCCCCCCACAGTTAAAACACACATTAGGGAACACAGTTAACCCCTTGATCGCCCCCTAGTGTTAACCCCTTCCCTGACAGTGACCTTTACACAGTAATCGGTGCATTTTTATAGCACTAATAGCTGTATAAAAGCCAATGGTCCCAAAAATGTGGAAAAAAGTGTCCCATATGTCCGCTATAATGTCGCAGTCCGGATAAAAATTGCAGATCACCGCCATTACTAGCAAAAAATTATAATTATAAAAATGCCATAAATTTATCCCCTATTTTGTAGATGCTATATCTTTTGCGCAAACCAATCAATATATGCTTTTTGCAAATGTTTTTTTTTTTTATTACTAAAAATATGTAGAAGAATACTTATCGGCCTAAACTAATGAAAAGGGTAGCTTTTTTAAAAAACAAATCAGGGCTATTTATTACAGCAAAAAGTACAAAATATTGTGTGTGTGTTGTTTTTTTTTTTTTCTCAAAAATTGTCACTATTTTTGTTTATAGTGCAAAAAAAAAAAAACCGCAGAGGTGATCAAATACCACCAAAAGAAAGCTCTATTTGTGGGAAAAAAAGGACGTCAATTTTGTTTGTGTATAACATCGCAAAAATGGCCTGGTCATTGAGCAGCCAATTCTAGGCTGAAGTGGTTAAGTCAGAAGGTTTTTTATCATAATGCATTAAAGTGGTTGTAAACCTTCCTGTTTTTTCACCTTAATGCATCCTATGCATTAAGGTGAAAAAACATGTGATAATTACAGGCCCCCCCCCCCGGTTTACTTACCTGAGCCCTTGAAAGTCCCGCATCGAGAATGCGCTGGATCTCGGCCCGGTCTTCTCGGCTCTTTATTAGATAGATTGATAGCAGCGCAGCCATTGGCTCCCGCTGCTGTCAATCAAATCCAATGACATGGGTGCTGGGGGGCGGGGCCGAGTCCGGCATTCGTGTCTATGGACGCAAATGCAGGATTCGGGAGCGCGCCCGCAAGGTAACCCCCTTGGGAAAGCGCTTCCCAGAGGGGGTTATCTGAGGCGGGGAGGAGCCGTGAGAGCCACCGAGGGACCCCAGAAGACGAGGATTGTACTGTGATTCAGCGTTCTATAATAAATCACCAAAATGACTAAAGAAGGGGGGTGCAGTTAAGATTTGGTGTAGCAAAAGATCAGATTAAACAAAAATTTTGAATTTTAGTTCCCCAGAGAAGAAGGTTTCATAAGCAAAGGGCATTTATTTAGCCTCTGCGCATGGGACTTTGACGCTTAGCGGTGGGCACTGGTGTACCATCTAGCCCAGCTCCTGGCAGAATGTCAAGAAGAAAGGCTGACAGCTGCTGCAGCTGGACAGGGCTGGATAGTGCACCTAGCTGTATGAACGTTTAGAGTGGTATGTACCTGGCCGGGGTCAAATGGGCTGAATGCTAGAAGTCTGTTCTGAGCATTAGTCCCTGGCTGCATACTCCTCTAAATGTTTGTACAGCTAGACTGCAAGCAGCGGGGCTGGACAGGACATCTGCTTCCATCACCTGCGGCTAAATGCCAGAGCCAAATGCACCAAGGCTATATGCATAGTGAGCTTGGGATCAAACTGTTCTTGAACCTCTAATGACAATTGTTCCAACGCAAGCCTGCTGTATTTAAAAGTCTGTGTATCATTTTTGATACACACAAAGGCTTCCTCTTGTACAGAACATTGGGATAATTCACAAAAAAATAAAAACAGATGGTACTTTGCTCCTTACAGGTTACCAAAAATATACCCCTTCCGCTTCCCCGATATGTTGGAGGTGAAATGCACAAAGAGGAAACCTACACCGCACCTTTATGGAGCTGTAAAAATGTACACAGCTTCTGGAAGGCTAGCGCCACATTCATAGCTGACCCTACTGGTAACCTAATTGATCTCACTCCTGCTATGGCCCTACTAGGAATGAATCTTGACACTTACCCTCTACAATAGTATAGTAGAGTATAATAGTAGCCCATATACTCATAGCAGCAAGAATTACAGTATCCAGTATGTGGAAATCTACTGACGTTCCAAACTTCTCAAATGTTATCATTAGATTGAATATTCCAGCTGATTGAACAATACGAGCTGATGTTGGCATACAAAAACTGGTTCTAAAAAAAAGTGGCAAGCTTGGATTAACCACCCTAGAGCTTCTAATTATTGAAAGAACTGTAACTTATAAAAAAACTGACTGTCAAATTAAAGTTACTGGGGTTGTAAACCCTCATGTTTTTTTTCCTTAATGCATCCTATGAAAAAACACCTTGCACTGTCCGGCCCCCCCGAGCCCCCAGTTTACTTACCTGAGCCCCGAACTCCCGCGTCATTCTCCCCGGGGCTTCTCAGCTCTTCATTGGATAGATTGATAGCAGCGCAGCCATTGGCTCCCACTGCTGTCAATCAAATCCAATGACGCCGGGGGCGGGGCTGAGTCATACACTCAGCGGCTATGTACGGCGAGTGTATGACACAGGAGCGTGCCTGCAAGGTAACCCCCTCGGGAGAGAGCTTCCCAGAGGAGGGGGTTATCTATTGCGGGGAGGAACTGTGGGACCCCAGAAGAGGACGATCGGAGCCACTCTGTGCAGAACGAACTGCACAGTGGAGGTAAGTATGATATGTTTATTTATTTATTTTTTTAAATGTGAACCTATAGTATCACTTTAAGGTGTAAATGATCTCTTCCATATTGAACGTATCAGCTTGATAACCAGTCTTCGCTTACAGTTTAAAACCCAATTGGGGTAAGCGAGATCAAGAGCTATATTAAGCTTGATATCATTTTGTTACAGTGGAACCTTGGATTACGAGCATAATCCGTTCCAGGAGAATGCTTGTAATCCAAAGCACTCGCATATCAAGGCGAGTTTCCCCATAGAAGTCAATGGAAACAAAGATAATTCGTTCCGCATTGACTTCTATTGCATGCAATACTGCATGTGGCCAGAGGTGGGGGGAGCGCCGGAGAGCCTCGGAAATACTCGGGGACAGCTCGGCTGAACTCTGAAACCCTCGGAGACACTCGGGAACGGAGTATTTGAATTACGTACTTTTTAGCGTATACTGATAAGAAACCTCATTAGTGAATTGTTTATTGTCATGAACATATGTTCTTGTTATTGAAGAAATAAATAAAAACATTGAAAAGGAGGGGAAAAAAAAAAGTTTGTGTATCGTTACTAATAACCCTGGACACCTGTATAAAAAGTGCTATAAACCATATATGAGTAACGGGTCAAATATAAAGTGCAACAATGAGTATGCAAAAAAATATTATTACAATACTTTTTGTTAAAAAAATATAACCGTCACTTTATTCCATGTCATATGGTCTTTGAGATAAGGCACATATCATTATTGCACAGCGCCCCCTATCACTCATTTTTCAAATTGCACAGTGTTTTTTTCATTGTTTTGGGGAGCAGCTATATATACTAGGATTGTTCGATAAATTTATTGTTTGGGGCAAGGTTCCTTTTTTACACTAATAACCCTGGAAAGCCTAGTTTAGGGACAAGTGATCTCTGTGAAAAGACATTTTTTTTATTTATTTTTTTATGAAAATCTTTACATTATTAAACCCAAAAGCAAACATTTCAGCTTACAAACTCTTGTTTGTGATTTGTTGTTATAGAACATTGAACCACAATGGATTTAATTTTGAAGTGAAAACAGATCTTTGCAAAGTGATTTAAATGAATTACATTAGAAAAATATGAAATAGCCAATTGCATAAATATACACCCCTTTTATATGATGCATCTAAGACACTGGCGCAGCCAACCACGTCATTTGTTAAGTGATTTCAAGTGATCATAATATAAATGCTGTGTACTATATTACTACTACTTGAGTTATCGTAAATTAGGTGTTTTATATTTGCTAATGCATTGAAGGAAAATCACGTTTTGAACATGTTTTATATTTCTATATTTTCTTATAGGCAGAATCAAGTGGTATTACTGGACACTCTAGATCAGGAAATCTCCAAATTCAAAGAGTGCAATTCAATTCTGGACATCAATGCCCTGGTGAGTTCTATGTAAATGCCTCTTTTGTGTATTTGAAACCTAACTCCATGCAACATTTTTTTAAATAACATGGTTACCCCAATAGTGATAAGTTCACGCATGTTCGGATCCTCATCCAAACCCACCAGAGGGAGTCCGCCAGGAAGCTTTCATAGTACTGAGCCAATGATCTGTGGCCAGGTCATTCCCCACTCTGCAAGCAAATGTATAAAGTAGGTGTGTATCTACTTGACCTCCAGAAGATTTATCCCCCTTCATGACCAGGCCATTTTCTTGCGATCCGACACTGCGTTACTTTAACTGAAAATTGCGCGGTCATGCAACGCTGTACCCAAATTAAGTTAGTGTAATTTTTTCCCACAAATAGAGCTTTCTTTTGGTGGTATTTGATCACCACTGCGTTTTTTATTTTTTTACTCTAGAAACCAAAAAAGCTGACAATTTAAAAAAAAAAAAAAAAAAAAGCCCCAATATTTTTTTACTTTCTGCTATAAAACATATTCAATAAATAAAAAAAACAAATAAGCGTATATTGATTGGTTTGCAAAAAAAGTTATAGTGTCTACAAACTATGGGATATACAGTGTACTGAATTTTTTATTTTTTTTATATTCCTAATTATATCAGGACTGCGATATTGAGGTGGACCTTCTGACACTAACTGACACTTTTTGGGAACCAGTGACATTAATACAGTGATCAGTGCTAAAAATATGCCCTGTCACTGTACTAATGACACTGGCTGGGAAGGGGTTAAATATCTAGGGCGATCAAAGGGTTAAATGTGTGCCTAACCAGTGTTTATGTGTGTACTGTCTGCTGCTTTTCACTAAGGGATGTGCTGGATTTTATTCCCTACTTTGCAGGGAAACAAAATCCAGCACATCCTCGCTGACAGATCAGAGCTCTGCCTTGTTTACTTATTCAGAGCTCCATCCAGTGTGTCTCCTCGTTGATCAGCGGGTGTTGGGTGTCATCCATTTGCCGGCACCTGCTAATCGGCTTCTGCTGTGACTAATGACAGCAAAAGCAGCGTGTGCGCCCCCTACCCGGAAGTGCAGAATCATGTACATATATGTGATTCTGCACAGAGTGGCCACCTTGTACCAGTAAAGCTACAATAGCGCAGCCGTTAACTGGATATACATGCATCTGTGGGGTGGGGAATGCCTCAGCCGCTTTTGATAATCTCAGTACAATGACAACTTCCTGGCAAGCTCACTCGGGTGGATTCGGACTAGGATCCAATCATGCCATTGCTCATCCCTATGCCTCAGCAGCTGCTTAAACAAATAAAATAAAAAAACAGCTCAGGCTGCAATACTAAACTTAAATCCAAAGCTGCCCCCAAAAGTACTTCCCTTTTTTCCTGTAGGATACTCTTATGCCGCGTACACGAGATCGATTTTTTCGACGGTGAAAACACCGTCGAGAAAATAGACGTGAAAAACAAGGAACAGCTTGTTCCCCCCACACACGGCCGTTTTAAATGACATTTTTTTTTTTTTGTCGAAAAAAACGACCGTGTGTGGGCTCCCCGGCAGTGTTTCCCTATGGGAAAACTGGCGCGGAAAAAAACGACGGGAATCACGACGAGAAAAATTAGAGCATGTTCTAATTTTTCTCGTCGTGATTAATGCCGTTTTTTCCCGTCGAGAAAAACGACAAAAAGCCCACAGACGGTCGTTTTTCTCGTCCAAAGGAAAAAATGTAATTTTTCTCGGCGGGAAAAATGATTGTATGTACGCGGCATTAGGCTACACCCATACATTTCCCTCTTTCAGTCCACAGGCTGAATGGGAGAAAATCAATAGATTCCTCCATCCATGCTTACTAGTGTGGATGGAGGTACCTAATAAAGCCTGATTTTTCTATTCAGACCAAAGAGTAAAAGAATGCAGTGCTTCTAGTTACCAACCTAAAGAGTTTATTATAAAGAAATATAAGAAAATCATCCTACCCGGGGAGGCCTCCAATGGGAAGAGGTGTGATTGAGGAGGCAGAGAGCTAAAACTTAAGTTGGACTTTGAAGCCGAATAAAAGTTTCCCTGTGAAGTTTACAGATGCATGGAGGATGCAGCAAAACAATCATTCCTAAATGTCTTGTTTTTTGATGCAGCCTTTTGAAAGTAGAGAAGTCTGTGCCCTGGCAGTAGCCTCCTTTACACGAGTGATTGTCTGCATACACCGGATTCCAGCAAGAATCAGCAAATTCTTGTAGCTGGGATGACAGGTGTGAACTAGGTGTTGCCTTATGAGGGGTCGACCGATTACCGGATGCCGATTATTAACTTTTTTGAAGAATTGGTATTGGTAACAAACTTGCCGATATTAGCGATAATGCTTCAAGTGGTTGTACCGGGTGATGCATGCAGCGGCAGGCGTCACCCCGGTATCATTCTTTAGAGCGGACGGTCGTCTTTCTTGTACTGACAACCGATGCGGCTCAGCAGCCACTCGGCTATTATCACACGCAGTGGGAGAGGACTCCTCCCCTCCCCCTTCTCCCACCGATTCGCCCGGGTCTCCCTGGCAGAATGTGGCTGCTTTGAATTCCCAAAATTCCATGTGTATTTGTACTTGTCATCAAGGAAGCGCCCGATATGGTATTACTTTTTAATCATTTACCATTCCAGTGATATTCCAACTTCTTCCTTTGGTCATTATTGTAAACTTTATGGCTATCAGCAAAAGATTTACCTTCAGTTTTATGTTACCCATTTCCCTGGACTCCATAAATATATTGTGACTGTGCTTATGGATATATAGTGTGTGTGTGTGTGTGTGTGTGTGTGTGTGTGTGTGTATATTGTGACAGCAGGAAGGTAAAGTCACCTGGTTGCATCCAGGGGGGTAGATATATTTCTCCCAGATTCAGGCTTTATGCCGACTTATACAACTAGGGAGTTGATGAAGCCCAGCTGAGGCTAGTGGGCTCATGAATGACTCATACCTCTAGGGAGAGTGCTGGGCGTCGTGAGGCAGGGAGTTGATGAGACCAGCTGAAGCCTGTCAGTTCGTTTAAGGCCTCTATAAAAACTCCCAGATTCATTAGGTGTTTGCTCATGCCTGGAACCAGACCTGTGTGGACTGTCTAGGGAGAGTGAACCCCTGTGCGGTGAGAAAAAGCCTGTGTGGCTATTTGTTTGGACTTTTACTAAACCAGGGACTTAGGGACTAGGACAGCACCAGGCTGATCCCAGTTGTTAGTTTAGGAAACCTGCATGTTTAGTCAGAGGTCAAACTGACCAGGATTTATTTTGTTTGTTTCTTTTTGGCTTTGCTGTGTTTTGTCACTGTACATAGAGAAATAAACCGCACCTTTTGATTTTGAAAACCACAACCTCCGTCTGCTGGCCCTGTTTTTGTGTGGGGAGCCCAACCAGGGGGTCACACACACCCGCTACCGAGTTAACCCCCTCACAGTTGGTGGAGAACCAGTGGCAGTTTTTTTTAAGCCAGCATGGAGGAGATACTGAAACAGCTGGCTCTAGCAAATGCCAATCAACAGCAGACAAATGCAGGTTTGCAAAGGAGCCTTGCAGCCCAGCAGCAAGCTCATCAACAAGCCCAGCAGCAATCTGAGGCCCGCTTCATAGACCTGTTACAGAAGCAAGAGCAGAGACTACAACAAATGGAAGCAGTAATGCAGCAACGTCCGCAGACCAGTGAGGAAAGCCGTCCTACTAATACCGCGTCCTTTGGGGTGAGTCGTTTATTGACAAAAATGACTGGAGAGGATGATCCAGAGGTATTTTTGACCACATTTGAAAGGACTGCTGAAAGAGAAAAGTGGCCTGAGGAGCAGTGGGCTGGACTGGTGGCTCCTCTGTTAACTGGTGAATCGCAGAAGGCTTACTATGACCTAGAGCCTGACCAAGCAAAAGACTATGTGATGCTAAAAGCTGAAATATTGGCAAGGCTGGGTGTCACCCTGGCTGTCCGGGCTCAGCGTGTGCATAACTGGACTTTCCAGCTTGGAAAACCCCCCAGGTCTCAAATGTATGATCTCATTCACCTGAGCAGGAAGTGGCTACAGCCAGAGACTTTGTCCGCACCGGAGATTGTGGAACGTGTTGTGATGGATCGTTTCTTGAGAGCTCTTCCTACCGCCATTCAAAAGTGGGTAAGCCATGGAGACCCAGAAACGGCCGGTAAACTTGTGGATCGTGTAGAGAGATACTTGGCTACAGAGAACCTGACGGCCTCTTCCAGAGACTCTCGGACTTTCCACCCTAAGACCAGACCATCCCCAGGGGCGGATAAGAGGATTCCAAGGGGTGAGGGTGGAGAGAGTGAGAGGGTGGGAGCTCTACCCCAAGTTTGGCGAGAACAGCCTGGGAAATCAGCGGCTCAAGAGGCCGCAAGAAGGATCGTTTGCTACCGCTGCCGGCAAGCGGGACATATTGCAGCAAATTGCCCGGTTGTGGAGGAACCCATGCAATGTGACTTTCTGATGGACAGACGTCAGTCGCTGTGTGCGACAGTCGCATGCACTGCCATTCGGGGAACTGAGAAACATTTATGCAAAATGTGTATTAATGGTAGAAATGTTGTGGTATTACTGGATTCAGGTAGCCTTGTGACCCTGATAAAGGCTGAATTAGTTAAAACAGAGGTCTCTGGGAATAGCAAGGTAGCTGTTATTTGTGTGCATGGGGACACCCGAGAGTATCCAGTGACTACAGTGTGTTTCGAGACCCCCAAAGGTACCCTCTCTCATCCAGTGGGGTTAGTATCTCAATTACCGCATGATGCCATTGTGGGAAGGGATTTTCCGAAGTTCTGGGAACTGTGGGATGATCCTGAGCCCCCCACTGGTGCCCCTATGTACCAGGAATGTGATAGCCAGAACTCCTCTGAGAGTGGTGAGGACTCTCCGGAATTTCCCTTGTCAGTATTGGCAGGGGAGACTCAAGAAACTGGAGAGGAGCCCACCTCCTCAGACGAAAACCTACCGTCTGTGGAGTTTTCTGATCTGGAGGTTCACAGGGAAAATTTTGCCACAGAACAGTTAAAAGACCCCGCCCTAATAAAGGCACGGGAAAACGTAGTGGAAATAGATGGCGAGTTAGTGAACCCAGATAATACCTGCACTTACCCATACTTCAGCGTAGAGAAGGACCTACTGTATCGGGTGGCAAAAAGGGCAGAAGAAACCGTTGAGCAGCTGGTGGTGCCCAAACCTTACAGGAAGTTGGTGTTGGAGTTGGCCCATGGGCACATTCTTGGAGGTCATCTGGGGACAGAGAAAACCCGAGAGAGGGTATTACAGAGATTCTATTGGCCTGGGGTGATGAAGGACATAGAAAATTATTGTTCCTCCTGCCCTGTGTGTCAGAGGTCGGCCCCGATGCCACATTTCCGTAGCCCGCTGGTCCCTCTACCCATCATTGAGGTCCCGTTTGAGAGAATCGCAATGGATTTGGTAGGTCCTATAATCAAGTCCGCTAGGGGGCACCAGTACATATTGGTTATAATGGACTATGCCACCCGTTATCCAGAAGCGATCCCTCTCAGAAATACCTCGGCCAAAACCATAGCCAAAGAGCTATCTCTTGTTTTTAGCCGGGTGGGTATTTGTAAAGAACTGCTTACGGACCAAGGTACACCCTTTATGTCCCGGGTTATGAAAGAGCTGTGTAAATTGCTCAAAGTGACGCAATTGCGTACATCTGTGTATCACCCCCAAACCGATGGGCTGGTTGAAAGATTCAACAAAACCCTAAAACAAATGTTGAAGAAAGTGGTGGATAGAGATGGAAAGGATTGGGACTGTCTACTTCCTTATTTGATGTTTGCTATTAGGGAGGTGCCCCAATCCTCTACGGGATTCTCCCCCTTTGAGTTACTGTATGGGAGACACCCAAGAGGGCTGTTGGATATTGCCAAGGAAACTTGGGAAAGTGAGAGTTCTCCCCACAGGAGTGTGATTGAGCATGTCACCCTGATGCAAGATCGAATTGCACAGGTAATGCCCATCGTGAAGGAACATTTGGCCCAAGCGCAGTTGGCACAGCAGAGAGTGTACAACCGTGGAGCAAAGACCCGTACCTTTTCCCCGGGGGATAGGATATTGGTACTTGTCCCTACGGTTGAAAGTAAATTCCTTGCCAAATGGCAAGGCCCCTACGAGATAATGGAAAAAGTGAGCGAAGTGAATTACAAGGTCAGACAACCAGGAAGGCGAAAGCCCGAACAGATATATCACGTTAATCTGTTGAAAGCCTGGAGGGATAGAGAGTCCCTAGTCGCAGAAACTTGGTCACCAGCTCAAACTGGTTGCGTGATTCCGGAGGTTGGAATAGCAGCCACCTTGTCACAACCCCAACAACAGGAGGTTAAGGAGTTTGTGCTTCGCAACAAGGAGGTGTTCTCTGAGCTGCCGGGACAAACATCTGGGGTAGAGCATGATATTATTACCCCGCCCGGTGAAAGGGTGAAGTTAAAACCCTATCGGATCCCAGAGGCCCGACGGGAGGCAATACGGGAGGAAGTACAGAAAATGCTGAACTTAGGGGTGATAGAGGAGTCCCAAAGTGATTGGTCTAGTCCCATTGTGTTGGTGCCTAAACCGGATGGGAGCTGGCGATTTTGTAACGATTTTCGTCAGTTGAACAAAGTTACAAAATTTGACACCTACCCCATGCCACGTATAGATGAGTTGATCGACCGGCTGGGAACAGCCCGATACATGACGACTCTTGACCTCACAAAAGGGTATTGGCAAATTCCCCTGGCCAAGTCGGCCAAAGAGAAAACCGCATTTGTAACCCCAGACGGGGCGTTCCAATATAAGAGAATGCCGTTCGGGTTACAGAATGCGCCGGCCACATTCCAGCGGAAAATGGACCAGATGCTGAGGCCCCATCGGAAGTATGCTGCGGCTTACCTGGATGACGTAATTGTCCATAGCACAGATTGGGCCTCACATCTGCCAAAAGTGCAAGCAGTCCTGGACTCTGTTCGGGAAGCGGGGTTTACGGCTAACCCCAAGAAGTGTACCATTGGGCAGGAGGAGGCCAAATATCTTGGGTACACCATTGGCAGGGGAGTAATAAAACCCCAACTCAACAAAGTCGAGGCCATCCAGAGTTGGCCACGTCCCAACAGCAAGAAGCAGGTACGAGCCTTTCTGGGAATCGCGGGTTATTATCGGCGCTTCATTCCCCACTTTGCTTCTAAGGCTGTGCCCCTAACCAACCTGACGAAAGGGAAAGGGTCGGTCATGATTAAATGGACCCCCGAGGCTGAGGCAGCATTCCAATTCTTGAAACAAGCCTTATGTAGCCAGCCAGTGTTGTACTCACCCGACTTCTCTAAAGACTTTGTCGTACAAAGTGATGCGTCAGATGTGGGGTTAGGAGCAGTATTGTCCCAGGTCTGGAACGGGGAAGAGCACCCAGTCATTTACCTCAGCAGGAAGTTGAAGTCCCATGAGGTAAATTACGCCACGGTTGAAAAGGAGTGTTTAGCGGTGAAGTGGGCTCTAGATTCCCTTCGGTACTATCTGCTAGGTAGGCACTTTGACATGGTTACGGATCACGCTCCGTTAAAGTGGATGGCTCAAAACAAGGAGACAAATAGAAGAGTAAATAGGTGGTTCCTGGCCCTACAGGAATTCAACTTCACAGTAAAGCATCGCCCTGGCGTTCAAATGGGGAATGTGGATGCTTTGTCTCGAGTACATGAATGCCTGATTGCTGGTGTTCCAACCCCAAGGTTAAAACAAGAGGGGGGGGTATGTGACAGCAGGAAGGTAAAGTCACCTGGTTGCATCCAGGGGGGTAGATATATTTCTCCCAGATTCAGGCTTTATGCCGACTTATACAACTAGGGAGTTGATGAAGCCCAGCTGAGGCTAGTGGGCTCATGAATGACTCATACCTCTAGGGAGAGTGCTGGGCGTCGTGAGGCAGGGAGTTGATGAGACCAGCTGAAGCCTGTCAGTTCGTTTAAGGCCTCTATAAAAACTCCCAGATTCATTAGGTGTTTGCTCATGCCTGGAACCAGACCTGTGTGGACTGTCTAGGGAGAGTGAACCCCTGTGCGGTGAGAAAAAGCCTGTGTGGCTATTTGTTTGGACTTTTACTAAACCAGGGACTTAGGGACTAGGACAGCACCAGGCTGATCCCAGTTGTTAGTTTAGGAAACCTGCATGTTTAGTCAGAGGTCAAACTGACCAGGATTTATTTTGTTTGTTTCTTTTTGGCTTTGCTGTGTTTTGTCACTGTACATAGAGAAATAAACCGCACCTTTTGATTTTGAAAACCACAACCTCCGTCTGCTGGCCCTGTTTTTGTGTGGGGAGCCCAACCAGGGGGTCACACACACCCGCTACCGAGTTAACCCCCTCACAATATATATATATATATGTGTGTATGTATGTATGTGTGTGTGTGTGTGTGTGTGTGTGTGTGTGTGTGTGTATATATGTATATAATATATATATATATATATATATATAATTTATGAAAAGACGTGCAGGTATCTTGAAGCCATGCAAAAAAAAATCTATAATATATATATATATATATATATATATATATATATATATTTTGCATGGCTTCGATATACCTGCACTCCTTTTCATGTCTTTAGAGAATGATCAATGGCAAATACATATTTTTTTTTTTATTGTTGCATGTTTTTTATTGTAGTTTTCAGAAGCCAAGTATTACCATAACAAGCTAGTGAATATTAGAAAGGAAATGTTGCTACTTCATGAAAAGACCTCAAAATTAAAGGTGAGTGTTTTTTGTTTTTTTTTGTCGCTGTATATCTCATCCCCTCACAGTTATTGCCTTTTATGTCACTTTCCCCTCCCTTGTAGATTGTAATATTTCACAAACAGGGCCCTCCTATCCCTCTTGTATTGAATTGTATTGTACCTGTATTGTCTCTCTCCCGTTACCCCCCTTGTAAAGTGCTGCATCAACTGTTGGCACTATATGAATCCTGTATAATCAAAATAATTTTATCTTAAAGTGGAGTTCCGGGCTAAAATGAAACTAGCTCTAGGACAATCGAGCACAACCCCCCACCCCTCGTTTTTGGATGTCCCCTTTTTTTTTTTTTGCCGTTCTGTACCTTTTTGTTTTGTATTTGTCCACCTGGACTTCCATTCCACCTCGTCTCATCGAGGTACGTCATCTCTGCATTTGCATCGGCCCCTCCTTCTCCCCCCCCCCCCGCTGTCTTCTGGCATTTTTGTGTGTCCCAGAAGACGACGGGCCAGTCAGAAAGCGCAGCATGACTTGCGCATGCGCATTAGGAAACCCACTGTGACGCGTGAAGGCTTCACTGGCGGTCCCTTAGCTGCACTGCACACCAGAGTCAATGGACGGATTGGCTTTGGGGGGGCAATCCCTGGACAGGTATGTCCTTATATTTTGATCTTTTGTTTAGAGGCTGGAACTCCGCTTTAAAGGGGTTGTAAAGGTTCGTTTTTTATTTTCCAAATAGGTTCCTTTTAAGCTAGTGCATTGTTGGTTCACTTACCTTTTTCCTTCGATTTCCCTTCTAAATGTTTTTTTTCTTTGTCTGAATTTCTCACTTCCTGTTCCTCCTCAGTAAGCTGTTCTGGGTGACTCCACACCACTCGGATGATGGTGTGAAGTTTACTGAGGAGAAACAGGAAGTGAGAAATTCAGACAAAGAAAAAAAACATTTAGAAGGGAAATCAAAGGAAAAGGTAAGTGAACCAACAATGCACTAGCTTAAAGGAACCTATTTAGAAAATAAAAACTAACCTTTACAACCCCTTTTAATGTTGATATTTGACATATTTCCCATCCTGCCTGAAAAGGGACCTTTTATGTTTTGCAGTTTCAGATTTGCCTATATGATGGTAGAATGGCTCCTATATGGTGAAGTGTAACCCCAGAAATGTCAGTAAAGCTCTTAGAGCCAGCAAGATGTACAACTGGAGGGCAGATTACTGCTTCGTGAAATGTCATGGTGGGATATAGTACGTCTCTGGTTATGGATATGGTTTTAATGAAGCCACTAGATGTGCTGGGGTCTCATGATTTTAGTGCAATGGAGAATCCTGGGTCTGGTATTTTGCTTTAGGCTGTGTCACTGAGCTTAAAGTTTTTGTGAACCCTTACCTTGTAAAACAACTCATTTAGTTTCAAATTGAAATAAAAGAAAAAAACATTTGTGTAATGCAGTGTAAAAAAAACATTATAAATACACATCACATAATCTCAGTTGCAGGTGGGGCTTAGAGAGCTAGGGGAGGAGAAACACAAGCACACTGATCTTCCTAGTAAATGGCTGTGCAGTGGGGGAGTGTCAGCACAAGTCTGATCATTGGAGGATAGCCAGTCTGTTCTCCCAGCACATCCAGAAAACTGACCATGCTGGGATAGATGGGTTTCCATGCCAGGTGTGGTCAGGTTGAAATAGGAAAGCAGAGGGACTGGCAAGAACACCAGGTATTTCATAAGACAAGAATGTCAAAAACTGTTACTAAAATATAAAGATCAGCAATTGGGAGAAGATTATCCATGTCCGTTTCACCTGGCCAATCCTTCCATTGTTGGGCTTTTCATCCATCCAGTGATTATGAAGATCTTGCAGAAGAAACAGTTTTACTTGAATGTTGTCGGTGACCACTGGGAGATTCTGTATTTTCTTTTGCTTTTCAGTCTCTGTCAGTGGATAGTTGGTGGCACCTGCCTGTGTGACAGGATCTTCTATATCAGGGATAAGTTCTGCATATTTACATTGAGATTTAAAGGCCTCGTACTCACTGGATGTTTGGATAGGGGGGTTGGGCACAGGTGCGCTGTCCAGCCCCACTGCAGACAGCCTGTCAAACTCTAAGGCCCTGGTCACATCTTGGCGTTCCGAATCGCGGGCGACAGGCGTCCCCCGTGATTCTGTTTGCGCGATTTTACCATGATCGTCTCCCGACGAATCGTTCAAAATCACACTGCGATTGGGGTGCCATTGGAATTGACGGGGATCGCACGGGTGTCCCGCAATTTGCCACTACTTTGAATCACAGGCAGAATCGCAACGATTCCGCATGCGATTCGGGAATGCCAAGATGTGAACGGAGGCAAGGGGCTGACAGCTGCTGCGGCTGGTCGGGGTTTGGAGGGTGCGCCTAGCGGCATGATCATTTAGGGCAATATGCGCCCAGGGAAGAATGCTTGAAGCACAATAAGTCTGCATTACAGGCATTCATCTCTGGGCACAGACTGTTAAATGGAAGTCCTGCTAGGTGCATGGACCAGCTACACCAGCTTTCGGCCTTTCATAAAGCTTGTCGGGCTGTCTGCAGTGGGATTGGATGTCGCACCTGTGCCTCCCGTCTGCAGCTAAACGCCAAAACCCTGTGCATCAGGAATACACATCCAGTGTGCCTAAAACTGCCCATCTGGATCATTGTCATATGATTTTTCATATGAGAAAAACTTCTACATAAATTGCAGTTGCAGACTAGTGACCAAAATGATAGGCAACCAGTTCTGTACAATACAATTATGAGAAAATAATTAGTCAAAGTGGAACTATAGGCAATTTTTTTCTCATTTTGGATAGAGCAAGAGAGGGTTATAACCCCTGTCAGATTAAATTTTTTTCACCATCTGTGTGCCATTGTAGAGATTTTCCTTCACTTCCTGTACCATAGCCAAACAGGAAGTGAGAGGAAATCCCTGCAATTTAACCACTTAAGGGGGAGGGTGGAGCAGATACCTGTCTAAGACAGGTATTTGCACCCACTTCCGGCCATAGATAGCCGCATTATCTGCGGGTATCTACGCCACGTCCGGCGCCCCCCCCCCCCCGCTGTCTTCTGGGAGACACACAGGTCCCAGAAGACAGCAGGGACCATTCAGATCGCGCAGCGCGACTCGCGCAAGCGCAGTAGGGAGCCAGGAAGTGAAGCCGCAAGGATTCACTTCCTGATTCCCTTAACGAAGATGGCGGCGGCAGCATCCGAGAGTCGAGCGATAGATCGGCTTCGGGTGCCGACATCGCGGGTGCGCTGGACAGGTAAGTGTCCTTACTTTTAAAGTCAGCTGCTGCAGTATTTGTAGCTGCTGACTTTAAAAATAAAAAAAAAACGGCGGACCTCCACTTTAAAAACCAGGAAAATTTTTGCGATATGGCACTGCGTCGCTTTAACTGACAATTGCGCGCTTCTACGACGCTGTACGCAAACAAAATTGACGTTCTTTTTTTCCCCACAAATAGAGCTTTCTTTTGGTGGTATTTGATCACCTCTGCGTTTTGAATTTTTTGCGCTATAAACAAAAAAAGACCGACAATTTTGAAAAAAACTTACTTTTTGCTATAATAAATATAAAAAAAAAAATAACATTTCTTCATCAGTTTAGGCCAATATGTATTCTTCTACATATTTTTGGTAAAAAAAAAATGCAATAAGCCTTTATTGATTGGTTTGTGCAAAATGTATAGCATCTACAAAATAGGGAATAGATTTATGTAATTGTCGTTATTATTATTCTTCTTTTTTTTTTTTTTTTAAAGTGATGGCGGTGATGAGCGATTTATTTTTATTTTTTTGTTGGACTGCGACATTGCAGCGGACACCTTTGACACTTTTTTGGGACCAGAGACATTTATACAGCGATCAGTGTTATAAAAATGCACTGACTACTGTATAAATGTCACTTGCAGGGAAGGGGTTAACACTAGGAGGCGATCAAGGGGTTAAGTGTGTCCTAGGGAGGTGTTTCTAACTGTGGGGGAGTGGACTGACTGGGAGTACAGAGAGATCACTGTTCCTATTTACTAGGAACAGACAATCTCTCTCTACTCCCCTGCCAGAACGGGGATCTGTTTGTTTACATTGACAGAACCCCGTTCTGGCTCCCTGTGGAGCGATCGCGGGTGGCCGGCAGACATCGCGGCTGCTGGCCACGCACATCGGCTCCGGCGCCACGCACGCACCTGCTATATCTATTACACGAAACATCGTACCGGTACGGCGAGTTGCGCAATAGAGCTGACCTGCCCTGTATATCGGCGACGGCTGGTCGGCAAGTGATTAAGGGAATCTCTTAGAGGCCCCCCAGATACCTAGAACTAGTATCCCCATTGGAAGATTTCCCCTATGTTACTTTCTGTGGATGATCCAATATTTGCCATTTTTTTTTTTTCTTTTACTTTCACTTTTAATGATCCTTAAAGGGAAGGTCCGCCAAATTATTATTTTTTTTTTTTTAAAAGTCAGCAGCTACAAATACTGCAGCTGCTGACTTTTAAAATAAGGACAATTACCTGTCCTGGGCGCCCGCGATGTCGGCACCCGAAGCCGATCTGTCCCTCGGCTCTCGGATGCTGCCGCCCCCATCTTCGGTAAGGGAATCAGGAAGTGAAGCCTTGCGGCTTCACTTCCTGGTTCCCTACTGTGCATGCACGACTTGCACTGCGTGATCCGAATGGTCCCTGCTGTCTTCTGGGACCTGTGTGTCTCCCAGAAGACAGCGGGGTGTGGGCGTAGGAGGCGCCAGGCGTGGCGTAGATACCTGCATTATCTGCGGCTATCTACGCCCGGAAGTGGGAGAAAAGCGAAAGTTCTGTTTTTGGGTGGAACTCCGCTTTATTTAACAGGGGCACAGACAGCAATATAAACTGGCAGAGGTTCTAATCCCTCTCCATTCTATCCAAAACAAAAACAAAAAAGAAGTTTTGCCTGTCGTTATGCTTTAAGCAATAGGTGGTATTTTTTGCATAAACCGCGTATAAAATTGGATCTCACCGTTATCTAAATCATAATAGAAAAATCATAATTGTATGTAAAGTGAAAAAAAAACTTGTACCGTATGTTTCTGTAAAGCATGCATCTTTTGGCTATATGAAAACACATCAAGGAAAATATCTGCAGCCAATACACCAGTTCGCTCCAAACTTTCTGTCGTGGGCTGACAATGCTGCCTCTGCTACACTCAGGTCCATATTGTCAGCTTTGTCTCAGTTATCTCCTGTTGGGCTACAGTGCACCTCCCCCTTTCATATGCATTTATATAGAGGGATGTTCTGTAGTCCAACAGGGGAGAATTTAGGCAGAGCTGACAACACTTCTTGGAATTTCAGTGTAGCAGAGGAAGTGTTGTCAGTCCACTACAGAAGGTTAGGAGCTCAGTGGCTTTCTGGCAGGATCATCGGGTATTTTTCTGTACTTGGGAAGTTTCTAGTGGGATAAAACATGGGGAATGTGAATGGATTGCACAGATCTATGGCATATAATTTTGCACTTTGCCCTGACATGCACTTTAACAAGTATGCACAGCATTTTATAGTGCCTTGTTTTTAGTGGATGGTTTAAACATTTACAGGGGTAAATCAGCAACAGAATGGCTCCAGCCGGTGAAGAACATCCTGAGACCTTGAAGATGACCTGTTCTATAGCATTTTATAATGTATGATAGATTCACATGTAAAGCGATCAGCTAATTGGGAATAATCTGATTTGTTTAAAATCATCACAGCAATTTTAAAGAAATACCAGTTCTGTTTATCGGACTCCTCTCTGCAAGGAGTTGGGCTTAAAAACTGATATACTGAGTGGGGCTCTGACAGGTCCGTCTCTGTACAGTGAGCGGAGACGGACCTGTCATCCGCCTGCTCAGCGGATCGATCCACCGCTGAGCAAAACAGAGTCCGCCGGGTGGAAAGCCCGTGTGAAAGGACCCTAAGGCCCCTTTCACAGTACCGCAACTTCAAAGTCGATTTTGTGGCCACGATTTTGACGCGATTTCAGGGAGACTTGAGGTCTATGAACCTGAACTCGCATCAAAGTCGGACCAAAGTACTACTTTGAAGTTGGCACGATTTGAAGTCGCACAAATATGACCGGTTGTCATTGGAAATCATGGGGAACGACTTGTCATGCGACTTTGCAGTCCCAAGTCGCAGGACAAGTCAAACAAGTGTTAATGGACCCCTAATGCCGCGTACGCACGATCGTTTTTTCCTATGAAAAAATACAGATTTTGTTTGGGTACAGCGTCGCATGACCGCGCAATTGTCAGTTAAAGCGACGCAGTGGCATTTCTCAAAAAATGGCCTGGTCCTTAAAGCGGAGGTCCGCCGTTTTTTTTTTTTGTTTTTTTTTTTTTAAGTCAGCAGCTACAAATACTGCAGCAGCTGACTTTAAAAATAAGGACACCTACCTGTCCAGCGCGCCCGCGATGTCGGCACCCATAGCCGATCTATTGCTCGGCTCTCGGATGCTGCCGCCGCCATCTTCGGTAAGGGAATCAGGAAGTGATTCACTTCCTGGTTCCCTACTGCGCGAGTTGCGAGTCGTCGGACGTGGCGTAGATACCCGCAGATAATGCGGCTATCTATGCCCGGAAGTGGGTGTAAATACCTGTCTAATGCTGTGTACACACGATCGGTTTTACCGATGAAAACAGTCTGGACTTTTCTCATCGGAAAAAACTATCGTGTGTGGGCCTCATCGGTCTTTTTTCCATCGGTGTAAAAAACTATAGGAAATTCCGATCGTCTGTGGGGAACTCCATCAGTGAAAAAACCCACGCATGCTCAGAATCAAGTCGACGCATGCTCAGAAGCATTTAACTTTTTCTCGGCTAATCGGAGTGTTTTACGTCACAGCGTTTTGGACGGTCGGATTTTTGTCTGATGGTGTGTAGGCAAGACTGATGAAAGTCAGCTTCATCGGAATTCCGACGGAAAAATCCATCGGATTTTATTCCATCGGAAATCCGATCGTGTGTACAGGGCATAAGGGGTATTCTTAGCAATGACCACAAATGTAAGGGACATTCTTCCCGCTGATCATCACACTAATGTATTGTGAGACGTAGATATAGTAATTTTTCGAGGGATGAAAGTTTATATCAGGAGTTTCTCCTGTGTTGAAAAGGTTAGTGAAAACTGGTATAGAGGATATTTTCATAGTCCCATTTGTCATCTTTGATGTATTTTATTTGTATCCTGTTTCTGTTCTGTTTTCTGAGCGCAGAGTTGAAATTTTGTTTTATTTTACAATTATATGAGGTATACAAAGTAGCTGACCTACCTATCTGGGATCGATCTGTCAGCAGCTAATTGTGTACAGCTGAATGGAGTCCTGTTCTCCTATATTAGGTGGCTGCAGGATCGATCCACCACGTAATGATTAAGGCTCCATGTACACTGAAGCTGATAAACTGCAGTTTATTGGCGTTTTGGCGTTTTTTTAAAAAGCCCATTAACTGCACTCTAAGTTAGCCTATGTGTTCATGTACACTTAACGTTTTTTTAGCTTTAATGAGCAGTGGAGTTAATGGGCTAAGCTAATAAAAGCTAGTAAAAAAACGCTGATAAAAGCTGGCTTTTTCTGCTGCTTTAAAAACAACCGTTTTTGAGCTTCTGTGTACATGGAGCCTTAGTGCTGACACAGGCATTAAATTCGTCAACCTTCAGTCCCCCGCTGTGATCTCCATGCTTCTGAGTGCTGTGTTACCAGGATTTACTGCAATAAAGGTGGAGTTCTTACCAAGAGCAGCCATCCAGATCTTCTTTCTCTGTTCACAGCCCACCATGCATTTGGTAGATGTTATCTATGGCTAGGTCGTGATATTTTGGATTTTAGAACTGTTTTTTATTTATAGCAAGAAAGAGGTACTTTTGCCTGAGATGGCAAAAGAGGAAGCCAACTTTGGGTTGTTATATTGCTTTGGGCAGTACATGATTCTGTACATCACGTATATCAAACACAAGGCCCATGGGCCGAATCCAGCCCACCAGGCCTTGTTATGTGGTCCTCGTACCCAATTCTGCAGCCGGAACTCAGTTTTTGCCAGCTCTGGCTCTCACTCCCCACTGTCACTTGTACAAACTTGTATAAACTTCTGTGTTTACAAAGGACAGCTATGCTCTCAGTGGCTCCTAGAGATTCCTGCGTGCACTCGTGGTGGGGCATGGCTGGGACAGATCTTCAGAATCTGAGGGAGAGAACAATCTCCCTGCAAGAGATCCCCCTACACAGGGAGATACTAAATGTAGAGGTTCCAGGTAGGTGGGAGAGATGCAAAGAAGGCCTTTGGGTTGGGGATGGGGTTGCACACACTGCGCTCCTGTACTTTGTATGTAGCACAATCCTGAACTGTGTACATAGCACACTCCAAAACCCTGCACTCTTTACACAGTGCACCCCCCAGCTCTGCACTCTGTACGTAGCGTACCCCTGAACCCTGCACTCTGTACATAACACAACCCTAAACTCTGCCCTCTGGTCGTGGCGCACGCCTGAACTCTGCCCTCTGGTCGTGGCGCACGCCTGAACTCTGCCCTCTGGTCGTGGCGCACGCCTGAACTCTGCCCCCTGGTCGTGGCGCACGCCTGAACTCTGCCCCCTGGTCGTGGCGCACGCCTGAACTCTGCCCCCTGGTCGTGGCGCACGCCTGAACTCTGCCCCCTGGTCGTGGCGCACGCCTGAACTCTGCCCCCTGGTCGTGGCGCACGCCTGAACTCTGCCCCCTGGTCGTGGCGCACGCCTGAACTCTGCCCCCTGGTCGTGGCGCACGCCTGAACTCTGCCCCCTGGTCGTGGCGCACGCCTGAACTCTGCCCCCTGGTCGTGGCGCACGCCTGAACTCTGCCCCCTGGTCGTGGCGCACGCCTGAACTCTGCCCCCTGGTCGTGGCGCACGCCTGAACTCTGCCCCCTGGTCGTGGCGCACGCCTGAACTCTGCCCCCTGGTCGTGGCGCACGCCTGAACTCTGCCCCCTGGTCGTGGCGCACGCCTGAACTCTGCCCCCTGGTCGTGGCGCACGCCTGAACTCTGCCCCCTGGTCGTGGCGCACGCCTGAACTCTGCCCCCTGGTCGTGGCGCACGCCTGAACTCTGCCCCCTGGACGTGGCGCACGCCTGAACTCTTCCCCCTGGACGTAATGCATTTCTGAACTCTACATTTCAAAGTAACGCACTCCTGAGCCTTGCATTCTGTATGTAACGCACCCCAGATACAACCGGCTCTTTGAGGGTAACCATACTGCTGATGCAGCCCACAATGAAATTGAGTTTGAAATCCCTGCTGTACATCAATGTTCACATATGATTGTAGCATCCCTTTTTTTAGACTGTACTAGCCTTTTCATTTATGGAGAAGTTACTGATGGGTTTCCTGTCTTCTTTTTTTTTTTTTTCAGAAGCGAGCACTAAAGTTGCAGCAGAAGAAACAGGAGGAAAATCTTAAGCAAGAACAACAACGTGAGCGTGAGCTGGAGAGAGAAAAACAATTAACAGCCAAGCCAGCTAAAAGGACATGAAAAATGCAGAGCATGTCTCGGCCCGTTCATGAACTCCGCATCCTAAACATTTCTATTTAGTTATGGAAAATCAGCGCTGATACTGTTTAAGCTGAAGGCAGTTATCAAAAATTCTAGTTTGCAATTTTTATGCTTTTAACCATCCAGTCCAGGTTTCTTCTTGCCCGGCTTGCACTGATTGAGCACAAATTTCAAATGCCTTTCAAGATAAGCGTGGGTGCAATCATTGTGTATGAAAAAGCATGTGAAGAAAGTCTATCCAAGCAAGGAAGAGAATGTACTAGCTGGAGTATGAATTATTTTCTTTCTGTACGAAAGCACCGACTACTCTTTTTCAATGAAATATAATTTTATATATAGTGCTAGGGAGCTATGAAAGCAGAGAACAAAAATATGGCATTTATGAGGCCTGCTCCAGGTGACCTTGGAACTTTGCTGCCATCTACTGGCTAATATCAGGAAGGCAATTTACAGGATCTTTAATGATATGCCTGTGTTATTTAAGATAGAGACCAGTCCCCATTATAATTTCAATTAAGCAAAGATCTCTTTGCACTGTATAATATTTTGTTTTTGTTTCTACATACCTCCCGCATCAGGGATGGAGCCAGCTGCAAATTGCTTGCTGCTGTATGATAGTCAGTATTGGTCTGTGTGAGACGCATTGCACTATTTTTGCCTGTTACATGATTGTAGTCTTGTGAAATGTTTAAAAATCTCCAGAAAAAAATTAAGAAAAATTACACAGCCAATCAACTTTTAAATAGTTCTACGCCGTTATCCATGTTGGTGGGCAATAGAAACCTGCTTGTTTTCTAAGCTGTCCACATTACACGGGTGTTCTTTTAGAAAATCCTCATCCCTTTCTGCAGAAAGGTCATGCTTGTTTCTTTTGCAGGCTCCAGCATTGATGTATCATATAAAAGAATTAAAGAAATAGTATATATGTGTATCCACTCTTCCTAAGCAAGCCATAGCTAGAATTATTGGGAGTGTGAACAGAGATTTCCAGTAATAGGCTGTCATTTCTGAAAACGATCTAAAAAGACTCCAAGTATAGAATACAGAGTATGGAGATATGAAGAGATGGGGGTGTCCATTGCAGTGAATGATAAATGGCAATTTGCAGGAAGAAGCAGGCCAGAACCTGACATTTACATGGGAGCCTCTGATTTCAGAGCTCCTAGTGTATTGGTGCTCACCTATATCTATGTAGTGGGTCTGAAGTGTGGCTCCTGACATCACCAAAGGGCCACACATACTATTCAGTTAATGCAATCCTATAGAAAACTGTCAGAGATTGGAGACATGCTGCAGGAGATGGTTAGGATCTGTGAACATGTTATATGGGAGACGGGGGACGTGCTTCAGGTGACAGTCATATGCCTTCGGCACGTTACATGAGACTGCTAGAGATCGCTGCTCTTACAGCAGTTTTCCAAATGTATGCTTCCACGTTTGTGCTCCCTACAGCCCACTGAAATATGTGTGTCCCAGTAAGATCTATTATAATAGAGCAAAGGGAAAAAAGAATGGGCAGCACAGGAAAATTAGATAGATAAACCAAACCATTTAACTACTAGAATCCTGTTTAATGAATCATTTTCCTTCTCTGCCCTGAGTAAGGAAAACATAGACTGTTGTCTGCGGGGGGTGCAGGGGGCCACACAATAAGATAAGTGCCAAAGGGGCGCTGGTTGGGTGCCAAGATAGTAGAGCAGTGGTCTCCAAACTGCAGCCCGGGGGGCCAGATGTGGCACTTTGCTTGCCCTTCTCAGGCCCTTGTGACACCTTTCCTTCTACACCAATAATAGGACATGATTCCTGACACTGTGGGGTGCTTTTCTTCCCATTGACGCCAATGATGGGACACCAGTCCTCTCACTGGCACCAAGGGCCCTATTGACAGTGACACCAATGATGGGACACCAGTCCTCTCACTGGCACTAAGGGCCCTATTGACAGTGACACCAATGATGGGACACCAGTCCTCTCACTGGCACCAAGGGCCCTATTGACAGTGACACCAATGATGGGACACCAGTCCTCTCACTGGCACTAAGGGCCCTATTGACAGTGACACCAATGATGGGGCACTATTCCTTAACCTGATATCAACAATGCAGCTCTATTCGTTCCACTGACACCAACGATTGGGCACTATTCTTCCCATTGACACCAATGATGGGGCACTATTCCTTGCCCTGATGTCAACAATGCAGCACTATTCTTCCCAATGACATCAATGATGGGGCACTATTCTTCCCAATGACATTAATGATGGGGCACTATTCCTCCCAGTGACAGCAATGATGGGGCACTATTCTTCCCAATGACATTAATGATGGGCACTATTCTTCCCAATGACATCAATGATGGGGCACTATTTTTCCCAATGATGGGGCACTATTCTTCCCAATGACATTAATGATGGGGCACTATTCTTCCTAGTGACACCAATGATGGGGCACTATTCCTCCCAGTGACATTAATGATGGGGCACTATTCCTCCCAGTGACATTAATGATGGGGCACTATTCTTCCCAATGACATTAATGATGGGGCACTATTCTTCCCAATGACATCAATGATGGGGCACTATTTTTTTCCAATGATGGGGCACTATTCTTCCCAATGACATTAATAATGGGGCACTATTCTTCCTAGTGACACCAATGATGGGGCACTATTCCTCCCAGTGACAGCAATGATGGGGCACTATTCTTCCCAATGATATGGGGCACTATTCTTCCCAATGACACCTATGATGGGGCACTATTCTTCCCAATGATGGGGCACTATTCCTTGCCCTGATGTCAATAATGCAGAACTATTCTTTCCAATGACATCAATAATGGGGCACTATTCTTCCCAATGATGGGGCACTATTTTTTTCCCCCTAATACCAACAATGGTCAATATTCCTCCCACTAATACCAATGATTGGGCATTCTTTACTCCCATTGACCACAGGGCATTTTCTACTCACACTGGTCAATCCGGCCCCCTCGAAATGTGAAGGACAATAAACTGGCCATTTGATCATAAAGTTTGGAGACCCCTGTCCTACAGCAAGATATGTGGCACCACATGTAAGCACCTCTAGGTGTCTGTTTCCTTTGGGAATGTACCAGGGAGATCTGCTGCTCATTAGTCTGCCATCCGCCCATCACTATGACAGCAGTTGGCAGCCTATTGGAGCTCATCAGTGCTCCACACTTAAGGTAAACTATTCTGGGTGAAATGCATCAGAGTGAGGCTTGGCCTGGTTGGATATTTGGTGATCTTGTCTGGAACAATAAAGTCTGTTTTAATTCTGATGTCATTGGATTGCAGCCAGCGTCTTTGTTTACTGCAATAATGCAAAAAGTTGAACTCTTGAATCCTTCTAATAATTAAATGGATTTCCCATAACGCCTTGTCCTGAAGGAAAGTGATCAATAATCATCCCAAAAGGGACAAGGATGGAAAAACAAACCAGGCAGAGGCTCTAACTTATGTTTAGAGAATGGTACAATTTCACTTTTATTTTTGCTTGACTTGGGTTTTTAGGTTTTATTGACTTTTAAATAAATTCAAGCTAACTGATAGGCCAAAATAACAACTTGCTGTCCGGGGCAATTGTCGCACGATATTTGTGCAGCTATTTATAAATGGAAATTTTCAGGAAAAATGCACATACCGGTAAATGAATTTTCATGCACACAGACACAATACAATGGCCATTTTTATTGGTAAAATATAAAAGGTGATGCTGCGCTGAGTAAATGGATACCTAACATGTTAAAGGGGTTGTAAAGGCTGAAAGTTTTTACCTTCATAAATTCTATGCACCTTCTGTGTGCAGCAGCCCCCCCAATACTTCTCTGAGCACTCCAGTGATGTGCAGGAGAGCCTTGGCTCTCCGGGGGTTCTCCCTTCTCATTGGCTGAGACAGCAGTGGGAGCTATTGGCTCCCACTGCTGTCATTCACAGCCAATGAGAAGAAAGCAGGGGTGGGACCAAGCTAGGGCTCTGTGTTTTAATGGACATGCAGAGCAGTGGCTCAGGAGCGAGTCTGCTTGAGTACCCCAGAGCAAGCTGTTTGCGCTGGAGGGAACTGGGCAGGTGGGAGGGGCCAGGAGCAGAAACTCTTTATTGTTACTATGGAGTACCCATTTGTAGGTCACAAATCTAGGTGCCAGGTCTGCTGTGCTTTTTGTTATTAAATTTGAACTCCAGGCAAACCGCTAAATGCACAAATAAATGACATATATTGGAGCTGCCTCATCTGCCAAATGATTTGGATTTCTGTCCCTGCAGTCCTGACTTTTATACAGCTCTGCCATGCAGCAGAGTCCTATATGGCCTACCAGAGACCTGATTTTTGTCTGCTGCAGTTAAGTAATTCTTACAGGCCTTGTCCCTCCTTAAAGTGGATGTAAACCCACTCTCATCCTTTCTAAACTACTACCATAGTGCTGATCTATAAGGATATAGATGCCTCCTGCATGTATCCTTATCTGTCAAATGTCTCCCCTCTGTCTGTTATAAGAACTGAAAAACTGCAGATTCTGTGGGTGGATCTGTTGTCTGGAGCTTGTGGGTGGAGTTGTGATGTCAGTAGACTCCCCGCCCACCTCTACACTCCCTTTGTCAACATGCATTTTCTCCTGTGTATTCCTTCTGCTATGATCACTAACATCCAGTCAAAATCCAGAAAAGTAACCACATGACTTCAGAAAGCCTGTCTAAAGCTAGTGCACAAGATATGTAAATAACCTGTCACTCAAAGCAAGGGGGCGGAACTGACAAAGGTTTTTCTCTGTTTGTCCGTTTTATCTCACTGAACAATAAAAGAGAATTGCTCAGAGATGGATTAACTGTTTGTTGCAAGACCTGGCACAAATGATAGGAAATCTTATACTCTACATTGTGACAGCAAAAAAATAAAAAATTTCGGGTTTACATCCACTTTAAGTCTGTGACTGGACAGTGAATAGAGAAGCAGCACACTGACCAGCTCATCTCTATGTCACTTCCTCCTCTCCGCTCCTTGTACTGCAGTACAACTGATTGAATCTTTGTGCTGCTTCTGTTTCCCCCAGTTTGAGCTCTGCTGTAAAGGGACTGCAAGGCGCCAAAGCAAAATTCAGGTACTTACAATGCTTGCATTAAAAACATTTTTTATAAAGTACTATATTGATGATTTTTTTTAACGTGTATATTTATAATACAAATGTATCTATCTTTTTATCTGCTGGAACTTCAGCGTTAAAGAAAATTGATACTCAAGCCCCATACACACTATCAGTTTTCTTGCAGGTTTTTCTCTTCAGGTTTACCAAAACCATCTAATATGAGGTCAAACCTTAAGAGTTTCAATTCGTATGCAATCAGGCAGGCCCTTGCACTACATGGTTTTGGTAAACCTGAAGAGAAAAACCTGCAAGAAAACTGATAGTGTGTATGGGGCTTAAGAGAAAAAAATTGTCTCCTGTTGCTGGCCTCTGACTTCAGTACTTTCTGAGTCACTGACCTACAACAAGTATGCAGCAAGTGAAGTCAGAAATCCTGATCAATTACATACTTGTTCTGATTCAGTATTCATAAAGTACCAAAGCCACTGGATTGCCGTGACAGCCAGGCAACGGGTATTTTCAAATGGTCCACGAAGGAAGCTTGGTATTTTTTTAATTTTTTTTAGATGTTTCCTTATCTCTGATCTTGTCTACAGCTTAATCTTCACCTAAGCTGAGGTCAAGGCGTGGGCTTATGCTCCATCTGCTGGGTAGATCTGTGATTCCGTGTAGGTTCACATTGCTGCGGGTTAGAAATCGTGCGACTTCAGCTGAACTCGCACAATTTACACCCGGCAATGCAGTCCGACTTCAGGGGCGATTTGACAAGACATCTGTACGTGTTCCTGCACAGATGTCTATACAAATTGCCCCCCGAAGTCACCAAAAGTAGTACAGGAACTACTTTTGGGAATCGGTGCGGCGCCGCAAAGTCGGCGCCGCAGATATTCGGATGGTGCTTTTGCCGGCAATAGCAACCGATTTGGCATGCGATTTGACATGTCAAATCGCATGCCACATCACTTCAATGTGAACCTGGGCTTAAATCATGCTGCAAGCCTACTAACTGTATACACTATATTAAAAAAAAAATAGATACTAGGGCAATTATATTAGACCCATTGCCGGGATTTATAATGTCCTGAGAATGACACACAGGTACAGAAATATAACACATCCTACAACAGAAACTTCTGAGTCATTAACACAGCATTAAACCCAAAAGTCAACATTAACCAACTCAATACATACTGGGCACTTTTACCCCCTTCCTGCCCAGGCCAATTTTCAGCACTGTCACACTTTGAATGACAATTGCACGGTCATACAACACTGTATCCATATGACATTTTTATCATTTTTTTTGAGAAATAGAGCTAAACAAACAAAAAAGAATGAACATTTTACTGCGATCTGTGATCAGCTGGGTCCAAAGGAGACAGCGATCACAGAATGCGCGCCCCAGGGGGTGTGCGGGGGGGGGGGGGGGGGTTCTGGGTGTATATCCATGGATGTCTTCCCAGAACTGGAGAGCCGTGCTGTAACCCGTCTTTTGGCTATAGCGCGGGCAGGAAGGTGTTCATTATATTGCAGCTTGCCATTTCTTAGCTGTGATGGCTACATTCATTTTCTTTTTTTATGCCTTATTTCGTCTAATTTTCACCTGGTGATCCAGCCAGTAAGTTTTTCAACAGAACAAGCTCTCCAGCAGAATGTATCGGTTACAAAGATGGGACAAACACTTTAACACTAGCAGGGGTGCTTACAATGATCAGCTTTTTTTTATTTATGTAAAATCTTTATCCCAAAAAAAAAAGTTTGCTGTAATTGCTTATGAAGTGTTAGCTGGAGTTTGGCTTCAATTAGTGTATTTAAAGTGGAGTTCCACCCAAAAGTGGAACTTCCGCTTTAACCACTCCTCGCCCCCTTACATGCCACATTTGGCATGTAATTTTTTTTGGGGGGGGGGAGTGGGGGCTTCAGTAGGAGTGGGACTTCCGCCTAGGAACCGCTTAGGTGACTCGTCATATCGCCTAAGGCGGCCCCTCCCTGTAGGCGATCACCTGGGACACGTGACAGGTCCAAGGCGATCGCCTGTCCACTCAGGGAGCGCAAGCGCCGCTCGCGCATGCGCAGTGAGTGCCCGGGCGTGAACCCGAAAGCTGTCACGGCGGGGTGCCCACAGTTAGAAGGGAGGCGCCGGCGGAGAAGGGGGGAGAGGAGCGGAGCTCCGGGCGGCCCCGTCATTGGATAGTGGAACAGGTAAGTGTTTGTTTATTAAAAGCCAACAGGTACACTTTTTGTAGCTGCTGACTTTTAATAAACATAAAAGAAGCTGGAACTCCCCTTTAAATCTGCTAGACAATCTAACACTACCCTCCCCCCAGCTTAACAATGCTGCTGTCCAAAGGTGCTCCCTGTGCTCCTTCATCCAGAGTGCGGGCACTCTAATACAGGAGGTGTGTTACTGGTCAGATCACCAGGTGAGAACAGAGGGGGAAAAGGCCTAATGGCACGTACACACGATCGGATTTTCCATCGGAAAAGCCTTTGATGGTTTTTCCGACTGAATTTCGCTCAAACTCAGCTTGCATACACGCGGTAACACAAATCCTGTCGGAGATTCCGACCGTTAAGAACGCGGTGACGTACAAGACGTACGACGAGCCGAGATCAATAAAGTTCAATAGGCAGTTCGGCTCCTCTGCTTGATTCTGAGCATGCGTGTTTTATTGCGCGTCGGAATTGCATACAGACGATCGGAATTTCCAATGGGGACTTTTCCCGTCGGAAAATTTGAGAACCAGCTCTCAAATTTTTCTTGGCGGAAATTCCAACAGAAAAATTTCGATGAAGCCTACACACGGTCGGAATTTCCAACCAAAAGCTCACATCAGACTTTTTTCTTGGCGAAATTTCCGATCGTGTGTACGCGGCATTAGAGAACAAATGCAGCCATCACATCTAATGATTGGTAAGCTGCAATATATTACATTTTTGGTTTTGGATTTAGGGGGTTGTAAAAGCAGGCAGTTGAGCCACAGTTTTCTGCCCCCAAACACCCACCTAAACAATGAAGTGCAGGCACTCAGGGCTGTAGACATGCTGCAGCCGTGATGCTGTGCTTTGGGCAGTACTGCTGTCAAACACAATTAAAGCTAATGGGGCGCACCGCTTCCATGTTAAAACGCATTGAGGAGGCAACATATCACCTCCCAGCTGCCTAAGAACCGCCCTCTGAAAAGCAGTCAACCAAGAATTGCTAGTGTTTCATAGGGGCGGCAAGTGCTGCCGCATGTGAGAAGAGCCCTAAATGTAATTTACAATGAGCCTTGTCCCCGGTGTAAAGAGCAAAAAACTGCAAACTGGAGATGTTCTCTTCAGCAACTGATTTGTATTGTAAACTGACGTGACAGCTAGAGTCTGGTGTCCAGGAGAAATGCGCTGTCCTTGTCTTTATACGGCGACTTTAATGTCCTTTTTTTTTTTTTTGTAAAATCTTTTTCCCCCCTCTTGTGTATGTATATCTTCAGAGCGGGGCTGTACTGCTTTTCCCATTTGAAGCGACTATGTTAAAGAAGTATGATGTATAAGAAAAGCTTATTTTCCATCACTTTGACTTTTGTGGTTTCTGAAAGTGTGCAAATTCCTTTTATATTCATATAGGCTCCATTCACACGTGTGCAACTTACCATGCGACTTTGGACCCCATAGTTGCATGACAGCTTGCACCCCACGTTTCCCTATGATAACCGGACATATCTGTGCAACTTCAAAGTAGCGGAAGTTCTTTCACTACATTGGTCCGACTTTCATGCGTCTTGAGGTCCAGACCTCAATATTTTGAATTGATGGGCACCGATAGGCTACACTGATATGCAGCACTGATGGGCACTGATAGATGGCACTAATGGGTGGCACAGAAAGGTGGCACTGATGGCACTGATGAGGAGGTACTGACAGGCATTACTAATTGGCATCTGAAGGGCATTGACAGGTGTTACTGATGGGGCACTGATTGGCACTTTCATGGGCACTGATTGGCGATTTGGGTGGGCACTGACTGGCAGCTGATGGGCACTGATTTGCAGCTGTGATGGGCACCTCTGATGGGGGCTGCCCTGATTTAATGTGCTGATTATCAGCGCTCACCCCTCCCTCTGACAGGAAGAGCCGCCGATCGGCTCTCCCTGTCAGCGCGAACCGAGGAAAAGCCAATTACCGGCACTTCCTGGTTCACGCTGTGATCAGCTGTCATTGGTCACAGCTGATCGCGTGAGAAAGAGCACCTGTCAGAGGCTCCTTACCACGATCGGAGATGTGGTGTGTCAGAGTGACACACCACACCACCGATCACCGTGCTGCCCGCCCCCGCGCTGGCTTGTTATCCTGAAAGACGTCATATGATGACGTCCAATCAGGATAACGGAACCACCACCCGGCTGTCATTCTGCTATTGGCCGGGCGGGAAGTGGTTAATAAACTCTTTTCAATCATTGTGGATCCATTTGGGGTTTATCCCCCAAAGTGCTTCCAGCATTTCATTCGTTTGAAAACCAATAATCTCTGGTAAGCAGCCACCTTTACTTTTCACTTCCACTGGACGGTAGGGTCTTCTTTCTTTCTTCTTGGAGATTTTTTGTGTCTTCTGTTTTATGATCGCGGGAAGCATTTTTTTTTTCATACTTCTGGATCCCCTGCAGAATTTGTACGTTTGCCCACTTTCAAAGAAATTAAGGGTCTATAATTTTTATCATAGTTGTATAAATGAGAGAGACAGAATATCAACCAAAAATCCGGAAAAAAACACGATACAAATGTTATAAACTGAGTCGCAGTTCAGTGAGTAAGTTGTGCTCAAAAATTTACATACCGTGGCAGAATTTATGATTTGACCATTTTCTTTCACTCATGGTTAGTGTTTGGCTGAAGCCATTTATTAGCAATCAACTGTGTTTACTCTTTTTAAATCATAATGACAACAGAAACTACCCAAATGACACTGATCAAAAGTTTACATACCCTGGTGATTTTGGCCTGATAACATGCAAACAAGTTGACACAAAGGGGTTTGAATGGCTATTAAAGGCAACCATCCTCACCTGTGATCTGTTTGCTTGTAATTAATGTGTGTGTATAAAAGGTCAACGAGTTTCTGGACTCCTGACAGACCCTTGCATCTTTCATCCAGTGCTGCACTGATGTTTGTGGATTCTGAGTCATGCTGAAAGCAAAATAATTGTCAAAGGATCTGTGGGAAAAGATAGTTGAACTGTATAAAACAGGAATGGGATATAAAAAGATATCCAAGGAATTGAGAATGTCAATCAGCAGTGTTCAAACTCTAATCAAGAAGTGGAAAATGAGGGGGTTCTATTGAAACCAAACCACGGTCAGGTAGACCAACTAAAATTTCAGCCACAACTGCCAGGAAAATTGTTCGGGATGCAAAAAAAAAACACAAATAACTTCAGCAGTGGCGGTGCGTCCATAGTGGGCGCAGGAGCGCCGCCCCCTCTCTCTCCCGCGCCTGTCACTCACGTCAACAATACATAGGTTCATGCATTGCATGAACCTATGTATTGTTGCCGCTGCCTCCCACTATTCAGATGGCCGGCCCCCTGGCGAGCGCCGGCCATCTGAATAACAGCGGCTGGTTGGTTTTTGGAAGTGCCTATCAGAGCCAGTGGCTCTGATAGGCTTCCCGATTACAGCCTGTGGGCTGTAATCGGCTTCCAAATAGTTAACCAGGGGACGCACGGGCTGTGCGTTCCTTGGTTAACACTGACATGCGTCTTAGCCAATCAAGTTCACCGGGTCTGGTTACTGGTAACCTGATTGGCTGAAGCGACATCGAGGACGGGAGAAGACATCGAGGACGGAAGGACGGCGCTGACCCGAGGAAGGTAAGTGCAGGGCTGGGGGGAAACTGGCTATATTTGGGGCCAAACTGGCTGCATTTTGGGGGAAACTGACTGCATTTGGGGGGAAACTGACTGCATTTGGGGGGAAACTGACTGCATTTGGGGGGAAACTGGCTGCATTTGGGGGCAAACTGGCTGCATTTGAGGGGGCAAACTGGCTGCATTTGAGGGGGCAAACTGGCTGCATTTGAGGGGGCAAACTGGCTGCATTTGGGGGGAAACTGGCTGCTTTTGGGGACAAACTGTCTGCATTTGGGGACAAACTGTCTGCATTTGGGGACAAACTGGCTGCATTTGGGGACACACTGGCTGCATTTGGGGACACACTGGCTGCATTTGGGGACAAACTGGCTGCATTTGGGGACAAACTGGCTGCATTTGGGGACACACTGGCTGCATTTGGGGACACACTGTCTGCATTTGGGGACAAACTGGCTGCATTTGGGGACAAACTGGCTGCATTTGGGGACAAACTGGCTGCATTTGAGGGCGTAAACTGGTGGCGTTTGGGCACAGTGGCTGCGTTTAATGGGCACAGTGGCGGCAATTGATGATTTTTTTTTTCAGTTTGTTTGCGCCCCCCCCAAAAAAAATTTGAGCACCAGCCGACACTGAACTTCAGGTGAAATACAGGACTCTCTGAAAACATGTGGTGTGGCTGTTTCAAGAGCCACAACAAGGAGGCACTTGAAGAAAGATGGGCTGCATGGTCGAGTTGTCAGAAGAAAGCCATTACTATGCAAATGTCACAAGTATCCCACTTACAATACTCCAAAAAAAACAGAGACAAGCCTCAAACCTTCTGGCACAAAGTCATTTGGAGTAATGAGACCAAAATTAAGCTTTTTGGCCACAACCATAAACACTACATTTGGAGAGGAGTCAACAGGGCCTATGATGAAAGGTACACCATTCCTACTGTAAAACATGGAGGTGGATCGCTGATGTTTTGGGGATGTGTGAGCTACAAAGGCACAGGAAATCTGGTCAAAATTGTTGGCAAGATGAATGCAGTATGTTATCAAAAAATAATGGAGAAACATTTGCATTCATCAGCCAAGAAGCTGCACATGGGACATACTTGGACATTCCAACATGACAATAATCTAAAACACAAGGCCAAGTCGCCCTGTCGTTGGCTACAGCAGAATAAAGTGAAGGTTCTGGAGTGGCCATCTCTGTCTCCTGACCTCAATATCATTGAGCCACTCTGGGGAGATCTCAAATGTGCAGTTCATGCAAGACAGCCCAAGAATTTACAGGAACTGGAGGCTTTTTGCCAAGAGGAATGGGAAGCTTTACCATCTGAGAAGATAAAGAGCCTCATCCACAAATACCACAAAAGACTTCAAGCTGTCATTGATGTTAAAGAGGGCAATACACTGTATTTATTCTCTGAAAAATGGCAAATAAATCATAAATTCTGCCAGGGTATGTAAACTTATGAGCACAACTGTACGTATTTGATCCCCTACCAACCAACAATAATTCTGGCTCCCACAGACTGGCTACAGTGGTACACAGATTAGTCCTGCAACTTTAAGGTGCTCCTTACAACAACTGATTATGTGTATAAAAGACACCTGTCCACAGAATCTCTTTCTTCCATTTATAACTCAACATCATGGGCAAGACCAAAGAGCTGTCGAAGGACGTCAGGGACAAGATTGTAGACCTGGGTGGAATGGGCTACAAGACCATCAGAAAGAAGCTTGGTGAAAAGAATTATTTGCAAATGGAAGAAATACAAAATAACCATCAATCGCTCTCGGTCTGGAGCTCCATGCAAGATTTCGCCTCATGGGGTAAGGACGGTCATGAGAAAAGTGAGGGATCAACTCAGAGCTCCACGGGAGGAGCTTGTGAATGATCTCAAGGCAGTTGGGACCACAGCCACCAAACAAACCATTGGTAACACAATACGCCACCATGGATTAACCACTTAGCAACCACCTGCCGACAAATAACGTCGACAAGGTGGTTGCTTAACTCTGGGAGGACGTTATATAACGTCCTCCCAGAATCGCGCTCCCGCGCGCCCCCTGGGGCGCGCACACGGGAAACTCCTCTGGACCCGGCGGATCACGAATCGCGGTAAATCGCCGCTGATAGCGGCCGTTTACCACGTGATCGCTCTGTCAAATGACGGAGCAATCACTTGTAAACAGACCGGCGTCATTTGATGACGCCGGTTCCTCTCTCCCCTCTCTGTACCGATCGGTACAGTGTGAGAGGGGAGGGGGAGGGAGCGGATGGCAGCAGCAGCACTGTGGGCTGGATCTGTGACAATTGCAGTCACAGATCCAGCCATCCATCCATTCCTGCTCAGCCATCCCTGTGCAATACCCTGCCAATACTCTGCAAAATACCCTGCCAATACTCTGCAAAATACCCTGCAATACCCTGGTGCAATACTCTGCAATACCCTGGTGCAATACTCTGCAATACCCTGCGCAATACTCTGCAATACCCTGCGCAATACTCTGCAATACTCTGCAATACCCTGCGCAATACTCTGCAAATTACCCTGCCAATACTCTGCAAAATACCTTGCCAATACTCTGCAAAATACCCTGCAATACCCTGGTGCAATACTCTGCAATACCCTGGTGCAATACTCTGCAATACCCTGGTGCAATACTCTGCGCAATACTCTGCAATACCCTGCAATACCCTGGTGCAATACTCTGCAATACCCTGCGCAATACCCTGCGCAATACTCTGCAATACCCTGCGCAATACTCTGCAATACCCTGGTGCAATACTCTGCAATACCCTGGTGCAATACTCTGCAATACCCTGCGCAATACCCTGGTGCAAGACTCTGCAATACCCTGCGCAATACCCTGCAAAATACTCTGCAATACCCTGCAATACCCTGCGCAATACTCTGCAAAATACTCTGCAATACCCTGCGCAATACTCTGCAATACCCTGCACAATACTCTGCAATACCCTGCGCAATACCCTGCACAATACTCTGCAATACCCTGCACAATACTCTGCATCACCCTGCGCAATACTCTGCAAAATACTCTGCAATACCCTGCGCAATACTCTGCAATACCCTGCGCAATACTCTGCAATACCCTGCGCAATACTCTGCAATACCCTGCAATAACCTGCGCAATACTCTGCAATACCCTGCGCAATACTCTGCAATACCCTGCACAATACACCCTGTGCAATACTCTGCAATACCCTGCGCAATACTCTGCAATACCCTGTGCAATACCCCCTGTGCAACACCCCATGCAATACCCTGCCATACTCCGCAATACCCTGCCATACTCCGCAATACCTTGCCATACTCCGCAATGCCCTGCCATACTCCGCAATGCCCTGCCATACTCCGCAATGCCCTGCCATACTCCGCAATGCCCTGCCATACTCTGCAATAACCACTTCCCGCCCGCCGGCCGTCATATGACGTCCTTGACTTTGTGCGGGGATATCTGAATGATGGGAGCAGCTACAGGCATCATTCAGATATTAGCTTTTTCAGCCGGCGATTCCCTACACCATAACAACAATCATAGTGGCTGTTCCGCCGCTTGATCATTCTTACGGGAGGCGAGAGGGGATGTCCCCCCCCCGCCGCCCTCCGGTGCTCCTACCGACTCACCGCTACGATCAAAGCCAGGATTGTTGTTTTTTTTTCAGGCTTCCCAGCCTAGAGGTGAGATGTGGGGTCTTATTGACCCCATATCTCACTGTAAAGAGGACCTGTCATGCCATATTCCTATTACAAGGGATGTTTACGTTCCTTGTAATAGGTATAAAAGTGATCAAAAAAAAATTTGGGGCAGAAAAACATGTCAAACTAAAATAAATAAAGTAAAATGAACAATAAAAAAATATATATTTTTTTAAAGCGCCCCTGTCCCCGTGAGCTCGCATACAGAAGCGAACGCATACGTAAGTCCCGCCCACATATGAAAACGGTTTTCAAACCACACATGTGAGGTATCTCTGCGAACGTTAGAGCGAGAGCAATCATTTTGGCCCTAGACCTTCTCTGTAACTCAAAACATGTAACCAGTAAAAATATTTAAAGCGTCGCCTATGGGGATTTTTAAGTAGCGAAGTTTGGCGCCATTCCACGAGCGTGTGCAATTTTTAAGGGTGACATGTTAGGTTTTTATTTACTCGGCGTAACTTCATCTTTCACATTATGCAAAAACATTGGGCTAACTTTACTGTTTTTTGTTTTTTTTTAAGCACAAATCATTTTTTTTCCGTAAAAAACGTGTTAAAAAAATTGCTGCGCAAATATCGTGCAAGATAAAAAGTTGCAACAACCACCATTATATTCTCTAAGGTCTTTGCTAAAAAAACATATATAATGTTTTGGGGTTCTATGTAATTTTATAGCAAATAAATGATGATTTTTACATGTAGGAGAGAAATGTCAGAATTGGCCTCGGTGCTCCAGAACGCCTGAAGGTGCTCCCTGCATGTTGGGCCTCTGTATGTGGCCACGCTGTGTAAAAGTCTCACACATGTGGTATCGCCATACTCGGGAGTAATAGCAGAATGTGTTTTGGGGTGTAATTTGTGGTATGCATATGCTGTGTGTGAGAAATAACCTGCTAATATGACAATTTTGTGAAAAAAAAAAGAGAAAAAAAAAATCTTGATTTTGCAAAGAATTGTAGGAAAAAATGACAACTTCAAAAAACTCACAATGCCTCTTTCTGAATACCTTGGAATGTCTTCTTTCCAAAAAGGGGTCATTTGGGGGGTATTTGTACTTTTCTGGCATGTTGGGGTCTCAAGAAATGAGATAGGCCGTCAGTACTTCAGGTGTGATCAATTTTCAGATATTGGCACCATAGCTTGTGGACTCTATAACTTTCACAAAGACCAAATAATATGCACCAATTTGTACTTATTTTTACCAAAGATATGTAGCAGTATAAATTTTGGCCAAAATTTATGAAGAAAAAATAGTAATTTGCAAAATTTTATAACGGAAACGAAAAAAAAAACAATTTTTTTACAGAATTTTCAGTCTTTTTTCTCTTATAGCGCAAAAAATAAAAAACCCGACAGTGATTAAATACCACCAAAAGAAAGCTCTATTTGTGTGAAAAAAAGGACAAAAAATTCATATGGGTACAGTGTTGTATGACTGAGTAATTGTCATTCAAAATGTGAGAGCACCGAAAGCTGAAAATTGGTCTGGTTATTAAGGGGGTTTAAGTGCCCAGTGGTCAAGTGGTTAAAATCCTGCGGTGCCCGCAAGGTCTCCCTCCTCAAGAAGGCACATGGACAGGCCCGTCTGAAGTTTGCCAATGAACATCTAAATGATTCAGAGAAGGATTGGGAGAAAGTGCTGTGGTCAGATGAGACCAAAATTTAGCTCTTTGGCATGAACTCGACTCGCCGTGTTTTGAGGAAGAAAAATGCTGACTATGACCCTAAGAACCCCATCCCTACAGTCAAGCACGGAGGTGGAAACATTATGCTTTGGGGCTGTTTCTCTGCTAAAGGTACAGGCCGCATTGACGGGGCCATGTATTGTAAATTATTGGATGAGAACCTTCTTTCCTCAGCCAGAACACTGAACATGGGCCGTGGATGGGTCTTCCAGCGTGACAATGACCCAAAAAATACCACCAAGGAAACAAAGGAGTGGCTCAAGACAAAGCACATTAAGGTCATTAAATGGCCTAGCCATTCTCCAGACCTTAAACCTATTGAAAATGTATGGAGGGAGCTGAAACTTTAAGTTGCCAAGTGACAGCCACAAAACTTTAACGTAGAACTATAGGCAAAAGTTTTATTTTAATATTGGATAGAGTAAGAGAAGGTTGCCATCTCTGTCCCATTGCGGAGATTGCTCTTCACTTCCTGTCCCATAGCCAAACAGGAAGTGAAAGGAAATCCCTGCAAATTAAGGGATTTTCTTGGGGACCCCCAGGTCACCAGAAGAACTAGTGTCCCCATTGGAAGATTTCCCTATTATTACTTTTCTGGGGACAACCCAAAATTTGGGATTTTCTTTTACTTTCACTTTCAATAATAATGCTAAACAGGACAAATAGAGAGGGGAAATCTTCCTAAGGGGGGCACAGACAGCAATAAAAAACTGACAGATGTTCAAATCCCTCTCCTCTCCACAGTTTTGCCTTTAGTTATATTTTAAGGATTTAGAGAAGATCTTTCAGGCTGGATTCCGGTGCGAATTCCATCTCCGTCCTCTGTGCGAAAAGAAAAAGCAGCTGTTCAGCGGTGCCTCTCCGTGTAGCTAAGGATCAGCTGAGCAGGGAGGGGGGGATGTGTAGTAAAGGAGGGGGGTAGAATTCATGTTCACAACGGAACGCATCTGCGAATCAGATGCGTTCCCATTGAAGATGATGGGCCTGAATTTGCGCCTGAGCCAGACCGCACTGCCTAGAAAACGCACACGTTTTTTGGGCAATGCGGAGCGCGAATGCACCGCAGATATGTGAACCAGCCTCATTCAAATGAATGTATTTTAAAATGTCCTGCGAATTGTATGCGGTGTAAGCCGCATCCAATTAGCATAGGTGTGAACCCAGCCTAAAGAAGAGTGGACTAAAATCCCTCCTGAGATGTGTGCAAACTCAGTAACCAACTACAAGAAACGTCTTACCTCTGTGCTTGCCAACAAGGGTTTCTCCACCAAGTACTAAGTCATGTTTTGCTTGGGGATCAAATACTTATTTTACTCACTGAACTGCAACTTAATTTATAACATTCATATCATGTATTTTTTCTGGATTTTGGTTGATATTCTGCCTCTATCATTTAAAATACACTTATGATAAAAAAATATAGACCCTTCATTTCTTTGTAAGTGAGCAAACTTAAAAAATCTGCAGGGGATCAAATAATTATTTTCCCCACTGTATGCATGGATTTATTTCAAAGGACTGAATTTTTTTGTATTCAAGTTCATTTATGTTTTTTTTTTTTTAATAAGCGCTGTACTTAGCCCTGGTTCACATGTCAAATCGTATCGATGTGAACCAGGGCTCAGTGTGAATTGTATGTAGTAGGTTTGTATCTGTTGACCTGTACCAGCAGCTTTCCTTTTTTTCTTTTATCATTCTTTATTTATATCTAGCTCAGATTTTCAAATACTTATATAGCTCTAGTTTACAATTTTTACTTGTTATTTTTTACTTTAGTTTTGCTTTAAAGAGTCACTGCCACCTTGCTATATATATATATATATATATATATATATATATGTGTGTGTGTAGCGCCTGCCCCTCTCCTCTCTCCATGCGGCTCGCACTGTCTCTCGTCTAGGGGCATCTGGTAGGGTGGAGAGAGAGAGAGCGGGTGAGCTACGCCTAGCTTCCACCACGTGGGAATACCTGTGGTATCAGCAATGTCTCATTTACCTTTGGGTCTGTGTTGCGCACCCGGATCCTCCCTCCAAGAGTCACCGTGAACTTCGTCCGCCAGGAAGTGAGCCTCACACCATTAAAGTCCAACACTCCTTTATTAGAACACACCATACAGGGACTTCCTTGATAGTTAGGACAGAAAAGGAGGTGTGAGTGTGAATAGGCCCAGACACAAATTCGCTCCTCCACTCTCCTCCTGGAGAGTGGGCTATGGTCTCCGCACGAGAGGAAGGGGATCCTTCTGGACGGTCTCCGACAAGAGACTCACCCGTCACCGGCAGTCTGCTGCACCGGGTCTTCGAGTGAGGAGCTCTCCCCGGTCCATTGCGTCTTACTCAGATTCAGGCTTCCATCCCCGAAGCGCCTTAGGACCCTTCCCTCGCGGAACTCAGTGTTGGGCACTGAGCTCCGGACCTTCTTGCAAGTACCTCACCCCAGGGCTGAAGGTGCCTGGGGTGGAACACGATCTCCGGTGGTCCCCTAGGCCGAGGCCTCCTAGAGGACGAGCACGAACCCACGTCCGCAAGCTGAAGGTGCTTGAGACGAAGAACCCCGTGACCAAGATGGCCGGCCCCTTTATCCCCTCTCCCAGCAAGCACGGCGGGTTCCCCGCCCCACCATACCGCTACCGAGAGAGGACAAAAAGGAGGCTCAACACACAGTGAGATTCGTCCCTCCCGCCATGGTGACAGCGCCACCTGGTGGACCGCAGGGAACATAGCACTGATGTCACCGCTAGATTTAAAAAATGCACCCGGGAAAGTAAGTACCCGCTACACATTCCCCCCTGTCTTTTGACACTGGACCCCAGTGTCTGGAGTGAATCACGCCCTCAATGGCTGACATAACCCAATCCAGAAACCAACTAACAATTAAAAAAACAAAAATTTTTAGGAAACTATCCTAACGGAGAAGTTGTGTCTGAGCCCCTGCAACAAAAGAGGAGTGAAAGACAACATTTAAAATATTATACTTTTCCCTCCCATCCTAACTAAGAACCACCCCAGGTTCCATAATCTTGACGGGACGCTCTCCTGCAGAGGGAAGAGAAAAGAAACAATAAAACCCTGACACATGTGTATGTGTGAGAGAAAAAGAAACTCCTCCGAAGAGAGATATCTTTCCCTCCAGTGTGAGCGTGTACAATGTGTAACGTTGCACAAGACTGCCACCTGGTGACAGCCTCGCGGTAACTGCACCCGTTGAACCATCTTTCTTTTCTTGCTGCTCGATTCCGGGCCCTATCTACCCCAAAGTCTGCAACTTCTCACCGGAGAGGAAAGAACAACAACTGGAACAGTTCTTCCTTGGAATGACACAAGCATCCCTCTTGCGGGGCAAACACTGATGATAGCACCAACAAGAAAGTCAAACAACGAAGTTCAGGGGGTGCAAGGTCCTTTTGAAACAAAGCAAATAAATGGAGTCTCTGAAGCCTTGACAGCGGAGGCATTGTGACTCTGTCCCCTTCGCCGGGTAGAACTATAGAGTCCGGGTGGCGAGGGGCCTTGACCACTTCTGGTTGGGGCATAGGTGCCCGTAGCATCAACTTCTGTTCCCCAGTACCTGATGCAGGTGGCACTGGAGATACAGATGTGGGCTGGGGACAGGACCCTTGTTCAGGCGCTGGTGCCTTTACCCAGGGTGTACTCTCCCAGATCAGAGAGCGACTCCAGGTCCGAAGTATCACACTCCTCCGCGGGTATGTAGCCCGTTGTAGAGACAGAGCTAACACCCACCGCGGACATACTGGGCCATGCCTTCCCGGCATCTCCGCCCATACACCAAGTCTCTTTGCCCGGCTCACCTCGGCCCTTCTCTGAAGCGGGACGTCCGGAACACTCGTCAACGGATCCGTCTAGGCCTGGCGTAAGCTGGCGAGATGGTCCGCCACCACCACTAGTCGGGGCCACCATGCTGGTTCTCTTCTTCAGTGGCGGACGCTGTGAGACAGTGGTGACCGAGTCAGCATCCTCGGATTTCTCCCGTTGAGTTTTAACGACCTCCTCCTCGGTCTCTGCAGTGTGCGCTGGGATGGCTTTTACAGCAGTAATTCCTCCTCTGCGAGTAGTGTTACCTGAAGCCCGGCCTGGGTAGATGGTTCTCGGCCTTTCAACTACTGGATCCACCTCGAACAGGAACTCCCCACAGGCCTCACATTGTCCGAAGGGCTTCAGGTGGCACACCAGTCCCGAGCACCCGGGACAAATTACACCCAAGGCCTCTACGTCCATGCACGAATACAGGGCGAATCGACCCCTTGGCTTCAGCCGGATCCCGGTATCCGTTATCGGAGCAGCAGCGGAAGTTGTGGTAGTAGCAGGGTGAACTGGAATCCATGAAGTATGTCCAAACATGGTGACTTGTTGCTGGTCCATCGCACACTGCAGAGTTTTCGCGCCAATGTCCCACGTGTAGCCCTCTCACGTATTGGACTCCTCCCCTTTTGCTCCAGTTCGCGGGCTTTTTCACTTTCTTTGGATGAGCCACGCCCACGAACTAAGCAGCGGGGGTTGTGTCTGTTGGCGCAGTGCAATTAGAAGCCCCCACGTGTAGTACCTCACACGGCTGGGCCTCCCCCGTTCACCGCTCTTCCTGCGCGGGCCTTTCCCTGGTCTAGGGTCAATTCCACGACTTCGAGCAGGGCTGCACTTTGGCCTATTCAGTTAACTCATCCAGCAGACTTGTTCAATACTGTGATGCACAACACAATCCCGGACCCGAGCCCCCACGTGTAGCGCCTGCCCCTCTCCTCTCTCCATGCGGCTCGCACTGTCTCTCGTCTAGGGGCATCTGGTAGGGTGGAGAGAGAGAGAGCGGGTGAGCTACGCCTAGCTTCCACCACGTGGGTATACCTGTGGTATCAGCAATGTCTCATTTACCTTCGGGTCTGTGTTGCGCACCCGGATCCTCCCTCCAAGAGTCACCGTGAACTTCGTCCGCCAGGAAGTGAGCCTCACACCATTAAAGTCCAACACTCCTTTACAGGGACTTCCTTGATAGTTAGGACAGAAAAGGAGGTGTGAGTGTGAATAGGCCCAGACACAAATTCGATCCTCCACTCTCCTCCTGGAGAGTGGGATATGGTCTCCGCACGAGAGGAAGGGGATCCTTCTGGACGGTCTCCGACAAGAGACTCACCCGTCACCGGCAGTCTGCAGCACCGGGTCTTCGAGTGAGGAGCTCTCCCCGGTCCATTGCGTCTTACTCAGATTCAGGCCTCCATCCCCGAAGTGCCTTAGGACCCTTCCCTCGCGGAACTCAGTGTTGGGCACTGAGCTCCGGACCTTCTTGCAAGTACCTCACCCCAGGGCTGAAGGTGCCTGGGGTGGAACACGATCTCCGGTGGTCCCCTAGGCCGAGGCCTCCTAGGGGACTAGCACGAACCCACGTCCGCAAGCTGAAGGTGCTTGAGACGAAGAACCCCGTGACCAAGATGGCCGGCCCCTTTATCCCCTCTCCCAGCAAGCACGGCGGGTTCCCCGCCCCACCATACCGCTACCGAGAGAGGACAAAAAGGAGGCTCAACACACAGTGAGATTCGTCCCTCCTGCCACGGTGACAGCGCCACCTGGTGGACCGCAGGGAACATAGCACTGATGTCACCGCTAGATTCAAAAAATGCACCCGGGAAAGTAAGTACCCGCTACATATATATAGGGTAAACTGACAGTGTCCCTACAAAGATTCCCCCCTGTCCCCGCTATGCTTATTTTCTCTGCATTTCCTTGCTGCAATGAGCTCTCAGCCCACAACCTCCTGCCACCGTGGACACATATGTGCAGCGGCTATATGTAATAGACCACCCTCCAGACTCATGCACACGGTACTGTACGTGTGCCCAGCTCTTCTGAACGCCTTTGCTTCTGGCAGGTAAAAAGCAGCTTGAAAAACACACTTAAAGCGGTGTTCCGCACCAAAAAAATTATAATTGAAAACCAGCAGCTACTACATACTGCAGCTGCTGGCTTTTATTAAAGCGGTTGTATACCCAAATTTATAACTTTTACCTACAGGTAAGCCTATAACAAGGCTTACCTGTAGGTAAAAAGAATATCTCCTAAACCTGTATAGTTTAGGAGATATTCCCCTCGCAATGAGCCGCTGAATGCAGCGGCGCATGCGCAGCGGGGTTTCTCAGCTAAAGGCCGGCAGCCGCCGGACCTTGCCGACGCGCGGGAGTGACGACATCGCCACTCCAGCCACTCACAGAGCTGGAGCGGCGATACCCGGAAGACACGCCAAGGCAAGATGACATCTCCCTCGGCGTGGACCAGGTAAGTTCCCGACGCCCCGTTCTAAGGTAAGTATTTCATAATGAGCTAGTATGCGATGCATACTAGCTCATTATGCCTTTTAGGTATGAAAAAATAAATAAATACAGCAGCGGGTATACAACCGCTTTAATAGGACACTCACCTGTCCTGGAGTCCAGCGATGTCGGCATCCGCAGATGATGTATCCATCAGCTGTCGGGTGCTGCCGCCGCCATTACGGGTAAGGGTACCCAGCAATGTAGCCTTTCGGCTTCACGCCAGGGAACCCTACTGCGTGAGGCACCGCTCCTCTCTCCTACTGACCCGGCGACAGGGAGAGGAGGAGGGAGACCCACGCTGATATCATGGGCTGCGCAGAGGCGTAGCTTGAAGCTTGTAGGCCCTGATGCAAAAGTTGACCTGGGCCCCCCCCACCACCACTTCCACCGTGCGTGTAGATACACCCACCACACGCCAAGATACTCAAAGTGGCTTAAGAGTTTTGAGTTCCCAGAGTTCCTCCTTACATCAGAGGGCAGGGACTCCTGGCAGGTCACTTGGCAGAGCTCCTTTCCCACCCCAGCACTGTATACAGCTCCTCCCCCCCACACTACACAGGGCTGAAATCACATTCCTTTACACACAGTCTGTCAGAATTCACAGGGTGTATCTGGCTTTTATGTTGCCGTTCTGACCTGTGAAATTCTCTGGTCGGAACGGCAGTGTAGTTGCAGTTGGCAGATACACCCTGTGAAGATCATGGCTGGCTGGCTGTGTTGTAAAAGAATGTGATTACAGCCCTGCAGAGGAGGAACAGTATAGAGTGCCATAATGGGAAAGGAGCTCAGCAGCCTGGCATAGCATCCAGGATGGGGGGAGGTGGTCAGGGGGCTTTGGGGGGGGGGGCGCAACTTAGATCTGGGGGGGCAAAGCCATGTGACACAAAATCTGGAGCATGCAGCCCCTCGGGGTGTTCAGGAATTTGTTTTAGCAATTTCTGAAGGTTTCTTTGTCAGTGTTGGCAGGTGTTGGGGGAAGGTCACCTCCCAGAGGTGTGGGTCTTTTCCCCAGTTGTCAGGGAAGTGGGGTAGGCAGACACCTCCAGGGTGGGGGGCTACAAAGAATACCAGCTGGAGACTAGGAGACACTGAGTGGTGTATTACCTCACCAGTATTTTATTTTATTTATTTAATTGTGTCACTTTTATTCCTATTAAAAAGGAATGTAAACATCCCTTGTAATAAAAAAAAGCATGACAGGACCTCTTAAATATGAGATCTGCGGCTTCACGGCTGGGTCCCTACTGCGCATGCCCGAAGCGTGCTGTGCTCTCTTACTGGCCCGGCGGGGGGGGGGGGAAGGATGAGGGCGGAGGAGGGAGCCGGACCTCTTATGTACCTCGCTGTGGCGAGGTCCGGCGAAAGTGGGGACAATGTACTTGTCAAAAACAGGTACCCGCTCCCCCGAAAGGTGCCAAATGTGGCACTGAAGCGGGGGGAGGAGACAGATAAGTGGAAATTCCACTATTGGGTGGAACTTTGCTTTAAAGCACCCTTTCCGACCACCTGCGCCCCCCTTTTGTGTGATATGTGATGTCCAGGCCTGTGATAAGTTGACATAAAGCTGGATTTAAGGTAGTTATCTTGTGGCTATCAGTATTTCATTACTCAATATGATTGTCAGGAAATGGAGACACAGGATATCATATAAGTTTCCAAATTGGTGCAATATACATTGTGCAATGTATGAAGATAATCCTTTAGCCCTGGTTCACACTGATGCAAATCTGATACAGTTTAGCTGCATTTCAGAACGCATAGATTCTGTGCGATTTTTAAGCTCCATAGACTATTAAAATCACATTACAATCTTATCTGTCAAGCACAAATCACACTGCAAATTCGCATTCCAAACCGCATAAAAAACGCACTTCATCCAGTCTGAACCTAGACTTATGCTCCATACACACGATCATTTTTAATGTCATTTTTAAAACTGACGTTTTTCTCGTCATTTTTTTTCTTGTTTCCTCTCAAGCCTGTCTTGCGTACACACCATCATTTTAAAAAATGTTCAAGAAAAGCGCAGTGACGTACACCACGTACGACGGCACTATAAAGGGGAAGTTCCGTTCGAATGGCGCCACCCTTCAAGTTAGTAAAGTTTGTTGAGAGACGATTCGCTCTTTTCAGTCTAGTGCTTTTCAGTCCGTTACAGCGTGACGAATGTGCTATCTCCATTACGAACGCTAGTTTTACCAGAACGAGCGCTCCCGTCTCATACTTGATTCTGAGCATGCGCATTTTTTTTCACATCGTTAAAGCATACACACTATCGTTTTTCACGTCGTTAAAAAAAACGGCATGAAAAACGATGTGAAAAAAGAGAGCATGTTCGAAATTTTTAATGCCCGTTTTTCACGTCGTTAAAAATGCTCTGGAGCATACACACGATCAGTTTTAATGGACATTTTTTAAAATGGCATTTTTAACGGCATGAAAAACGATCGTGTGTACGGGGCATTAGAGTTCAATGAATTATGAGGCTGCACTGGTGTAAATGAACTGTCCTAGATCTGCCTTGGCTCTCCGTACTCTTCAGGATCCAGTTTAAAGTTCTGATATTCTCACTTAAACTTACTGGTAGCCATATTAGGAATGTTTTGCATCACTGATTTATTTTATAAGGTTTACTGCAATCCTGCAACAGTGTCTTAGGGTAAGGTGACCAGATTTTTAAAATGAAATCCGGGGACATATTTTGTTTTTACTAGTAATGGCGGCAATCAGCAACTCTATGCCCGTCTCCGCCGCCGCCCGCCTCACAGCCTGTCAAGTCTCACTCTCCGGGCCCCGGCTACTACTGGGTGGGGAGCGGAGGAAGATCACTCCGCCAGGGAAGGCAAGGAGATAGGCAGGCGACTGGCCGGGACTTGATCCAAGGCAGAACATATGAGCGGAGCTGGATGGGCACCCGAAACTGAAGAAATATTCCCTCCGCTTCGACCAGCACTAGATCATCAGAAAGGGGCACAGATAATGGAGAAAATAGACCCCCCCCCCCCCCTAAGCTAGTACGAGCGGCAGAGTGGGGGTGTGTAATTCAGATTTTGTTTTATTTATTCTGCACTGACTGTCTTTGAAATTGCCCCAGTCCCTGTTCAAATCCAATCCGGGGACAAAACCGGGGACAGACTTGGTCTGGGGACAGTGTCCTCAATCCGGGGACTGTCCCCTGAAACCGGGGATGTCTGGTCACCCTATCTTAGGGCTAATTAAACATTGTGTGGGGACAGACTTTTTACATAGTTACATAGAAGGTGAGGTTGAAAAAAAGACACAAGTCCATCAAGTCCAACCTATGTGTGTGATTATATGTCAGTATTACATTGTATATCCCTGTATGTTGCGGTCGTTCAGGTGCTTATCTAATAGTTTCTTGAAACTATCGATGCCCCCCGCTGAGACTACCGCCTGTGGAAGGGAATTCCACATCCTTACCGCTCTTACAGTGAAGAACCCTCTACTTAGATTAAGGTTAAACCTCTTTTCTTCTATTTTTAGTGAATGGCCGTGTCTTTTTAAATTCCCTTTCGCGGAAGAGTTTTATCCCTGTTGTGGGGTCACCAGTACGGTATTTGTACATTGAAATCATATCCCCTCTCAAGCGTCTCTTCTCCAGAGAGAATACGTTTAGTGCTTGTAGTCTTTCCTCATAACCGAGATCCTCCCTCCCTTAATTAGCTTTGTTGCCCTTCTCTGGACTATCTGCAGTTCCAGAACATCCCTTTATTTCATTGTAAAACATCTGTCATCAAAAGGACACAGAGCAAGTGTTTCCTATATGTCCCATTCACACTGTGACACAGCCTGGGACTGCGCTGCAGTGTGGTGCAATAAAATGTAGATATGCAGTGGGTTTAAATACATACACAGTGAAGTAACTGGCCTCAGGTGATACACAGAGATTAAGCAAATCCTCCTACATAAGTTGTACATGTTCATCTGCCATCTTATCTTCTCTACATCCATTCAAAGTGCTGAATTTTTAAAGCCTGTCTGAGAGTTCAGACAAAAAGGGGGCAGAGAGCTGAAGTTACACTCTGTAGAGCTCAGTGAGGAGAGCTCTGAGAGCTGATTGGAGGGAAGGGACACACCCCTCCACACAGCACACAGGAATGGAGCTGAAGCTGTCAATCAGCTGGAGGTCCCTCCCCTGTTACCAGTTTTCTCTTGATGTCTGGGAAACTTGTCAGAAGTGATTCATTTAGATAGCAGAGGAATGAAGCAGCAGACAGAAATGACACTTAGTGCTCTTAACTGAGACAAGTACACACTTTAGAGCAGGGGTCTCCAAACTGTCAAGACAAAAGGGCCAGTTTACTGGCCTTAAAACTTTAGAAGGGCTGGACTGCAGCCAATGGGACTATAAAATGTTGCAGCATCAGTGGGAGGAACAATGCCATAGGCTTGGTGGTCAGTGGGAGTAAATAAAAAAAATTACATCATTGGTGTCAGTGGGAGAAATAGTACCAGATTGTTGATGACAGTGAAGGAATAGTGCTTCATATCAGTGGAAGTAATGCCCCGTACACACGGTCTGAAATTCCGCCAGCAAAAGTCTGATGTGAGCTTTTGGTCGGAAATTCCGACCGTGTGTAGGCTCCATCGGACTTTTGCGGTCGGAATTTCCACCAGCAAAAGATTGAGAGCTGGTTCGCAAAATTTCAGACGGAAAAAATTCTGATCGGAAATTCTGATCGTCTGTGGCAATTCCGACGTGCAAAATTACGACGCACGCACGGAAACAATTTGACGCATGCTCGGAAGCATTGAACGTAATTTTCTCGGCTCGTCGTAGTGTTGTACGTCACCGCGTTCTTGACAGTTGAAAGTTCCGAGAACTTTTGTGTGACCGTGTGTATGCAAGCCAAGCTTGAGCGGAATTCCGTCGGAAAAAACATCCAAGGTTTTTCCGACGGAAAATCTGATCGTGTGTAAGCGGCATTAGCGTGCCCCAAGGGCCAGATAAAGGCAAGCATAGGGCCACACCCGGCTCACGGGCCGCAGATTGGAGACCCCTGCTTTAGAGGAATATGCTTTGTTCATATTTCATGTCTGAGGTTTATAACCACTTTAAGTGTCACTTTGACCTAACTATAAACTATACAATCTGATTGTACAATCTCCTTTATATCTACCATTAACTATGTAGAGCAAGGACCTGCCTAAACAATACAAATAGTGTCTAGTGGAGGACTTGGCTCCTACTGTGCCGGAGACGATCCTCCTCATCCTTCTATTGTTTTACACCAGGAAAAGGACCTGCCTTAATATAATCAAATAATAGTAAATTATTATTAATAAATAAATAAATAATGAATAATAAAATAAAATATTAATAAAAGGACCTGCCTTCCTTAATAAAAAAGTCTAGTGGAGGACTTGGCTCCTACTGTGTCAGAGAGGATCCTTATCATCCTTCTATTGTTTTACACCAGGAAGGACCTGCCTTAATAAGATAAAATAATAGTAAATTATTATTAATAAATTATTAATGAATGATGAATATAAACAATAATAAAATAAAATATTAATAAAAGGATCTGCCATAATAAAAATAAGGTCTTGTGGAGGACTTGGTTCCTACTGTGCCAGAGAAGATCCTCCTCATCCTTCTATTGTTTTATGCCAGGAAGGCTGTAACTATGTGCTGGAAGAAATCCTCTCCTCCCACTATCTAATTTTGGAAGCAACTTGTGAACTCAAACTTACCTATATAAAGGGACACCGACCGCAACAGGGGTTGCCCTAAAAAGTTCTCCAAGGTCTGGTAATGCTGGCTAGATGATGCCTCCACACAGGGGAGGGCTGGGCCAGGGGGCAGGGTGGCAATTGCCTCCCAGGCCACCCTAACTTATGTTCAAAATGGCCGGCAGCCGCTGCCCGCTACCATTTTCTTTTTTATTCTGGTCTAGGAAGTCGGGCCCAGGGCATGGCCATGGCGGCCGACCACTAGCTGTTGCATTCCTGGAGTTGTAGTCCGCACTCAAGCTTCTGGTGGGTGGAAAACACAGCAGCGCAGAGGAAACTACAACTCCCTGGGACCGGATTCTTGGAAGCAGGCAGAGGCAGGGTGTGACAGGGAGTCGGGACGCAGGGCTGGGCGCTGGCTGCAACTTGACCCCAGGATCAGGAGCGTTACCCCCCCAGGAAACCGTGGCGTGCAAGAACCTGCTGAGCTGAGATCGCTGAGGTGAGAGACCCTGACACCCCTAGCTGACCCCCATCTCCCCCCCATACACCCCATGTAACCTGCCCCAGTGATCAGGCTGCATTGATGGGCACTGGAGTTGGCTGCACTGATGGGCACTGGTGAGGCTGCATTGAAAAACCATTTAGACCATGGATGGTGAGCTGATTCGGCGGTTCAATGGGCCACTTGACTGGACTTGCCCCCCAGGCCTAAGGCCGCCAGCCCTCCCCTGCCTACACAGCTGATCTGGGGTGTGGGGTTGACTTTCCTTTTTGTGATAGCTTGTTGTTTTCCAGGGCGATACTAATTCTTATTGTGTCAGCTTTTTTGTGCTGGAGCCACACATCATATGATTCATAAGGAACTGTATTTGGTCATTTAAAAAAAAAAAATCTGGACATTGCTTCTGCATGGGCTCACACCTTCTATTGTTTTATTTTTCTTCCTTTGCTATCTCTAAACTGCATAATAAAAGAGATTAATGAAAAAAAAAAAAATACAAATATGCTGACACCATCCAAAAGAAAAATTCTGTCTGGGAAAATGTTTTCCATTTCCCAACTTGTCTATGGTCTATGCCAGTGATGGTGAACCTTGGCACCCCAGATGTTTTGGAACTACATTTCCCATGATGCTCAACTACACTGCAGAGTGCATGAGCATCATGGGAAATGTAGTTCCAAAACATCTGGGGTGCCAAGGTTCGCCATCACTGGTCTATGCTCTCTCAATTGGACAGTTGTATATCCTGGTTAGAAATTTTTAGCCAATACCTCCTTGGCCTTATCAATGTGTAGATAAGTACAGAATTTCACAGAAAATACATGTTTGTAGAAAGATTCATACTTATATTCACTTAGGTTAAAATAAGGTTTTTGTTTGCTAATTGTCCCAAAAGCTTTTTTTAATGTGCATAGGGACGTTAAAACCGGCCATAGACGGAGCGATTCTCTTTGCTTGCAGGAAAGAATGATTCCCCTATCAACACAGACAGTGTGAATGGGGAAATCCCTCCCACAGAACCATTGCGTTTTGCCGCTGGGGGGCGCTGGGGGAGGGGAGCCGACACCGCCAGGAGAACACAAAGATTATTGCTAGCAGCTATAACAGCTGATAGCAACAATTGCATGTAAAATCTGACAGGCTGGTTGTACCCAAGTCGATCAATCAGCCAGCCTCATTTGGCTGTAATTCTCATATGGATCATAGGATCACAGGAGTGAAGTTCGTTCTTCACTCCTGTGACCCGTTTGCAGCAGATGGCAGGCTAAAGCCCGCTGTCAGCTGATGTCACAGAGGCGGCACTCGGCTCAGCCTCTCAGCAAGCAGCTGAGAATCTGAGCCATGTGCTCCCGCCCCGTCCACAGTCCAGCACTCCAGTGAGCGAGGGATGGAGGGGGGGGGGGCAGAGAGCTGTGACTGACACCCATAGCTCTCTGCTCGGGGAGACCTGAGAACCGAGCGATTAGCAGTGTTTGATCGCTCAGTTCTCAGTGTTAGAGCCAGCAGGGGACAGATACAGCATCTAATGTTGCATCCACCTAGGTAAGTAATATTAGGAGGGGGATCTCATACTTCTCTTTTAAGGGACACTTCACATCAGACCTCAAAAAACTTAGTGTATGCACTACCTTTTAAAAACACGCTGCGCCAAATGCGTGCCACTGCGGTACCCACTACTGGGCTTTAGTGCTCCTAATAGAGGCAAGTACACAGTATGGAGGCAAATGCTTTGTTCATATTTCATGTCTGAGGTTTACAACCACTCTAAGCTAGGTACACTGTCAGTTTTTATTTGTTCAGAAAAGCCATGTGGATGTAGAATTCCCCCTCCCCAACCTGAACATTGTATTCTGACAGCAGGGACTCCCTTTTTTTTAAAGAATATATACAGATATAGACTTTTCTTCCACTTTGAGCCGAGGTTCACACTGGTACATGCGGAACACCACATGTGATTGGCACCGCATTCCTGTGCACATCACATGCGATTTCTGTGTGGTGCGATTTCAGCCATACATTTTGTATGCCTCAAACCACATCCCATCCGCACCAAAATGGCGCAGGACCCTTTTTGCACCTGAATCACATCACTTGGGTGTTCACACCCATGCAATGCGATTCTGGCAATCGCACTGCGTCTTGCGATCTCTTTCATAGTGTCATTAATCTAACATTGACACCGGCAGCAGATCGCATGGACACCGTGTGGGGAAATGCAGCGAATCTTGTGCGTTTCCCCCCATCACATCAGTGTGAACCCAGGGCTAATGTATTCTTACAGCATACCTCCCAACATTCTGAGATAGGAAAAAGGGACACCTACTAACAAGTGTATGTAGGCATAGGACACGCCCCCTGCCACACCCCCTTAAAGGAGAATTAACTAAAAAGAAAAAGGTTAATTAAATCCACAAGGGCTTTCTTTTTACCACTAATATTCCTTTATATACAAATGCAGCCATTTAGAAGTCTGCTGAGATAAATGAATGGATAACATCATCTCTCCTGGATAAAGATCAGATCCTGGAAGAAGAGATCAGCGGCCATCATGGATCTTCTGCACACAGGAGGGAGGGGAGTTCCACTTTAGATTTTTGGAAAAGGTCGACTATGCCTTTAATGATAATTTATCGATAATGTAATGTTAATGTATTGATCATTTAATTGTAATTGATTGATAATTCAATTGTAAATGACTGATAATTAAAACTGAATTTTCATGTCCAGGTAATGCTGATGTAATGATAAGGGTTGGTCTGCAAATTGGGAGATAGAAGGATGAGGATCTGACTGATGCACACATGTACAGTGATCGGGGATGATGATCGTTGGATTGTGTTGTAGTCACACGATGACATCACATGGCCGATCGCTCTGTGTACACAGGGAGGGTGCAATGCATGGAAGCAGCTGGGCCCCGCCCCGTACAGCAGCCAATCAGAGCAGTAGAAGGCAGTAGAGGCACGTAGGGTGTTAGTGGGCGGAGCTCCGGGTGGGACATAAGCTGCACCCCGGTCACTGTGTACGATCCCCGGCACCGGTAGAGGTAAGATCTGCGGCTGTGTGATGTCTGAGTGTCTCCTCTGATCATACTGCTGATCTCTGGGATCAGGTGGCGGAAATCTTCTGCTACATTGTTGTATTTGTGTGTCTGATCAGCAGATGAAGTTGTATACAGAAGTTTGGGATGTAACATTGTGGATGCATTGTATCCGTGTATGGAGAATTCTCCCTGCTGTCAGTGTGATCGCTTACTGACACTTTTCTAGGGGATCGTTTGACAATCAGGTGGTTGAGCCCCCCTTATGCCTGACTGCCCACCTACAGAAGGGAATGCAGCTCCCTCCTGCCTGTCAAATGCCTCTGAATAGCGATTCACTGCAGACTGCTTGTCAGAGGGCGAAGCTTGTGTTAGATTGGAGGTCAATGGAAAAGCCCCCCCCCTCCCATTAGATTGGTGGTCAGTGAGAGAAGAACCCCCTTAGATTGGAGGTAAGGAGGAGAAGAGCCTCAGTAAACTGGTGGTCAATGGAAAAGCCCCCCCTCCCATTAGATTGGTGGTCAGTGAGAGAAGAACCCCCTTAGATTGGAGGTAAGGAGGAGAAGAGCCTCAGTAAACTGGTGGTCAATGGAAAAGCCCCCCCTCCCCTTAGATTGGAGGTCAGGGGGAGAAGAGCCTCAATATGTGGATGGTCAGTGAAGGTGAACCCCGTTTGATTGGTGGCCTGTGTGGGAAGTGCCCCCTGACACTGGTGGTAAATGGAGCAAAGTCCCCCTTAGATTGGTACTCAGGAGGGGAAGTGCCCAATACACTGCTGGTCAATGGAGAAGAGCCACTTAGATAGGTGGTCAGGGGGAGAAGGGCCCCGTTACACAGGTGGTCAGGGGGAGAAGGGCCCCGTTACACAGGTGGTCAGGGGGAGAAGGGCCCCGTTACACTGGTGGTCAGGGGGAGAAGGGCCCCGTTACACTGGTGGTCAGGGGGAGAAGGGCCCCGTTACACTGGTGGTCAGGGGGAGAAGGGCCCCGTTACACTGGTGGTCAGGGGGAGAAGGGCCCCGTTACACTGGTGGTCAGGGGGAGAAGGGCCCGTTACACTGGTGGTCAGGGGGAGAAGGGCCCCGTTACACTGGTGGTCAGGGGGAGAAGGGCCCCGTTACACTGGTGGTCAGGGGGAGCAGGGCCCCGTTACACTGGTGGTCAGGGGGAGCAGGGCCCCGTTACACTGGTGGTCAGGGGGAGCAGGGCCCCGTTACACTGGTGGTCAGGGGGAGAAGGGCCCCGTTACACTGGTGGTCAGGGGGAGAAGGGCCCCGTTACACTGGTGGTCAGGGGGAGCAGGGCCCCGTTACACTGGTGGTCAGGGGGAGCAGGGCCCCGTTACACTGGTGGTCAGGGGGAGAAGGGCCCCGTTACACTGGTGGTCAGGGGGAGAAGGGCCCCGTTACACTGGTGGTCAGGGGGAGCAGGGCCCCGTTACACTGGTGGTCAGGGGGAGAAGGGCCCCGTTACACTGGTGGTCAGGGGGAGAAGGGCCCCGTTACACTGGTGGTCAGGGGGAGAAGGGCCCCGTTACACTGGTGGTCAGGGGGAGAATCCCACTAGTTGTTATGCCCACCCCTTTATAAATACTTACTAGACTCCTCCTCCAATCCAACGCTGCTCCCTCTTCTCACAGGCTACACTGAGAGCAGCGGAAACCATTGGCTGTCATTTTTCCGCATTTTCATGTAAGTTATGTTTAAAAAGGTGCGATTCGGAGAGGAGTTTATGTTTCTGCCTTTAAACGCTCCTTTTGAAATCCACCTGTGAACGGCTTTGTGTGCAAGGCCACATAGGCTAACATCGAGACGTGTTTAAAGGCGTAAAAAAAAAAACACAGAACACCTTTTTTTTAAGCCTTGTGTACATGAGGCCTAAAATAGTTCCAGCTTAACCCCTAACTACTCTTAAAGTGGAGGTCCACCCTAAAAAAAAAAAAAAAAATACACCAAAATCCTGCAAAAAAATTGAAAAAAAAATGTTTTACTCACCAGAAAAAGCGGTTGCTATGTGGATCTTCCTAATCTGCCTCTTCCTATACCGCGGCAGGTCTTCTTCCTCGTCCTCCTCGCAGTGTCTTCTGGTGTGTATACCAGAAAGCAGCCGCCCATTCACAAAGCGCATGGGCAGTAGGAAATGGGCAGTGAAGCCGCACAGCTCCACTGCCTGTTTCCCTTAGTGAGGATGGCGGCTCCGGGAGCTGCCAGGATCGAGGGATCGGCCTAGGGGGGGCTGACATCGCGGGCGCCTAGGACAGGTAAGTGTCCTTATTAAAAGTCAGCAGCTACGGTGTTTGTAGCTGCTGACTTTTAAAAATAAATAAATCGCGGGTGGAACCCCGCTTTAAAAATTGACCCCATCCCCTTTGACCCCATCCCCCTACTAACTGCTGACCTACCTGTTTAAGAAAGATGTTGTTTTTTTTTTTTTCCCCCTCTCAATACAGGCTGGGGTCGTTTGTTGTTTTTTGTTGCGTTTCTTTCTTGTCTGTATATAAAAGGAATAAAAAGATGATTTGATTTAAAAAGCAAGATGTATATACTTACCTAACTTCTGGCCGCTCTGGTCCGATCCCCTTTGTTACCCAGTGCAACTGCAGGGGAGAGGAGGGAGCGTTTCCAACAGATAGACCTTGGGAGCCTATGCGTGGCGTGACGTTGCCACTCCCAGGCATTCCAGCTGGAGTCAGAGTGCTCTCTCGTCTCCCCTGCAGCAGCCACTGGCTGACATAGATGATCACGTGACCAGACTGAAGCAGGCTGAGAATAGGTAGGTACTGTATATACAGTATGTCACCAAAGTGAGTATCCCCCTCCCATTTTTGTAAATATTTTATTCTATCTTTTCATGTGACAACACTGAAGAAATGACACTTTGCTACAATGTACAAGTAGTGAGTGTACAGCTTGTATAACAGTGTAAATTTGCTGTCCCCTCAAAATAACTCAACACAGAGCCATTAATGTCTAAACCGCTGGCAACAAAAGTGAGTACACCCCTAAGTGAAAATGCCCAAATTGGGCCCAATTAGCCATTCTCCCTCCCCGGTGTCATGTGACTGGTTAGTGTTACAAAGTCTCAGGTGTGAGGTCCCTCACTCTCTCATACTGGTCACTGGAAGTTCAACATGGCACCTCATGGTAAAGAATTCTCTGAGGATCTGAAAAAAAGAATTGTTTCTCTACATAAAGATGGCCTAGGCTATAAGAAGATTGCCAAGACCCTGAAACTGAGATGCAGCACAGTGGCCAAGACTATACAGAGGTTTAACAGGACAGGTTCCACTCAGAACAGGCCTCGTCATGGTCGACCAAAGAAGTTGAGTGCACGTGCTCAGCGTCATATCCAGAGGTTGTCTTTGGGAAATAGACATATGAGTGCTGCCAGCATTGCTGCAGAGATTGAAGAGGTTGAAGAGGTGGGGGTCAGCCTGTCAGTGCTCAGACCATACGCTGCACACTGCTTCAAATTGGTCTGCATGGCTGTCATCCCAGAAAGAAGCCTCTTCTAAAGATGATTCATAAGAGCCTCCAAACAGTTTGCTGAAGACAGGCAGACTAAGGACATGGATTACTGGAACCATGTCCTGTGGTCTGATGAGACCAAGATAAACTTATTTGGTTTAGATGGTGTCAAGCGTGTGTGGTGCAGCCAAGTGAGGAGTACAAAGACAAGTGTGTCTTGCCTACAGTCAATCATGGTGGTGGGAGTGTCATGGTCTGGGGGTGCATGAGTGCTGTCGCCACTGAGGAGCTACAGTTCATTGAGGGAACCATGAATGCCAACATGTACTGTGACATACTGAAGCAGAGCATAATCCCCTCCCTTCAGAGACAGGGCTGCAGGGCAGTATTCCAACATAACGACCCCAAACACACCCCCAAGATGAACCACTGCCTTGCTAAGGAGCTGAGGGTAAAGGTGAAGGACTGGCCAAGCATGTCTCCAGACCTAAAGCCAATTGAGCATCTGTGGGGCATCCTCAAATGGAAGGTGGAGGAGCTCAAGGTCTCTAACATCCACCAGCTCTGTGATGTCATCATGGGGGAGGGGAAGAGGACTCCAGTGGCAACCTGTGAAGCTCTGGTGAACTCCATGCCCAAGAGGGTTAAAGAGGAAGTAAAGCCTTGATCAAAAAGAAAATACACCCTGCAAGACAAATGCATAATGAGCTAGTATGTATAGCTCATTATGAAGTACTTACCTGAGATCGAAGCCCCGCAGCGGACCTTGTTCGCCTCCTCCGTCACTGCCATGTCTCCCGGAGTGACTTCCGGGTATCGCGGCGCCGGAGCCACGATGACGTCACTCCCGCGCATGCGCACGGGTGCCGCCATTAACTGCATGATCGCCATTAGTAACGGCACGCTTAGTGTGCCTGCGCGCCGTTGTCTACGGCGCATGCGCCGTAGACATCGGCGCATGTCTTTTGCAAATATCTCCTAAACCGTGTAGGTTTAGGAGATATTTCTTGCACCTACAGGTAAGCCTTAATCTAGGCTTACCTGTAAGTCAAAGTGGTCTGTAAGGGTTTACAACCACTTTAAGGCAGTGCTGGAAAATAATGGTGGCCACACAAAATATTGACACTTTGGGCCCAATTTGGACATTTCACTTAGGGGTGTACTCACTTTTGTTGTCCGCGGTTTAGACATTAATGGCTGTGTGTTGAGTTATTTTGAGGGGACAGCAAATTTACACTGTTATACAAGCTGTACACTCACTACTTTACATTGTAGCAAAGTGTCATTTCTTCAGTGTTGTCACATGAAAAGATAGAATAAAATATTTACAAATGTGAGGGGTGTACTCACTTTTGTGACATCCTTCTTACACAAGTTAGGGTGAGGGGGCATTTCTAATATTAGGGTTAGGCCTAGTACACTCGATCGGAAAATCGGATGAAAAAATACCGCTTTCAAAGCGATTGAACAATAATCTGATCGCTAGTACCCAGCTTTTCGAGAGATAATCACAACAGTTCATCCAAAATTACCTAAAGTGACAAACCCAAAAAATGTTCTCGTATGATACCAGATCATATGATTTTTATTTAATCAGAAGAGCAAGACATACTCGGAAATGAAAATACAATACAATACAATACATTACAATACAATACAGCACTTCTGAAGTTATATTCTGTTTTATAAGAATTTTCGTAAGTTGAGTAACCTTCATTTTTGATATGAAACTAACATGCAAAAAAACAGACAATCATTCATCCGATATTCTCATTGTGTGTACCAGGCTTTAAGCTGGAATTCCATTATAAATAAATATGTTGGCAGACATTGGCCATTGGTGATGCTGTCTGGGTTTGCCCTTGTAGGCATGAAGCCCAGGGCCGCACAGGGGCAGTGGGTCCCAGGAATGTCATTCTGCAGGCTGTACAGCCCCTCTGCGGCCTTCAGCCTTATTGCCCTTTTAAATATTGCAGACAAGTTTTGGATGTTAATGGGAAAGCGAGGGATGTGGTAAAGAGGGGGCCAGCTGAAAGAACTCAGGAGACAGCCGGCAGAGCCTGTATCACAATGATATAGGAAGGAAAGATGGCGGTGCAGGACCCGGCGTGTGGCGTCTAAGCGGAGAATCACAGAAGGGCAATGCTCAATCTGTTGGCCGTGAATATGTTTTTATATATAATCCTGCAAAAAAATGCGGTGTGCTTATATATAAGTGGGAAATATTATTTTGCATTGCATCATAGAGCCTTACCTCGGTGTCGCAATGCTTCTACTTCCTTATGACACTTTCTGTTACAACTTACAAGCAGTCAGGACACTTCTTGGGCCTTCTTTACCTTAAAGTGGAACTTTATGCTAGGAAATGAAAATGGGCAGACAGGCAGGATTTTCAATGCAGAAGAGACATGTTTTGTCTCTTCTGCATTAAATCTACTTACCTGCCTATTCGCCCCTGTACAGTAAGCTGTGCATGCACAACTCCCTGCACAAAGTCCATAATGCCAAAGCGGACGGAACTCCTGCGCATGCAGTGACCTCATCTAAGGCTGGCAAATGACAGCTGGCTATCAAGACCCAGAAGTCGGCTGCCCGAACATATCAGCAGCCGGCAGGGAGTTCCGGGATGCACATCGCTGGATTGAATGTTAGTATAGTTCTGCTTTAAAGGGGAAGTTAAAGCCGAGTTCCACCCAAAAGTGGGATCTCCGCTGATCTGCCTCCTCCCCTCCTCAGGTGCCACACTTTGCATCTTTCGGGGGGGGGGAGCTGATAGCTGTTTTTGACAGGTCCGGGAGACTGTGCCGCAGCCACCTCTGCCCCCCCTCCTCCGCCGCCGGGCCAGTTAGAAAGTCTGTGACGAAAGGCTTCACCGCCGGCTTCCCTTGCCACCAATGGCAGTGGCAGTGCCCTCAAGAAGATCGGAAAATCGGCTGGGGTGCGGACATCACGGGATCAATGGACAAGTAAGTGTCCTAATGTTAAAAGTCAGCAGCTACAGTATTGTATAGCTAGTAGTATAGTATAGCTGCTGACTTTTAATTTTTTGGTGGGAGAGGCGGAACTCCTCTAACTTCCATCACTGGCTTTTACCTAAAGGTAAGTCTATAATGAGGCTTACCTATCGGTAGTGTAAATATCTCCTAAACCTGCGCCCTTTAGGAGATATTTACTGTACTTGCAGCTGGTGACATCACTGGCGCATGCGCTCTGAATGAACGGCCACCTGTGCCTTTCTTCAAAACCCTGTGCCGTAAATGGCGGCTCATGCAAACCTGCACGGGAGTGACATCATTGTGGCTCCAGCCAGTCACAGAGCCGGAGTCCGTGAACCCGGAAGCAAGATGGGTGAAATGGAAGCGGCCTCCAGCTCTGACATCTCGGCGTGGGAGGGCTTAGTTTTAAGGTAAGTTTAACATAGTGTGCTAGTATGCGATGCTACTAGCACATTATGGCTTTACCTTGCAGGGTAAGAAAACAAAAAACGTGCCGCGGTTTACAACCACCTTAAACCGATTAGACAGGGAGAAGAATTTACTAAGGATGGAGCAGCCGGAATCTGTCTTGAATAGTGCATGACAATCAACCAGCTTTTAGCTTTAATTTTCAAAGCTTAAAGTGGTTGTAAATCGTGAATGTTGTAAAGAAAAAACAAGAAAACACCTGCAAGGCAATGGCATAATGTGCTGTACTGTCACCGCTGAGAAGCCTGACATGTTCCCCTGGTCTTTCTTTCAGGTTTGCCCGATTCGGCTATGTGATTGCCCAGAGCCGCAATGACGTCACTCCCGTGCATTCCCCAGGGAGCCCTCGGTTCTGGCATGAAGCTCTGGCAAGGTATGCCAGACCTTCAGAGTGCATGTGCCAGTGATGTCACTGGCTGCATGCGGGGTGAATATCTCTTAAACTGTACAGGTTTAGGAGATATTAATTTTACCTACAGGTAAGCCTTATTATAGACTTACCTGTAAGTCAAAATGAGCAGGCGGGGCTTACTACCACTTTAAACCTGGTCTCCAGCTTTTAGGCCTCATGCCCACATGCTCATGTTTGATGTTTTTTATTTTTTCTTCCTCTAAAGGCCCCAAGTTATAGTGTCCATCCACACTATAAGTGTTTACCGGCAAAAACATTTAGCCCTGGTTCACACTGGTGCAATTTGACATGCGATTTGACATGTCAAATCGGCGGCAATTGCCGGCAATGGCACCGTCCTAATTTTAAAAAGTCGTTTCTGTACTACTTTTTGCTTTTTCGGCCTGTGATTTAAATTGACATCTGTGCAGAAACTGCATAGATGTCTCTGTAATCGCGGCCGAAATCGGGACCGACAAGCGGGGGTGAAATTGTGCAAGTTCAGCTGAACTCGCACAGCTGCACTCCCGCAGCCCAGTGTGAACCTGGGCTCAGAGGCAGAAACAAAAAATGCGCATTTAGCGCTTGATGTTTTTTTTCCTTTCAATGGCCAGAATAAATTAATATTTCAGTTAATTAAATGAATAAACACCCAGGTGCTTGACAGGCCTAAAAGCGTTTGCAAAAAAAATCACATGATCACATGTGGGGAGGGGAATGCTTGAGCTGCTTATGAATGGTAGTCTGCAGTGACAGCTTCCTGGCAGGATAGCTCAAGTATCCAAACACACCTGAGCTCATCCCTGCACCAGACCCTAAGGCTGTGTTTACACTAGTACGAATTGGATGTGGGATTCACTGCATCCAATTCGCATTACGGGAGGTTGTCACCGGCTCTCTATGGAGCCGATTCATATATCTCCGGTTCGGCTGCGGAGTGGATTGGACAGGAGTCCTGTGCGTCTTTGGCTCTGTTTCAGGGCCGAATTCAGGAAAAAATGCATCCGTGATTCGTCCCTGAAACGGAGAACAGGGACGCGTCAGACCTCTGCTGCAATCTGCGGCCGTCTGCAGTGTGAACCCAGCCTAAAAGTTGATTTACTAAAACCCGAAGAGTGCAAAATCTGGTGCTGCTGTGCATAGTAGCCAATCGGCTTCTAACGGCAGCTTGTTCAATTAACTATATGTGAATAGTCCTCTGCGCTACTAAATGATCTTATAAAACTAAGTAAATCAAATAAAATGTAGTGGAAATGCTGCAAAATCTAAAGTGTTCACACCCACACAAATAGAGATATATAAAGATCACCGTACATTTTATATTTGTTCAATTAACTGCTTGCCGACCAGCCACCGTCATTATACTGCAGCAGGTTGGCACAGCTGTGTGAATCGCCGTAGGTGTACGTTGGCCGCTTTATGAGCTATAGGGGGCACAACGACAGAGCTGATGCATGTGGCCAGTGGCGGCGATGTCGGCCGGCGGCCCGCAATCGCTCCTCAGAGAGCCAGGACGGGGATCTCTCAATGTAAACAGAAAGATCCCTGTTCTGTCAGGGAAGTAGAGAGATCTGATGTTCCTAGTGATCAGGAATAGCAATCTCTCTCTACTCCCAGGCAGTACACTCCCCCCCCACAGTTAGAAACACCTTCTAGGGAACACTTAACCCCTCTTTTCTCTTTTTTTTTTCTTTTCTCTGTCTCAATCTCTCTGTTTGTTATGCTTAGGTAGAAGTGTATCAGGAACACTCGATAATCGTAAGAAATTAATATGGAAGAATGGGTAAAAATTCCTAGTAGTTAGGATTTTGCTACTCCTTTTTTTTTTTTTTTTTAAAGGTAAGGATTTTGCTACTCTTAACGGTCTTCTCTGTCTTTGCTTAGTATTTTTGTCTATATAGATATACAGCGGTCATGTATTAGAGAGTAAGACCCTGAGTCATGCATGGGGAACAATCCTCATCTAGAATGGCTATACATGTCTAGGTTCCTTTTATATGCTATGAGTGGAACCTGTGTGTAAAAAATCAAATAAAATGTGATTAAACAAAAAAAAACTTGATCGCCCCCTAGTATTAACCCCTTTCTTGCCAGTGACATTTATACAGTAATCAGTGGCTATTTTTAGCTCTGATCGCCGTATAAATGTCAATGGTCCCAAAAAAGTGTCAAAAGTGTCCGATCTGTCTGCTGCAATGTCCCAGTCCCGCTAAAAATCGCTGACAACGGATCCATTACTAGTAAAAAAAAAAAATTGATAATAAAAATGCCATAAATCTATCCCCTATTTTGTAGACGCTATAAATTTTGCGCAAGCCAATCAATATACGCTTGTAAGAAAAGAAATGGCTGCACATCCAGGAATTCCGATTGCCTTTTATCGTTCAAAGTGATAACGCCAAAGACCAACACAAGGTGCTTAACAATCAGGTAATGATTAAGCACAAGATGTTTGTGTGAAACGCGTCTACGTGACCTCGTGTTGGTGTCTTTGGTGTTATCACTTTGAACAATAAAAGGCAATCGGAATTCCTGCATGTGCAGCCATTTCTTTTCTTACAAGTTTCCCATGAAGGCGGGCCGGGGCTGGCACTCTGAGACATTCCACCTCAGGTTATCATCATACACCTGGAGCAGCGGCTCTTTTTCTTTCCCAATCAATATACGTTTATTGCAAAAAAAAATTTCTTTTTTTTTTTTTAATCCAAAATATGTAGAATACATAGTGGCCTAATCTGATAAAAAAAAACAAACAAAAAAAAAAACGAATTCCTTCAAATATTAGATGTTTTTTTTTTATAGCAAAAAGTAAAAAAAAAATATTTTTTTTTTCAAAATTGTAGGTCTTTTTTTGTATATAGCGCAAAAAATTAAAACCGCAGAGGTGATCAAATACCACCAAAAGAAAGCTCTATTTGTGGGGGAAAAAAGGACATAAATTTTGTTTATGTAATTGTCAGTTCAAGTGACGCAGTGCCGCATTACAAAAAAATGGCCTGGTCAGGAAGGGGGTAAATCCTTACGGGGCTGAAGTGGTTAAGCTTTGACAATAAAACCTGGAAGCTGATTGGTTTGTATGCAGAGCTGCAACAGATTTTGCACTCTCCAACTTTAGAAAATCCTCCCCTAAATGTCTAAGGAATAAATAAACCGGCCATACATGCATTAAAATTCCTCCATCCATGCAAAATGGCTCAGATAGACGATTCCCCCTCGGTGGCTAGTGACTTCCGGCTGTCATAATACCTGAACAAAGCTTGCATCCGATTTGGTTAGTTTTGCCATCTGACTTTTTAGGTATTTCAGTTGAATGTCGGGTGGGAGGGTGCCAACAGGGCCACCCACAGAGTCAGTTTTGACTAGTTCAGCAGGAACCAGCCGCTCTGTGTATGGCCAGCTTAAAGTAGAATTACGGGATAACCCTTATTACTCTTAAAGCTGTCTCCTCCCTCCTCCTAACACCTATGCTGATCAACCTGTGTAAGAAAGACACGTATACCTACCTATTTTCAGCCCAGCTGGTCATTTTGATCCCGCACCCCTATGTCAGCCAGCAGTGGCTGCAGGGGAGAGAAGGGAGCACCAACAATGGATGGGCCATTGAAGCCTATGGGTGATGTTACTTTTCCAGGCTTTACTAGCCCTTGTTGGAGCGCTCCCTCCTCTCCCCTGCAGCTGACACCGAGGAGATCATGTGATGGACCAGAGCAGCCTGAAAATAGGTAAGTATATACATCCTTCCTACACAGGTTAGTAAGCATAGGTGTTGAGGAGGGAGGGGACAGTTCTAAGTAGAGGTTGACCAATATATTCGGCCAATTTTAAGAAATCGGCCGATTTATTATGCATATTCGGCCGATTTAATCACGCCGGGCCCCGTCGACCCACAAGTGTTCCTCCCCAAACTCCATCGGCAGAGCGGCGCTTGCCAGAGCCGCTGAGTGTGTGAAACTGACATGCAGAAAGAGAGGAGCTGTCAGAATTAAGCATTGATTTTGGGTTGGGCGGGACCCAGCAGCTATCAAACACAAGCCAATGGGATGGAACCTGGGTCGGCCGCTACGTGTATGTGGCCCACCCCCTTTCTTAAGTAGCCCAATCATTGGCTGGTGTTTGATAGCTGCTGGGTCCCGGGTCCGCCCACCCCGGGCCCCTCCCACCCCGACATCACCGCTGAATTTTGACAGCTAGTCTCTCTCTGCATTAAGTTACATAGCCAATATAGTGTAACTGTGTGAAACTGACCTAAGTGTGAAACCTGCCAGAGCCACTTAGTGCCATCTGCCAGTGCCAACCAGTGCCGCCTGCCAGTGCTAATCTGTGCCACCTGCCAAAAAAAGGAAAAAAAGGCCTAAAATATCGGCCACAAAAATCGGCATCATACATCGGCCGTCCCGATTTATAAATGTCGGCATCGGCCAGAGAAAAACCCATATTGGTTGACCTCTAGTTCTAAGAGTAGTAAAGGTCATCTAGGAATTCTACTCCAGGCTCCACCTGACTGCTCCCTAAAGAGTAGGGATGAGCTCCGGAATGTTTGGATTCAAGTCTGAATCCACCTGAGCTATCCTGCATGAAAGCTGTAAAAGCAGACAGCCAGCCATAGGTAGTGGAGGCATTCTCCATCCCGCAGCCATATGTACACAAGGGGTGACTTCACTGCCTATGATTGCATGTCTGCTGCCCCCAGTTTGACAATGGTGTGGGTACACGGCCCTGAACACGCGCTGCTTTTGGGACTCGTCAAAATGAGAGCAGTGTCAGTTTCTGTGCATCCCAATAGACATCAATGGGACTGCCTGCAGGGGGATACACAAAACACATGTGCATTCCTGTGTGGGTAAACACGGCCCTCTCACAGACGCATGCTGTAGTATGCCCATGTGAATGAGATTTGTAGAACTGGGACAAAAAAAAAGATATTTTGGATGTCGGATCCTGGGATATTTCCATGAATGCATTAGGGCCCATTAGTGCGTTGTCGTAATGTGAGGCAGCACACGTTGCATGCGTTGCATCACCATTCATTTTGAATGGCACCTCAATGCACAAAGGCAATGCACATGTGTTGCAGCCTGCCACAATGTACGGCAAGGCCCCTGGGTTGCATTACAATGTTATGGCACGTCTGATTTTTGGGGACATTTTGGCGCATCGGCAACCCTTTGATTTCAGTAGGCTGACTTAACGCGACGCACATTAAGCAACATTCATTCATCGAGTCCTAAATGATACTGTAGCAGCGCTTCTTTCAAAATAAATTTCTGAAAGTCCTCTATACAAGTTCAAGTATAGGTAATGACAATGGTGCAGATGGTTAAAGATGTGACTGCAATAATATTGATTGTGCCAGATTATTCCTTTATCTCCAGTTGTTCACCACGTGGGGGGAAATTTAAATTCCCCTTAAGGGGATGCACTTACCAGAGGTGAGGTTCAAAAAGGCATGAACCAATAGTCCACATCCGACCTGGTCGCTGCAATCTCCACCAGCCACACTGTTATGTTGAGGTCCGTATGACATATAAGGCAAAAGTAAATTCTGCATAGGGTAGTACTGTTAAAAAACCTTTATTTAAGTCCCCACAGCCCCCCTTTATACATATGTGCGTACCACAGTGCAGATGTAAATACACAGTGTTTAAGGTGACTAAGTGCCCTCTGAGCAGGAATAGTGAACGGCGGCGCCGTCTGGGTTACCAGTAACCTCGCGTCCTTCTCCTCACTTCCTGGTCTGTGGAGCGCATCTGTCGTCACTTCAGGTGATTGGTTAGAGAGTCACGCCCTGACGCGTTTCGTCACTTCCGGACTTCGTCTGAGGGCGTGACTCTCATTACCAACACCGAGTTTAAGTAAGGACTGACTCCGCCCCCTTGTCCGACGTCAGGCGCGACTACGTGTGTGCGCCATGACCGGACATCCGCCCGCAAGGTAAACATTGCCAGCTTAGGAGCGGAAGTACTGGAACGGCCATATTATGTGTGGGATGCAGTTGTGTATATCATTAGTCAGCCAGTAATTACACCAGCGGTCCCAACTTTCACCACATGAATTACATATCCCACTCATACTATGTGTTTGACGGACAACAGGTGCTTATGCAGCAAACCAATGTCTATCATATGTCCACAGGAGGGGAAGGTCTGGTTGTAAATCCGCTGCCGTTGCCCTCATACACTGACCGATTTGTTTGGGACAATTTCCATCGGCTGCAAACTGGCAACTACATCAGACCACCCCCACTCTGTGTGATACAATACAATATAAAATAACGGTCATGTTGTACATAATTCCTTATATTAATGTACGGACTGCTATGTTTCATATACCTTTAAAAAACGTCTTTAAAAAAACGTCTTTTTAAAACCATTTTTTTTAAAAAACATTTTCTAAAACACCATATATACATGAAAAAACACAACTGTACCATATGACTTGAATTAAATCCGGTAAACTCAAATAAAAAAATAAAAAAAATAAAATAAATATATATATATATATATATATATAAAATATATATTATTAAGTCTACACCTATAATCTGTAAAAAAGTATTATTGTGAGCTCACGGCTGTATATGTTTACATGATTAGGCCTATTGCAGCACCAAACAGTATATATCGCCTCATGTTTCTTATACTTTCTACAAATTGAAATAATGTTTAGATAACCCATTAATTTAAGTCCTAAATTAAGGTGCTAAAATGGGTAATCAAATAGGTAGACTGGGTTTGAGGTAGACTAGACAGACTAGTTATGGTGTGAACTAATACTGTTTCATTGTATATTATCTTTATGGACTGTTTCTCCACTCTATAAACATACATAAACTTAGCAAGATGTTAAAAAGAGGACACATTAAGAGTAAAAAATATCTAGAGTAAATTATCTAAAATTGGAACATAAAACGTTTAAAACTGAAGGATGAGACATATAACCATGTAAAAGAGACTTTCCAACTGGAATGTTAAGTGTCACTTATAAAACAGTTGATATCAAGTTCAACATTCAGGCCTTTGGGTACTAAAACTTCTGTTAGAAATATCCACATAGTTTCTCGCTTGGAGAGTTCCCGGACTCTGTGAGAGCCTCTCCAATGTGGTTCTAAGTGTTCAATTCCCCAAAATTGTAGGCCGGAAGCGTCTTGATTGTGTTTTAATTTAAAATGTAGTGACACATTATGGTCCTTATAGCCGATTTTAATATTCTGTATGTGTTCTGCTATTCTGATTCTCAGTAGTCTTTTAGTGCGGCCTATGTAAAAGTAGGCCACAAGGGCATTTTAAGGCATACACTACATATTGGCTATTACAAGTAATAAACTGTTTTATATCAAATTTTCTGTTGTTGTATGGGACAGTGAAGTTGTCAATTCCTCTCAGTGGTCGTGCCACTTCTCTGCACGCTTTGCATCTTTTACAGGCAAAGAACCCATTTTTGTCCCAAAAAGATTGTGGTTTCTTAGGAGGATCTAAAATTTTCTTAACCACACGGTCTCCATAGTTGGGTGCTTTCTTGTAGATGAATTGTGGTCTGGGAGGTAGAACAGTATTTAATTTTTTGTCCATTAAGAGAATGTGCCAATGTTGATCAAAGATAGACTCCACTTCCTTGTATTGTGTGTGTGGTATTGCGAGAGGAAACCCCATTCTTTAGTAGTCACAGGTTTCAAATTGGATGTTTGTTTGTTTTGAAGGGTCAGTTCCCTAGGGATGATTGCAACCTCCTCCACCAGTTTTTTTAGAGTCTGGGGATTATAGCCTTTGGCCTCAAATCTGTCGGTGAGTATTTTCGCTTGCTGGAAGAAATTAATATCTTCTGAACAATTCCTTTTGACTCTCATCAGTTGCCCTTTCGGTATGTTTTTGAGCCATAGGGGGTGATGGCCACTCGTGGTTGGTAAGTAGCTGTTGCGGTCAGTTTTTTTAAAAAACACCTTGGTTTCCAGTTTGTTCTCTTGACGGTAAATGCAGACATCTAAGAAATGTATCTCTTTGTTATGCCATTCTGTCGTTAATTTAATGTTTTTGGTGTTGTTATTTAAAACATTTAAAAACTCAATTAAAGAAACTATTGATCCTGCCCATATAAAAAATATATCGTCGATGAAACGTTTATAAAAAATTAGCTCTGTTTTTATGTCGTTAAAAATTGTTTTGTCCTCCCATTCGGCCATGAATAAATTTGCGATACTGGGCGCAAATTTAGCGCCCATCGCCACTCTTTTCTGTGAGTAGAATTTACTGTCATACCAGAAGTAGTTGTGGGAGAGACAGTAATTGAGCGCATGTCCAATAAAAATTTTCTGGTCATGGGGTAGATCCTCCCTTTGGCTCAATGCCCAATTTAGAGCTAATAATGCGTCATCGTGTTGGATAATCGAGTATAAAGATGATACGTCTGCCGTTACTAACAGCACTTCTTGTTCTTCTGTTAGATTGATATTCTGCAAATGATTTAAAAAATCTTTTGTGTCTCTCAAATATGATTTGGTAGAGATGACACTTTTTTGCAAGAATTTTTCAAGATATTGGCTCATTCTAGAGGTTATAGAATCAATGCTGTTCACTATTGGCCTTGCTGGTGGATTTAGGGGATCCTTATGTACCTTAGGCAGTGTGTAAATTGTAGGAATTTTGCTGCTATTGGGTAATAGATAATTTTTTTCTTTATTTGTGAGTACCCTCAATCCAGTACCTATGTTTACCAGAATCTCCAGCTGGTTCATGTAAGCCTGAGTTGGATCTTTCTTCAGTTCTTCATAGGTAAGTTCATCAGACAGCATTTTCACAATTTGATTGTGGTATACTTCTTTAGGCAGTATAACCACTCCCCCTCCCTTGTCCGCTGGCCTTATCACTATGTCCTTCCTCTTCTCCAGTGCTTCGATGCCCTCTTTAATATGGTTTAGATTGTGGTCCTTCTTGGGTTTTAAACCATTTAAGTCTCTTAGCACTAGTCCCTTAAATACCTCCACCTGGTGGTTTGGGTTATTTAAGGGATTAAACAAGGATTTGTTTTTTAAACCACTATTAACCGCCATACTGGGGTTCGTCTGTCCCACTGTAGGTTGGGTATCACAACCTATGAAATGTTTTTTAATGTTTAATTTCCTAATGTATTTGTGGACATCCACAAATACGTTAAATTTGTTCACGGGTTGTTTCATGCCACATTTTAATCCTAAATTCAAAATATTTAGCTCTTTGTGTGTTAGTTCAACCGGGCTAAGATTAAAGATTCCTCCAATTAGTGATTCCTTCTTCTTTTTCTTGATCCTCCTTCCTGCCCTACATCCTCTGGTTCTTCGTCCTTCTGATATTGGTAAGGGTAATGATTCATTTCCCATTGGTTGTACGTTGGGGGCCCTCTCCAATCTTGGTCTCTGTGTAGTTGTGGGGGCCGTTGGGGTTTGCCTCGACGAGGCGGATATCCCCGTCCCCTCCTCTGTCCTCCCCCCCCTCTCCCTAAAAAAGGACGGGGTGCAGGTATGTTGTTTCCATAATTTTCATGGTTTTCTTGATGTTCCCATAATGGTTGGAACCTGTTTTGGGTTGGTACCTGGTGTCCAGGTTGTTGATCTTTACCCTGGTTTCCTCTACCTCTAGTGCCTTTGATCTTCCCTTTTCCTCTTTGGATTGGGGTTGAGAACCGTATTGGGGAATCTAAAATTACCTCCTCTTCAATTTCCCGTGTTGGTTCTCTTAATCTGATCGGTATTGGATTAGTGTTGACTACTGCTGGTATTCTTTCTATCAGGTTTTTATCATCTGGTAGATTTTGTTGCCATGCATAAATGGTGTTGGTTTTGAAATCTCCCAAATCTCTCTGATATTTTTTCACTTTCTTTCTTTGTGTGTCCCTGTCTACTTTTTCCAGCCTTTTGTGGGTCCTGTTGTTAAAATCTAAAACAGGTTGTGTATCCTTAATTGGGTCTAATTGCTGTTGTAGTTCATTGATTCTTGATTCAATAATGGACATTTTCCTTTTCTTTCTTTGGAGTATGAGTTCCTGCAGTTTGAACCCAACCCCATTGAAGAAATCCAGCCATTCTTGAATTGAACCAGGATCATCAAGGGCATCCTGTGGTGTAACTTCCCACCGGAGACTCCTGATGATGATTTTTTTCTTTAATATAATGTTCCAGTGTAAATATGTCCCACCATGTCCTCACTTGTTTTTCTAAAGTGTTACCGAGTGCTGACATGGCTCCATTATAGTTTATCTGAGTATTAGTGGGTTCAATGTCAATAAAGAGATTGTTCATGTCTATATTTCTATTACTCAAGAATCTCAGTGGATCCATAGCAGCTGAGAAAGTTAAATAGCTGAATGTGCACCAAATGGTGTTTTAAAAAACGGCCCTCCTAATAAAAACACCGCTCAGCGCTTAAGATACAGTCAGTGAGATAACAGTGAAATAGATAAACAATGAATACTCCAAATAGCAGCTGCTTAAAAAGTTATGATGTATAAAAAAAGACAGTATAGAAAAAACTCTAGATAAATACACAGAGTCCTAAATGATACTGTAGCAGCGCTTCTTTCTTACTCAGATAAACTATAATGGAGCCATGTTGTCATGGATATGCAGTAGTGTTTGTCTGCCATCTTACCTTCCTCCTCATGTGTTCATCTAGAGACCAGACCTCCTTCACCTGGCTTCCTTTATAATCTCCTCCCAGCCTGACTCCACCCCAGGCCCTATCACTGAACACTATATTAACCTGTGCACTGCAAGCCTGCTTTGCTGATCAACGTGTTTGTTAGGCATTGTGTGTTTGGGTTCCTGCCTGCCGTGTGCTACGTCTGTCTCTCTGTTACGTTATTGGCTTGTCCCCGACCATCCCTGTCTGCTCGTGACCCTTGACCTTCGGCTCGTTCTTCGTTATCCTTGTCTGCTTGTGGCCCCTGACCTTCGGCTTGTTATTCGGTTCTCTCTATCGTGTGCTGCTGCTTCCCCTTATCCTACGGGGCGTGAGCTAGGAAACTCCAGGGGCCGCGACCTGGTCCCAGCCTGCAGCGTAACATCCTCACCACTAGAGGCCCTGGAGAAGACCAGCTGGGTCTTAGACTCCGCGCCCTGGGGAATCTTGGCTCTCGCTTCCGTTGGGATCCCGGTTGTGCTCCTCTGGTCCCGCTTTCCACAACCACCCAGTTTCCTATCCACAGAAGCCAGCCATAGGGTTCACTACCTCGCGGTGCACTCCTGTCCCCCTACGGTGTGCATCTGTCACCTGGCCACAGGTGACCCTGACAGTTTGATCAGCCATGAACCCGGCTGACATCCCGCTTCCCGCGGATGATCCATTGCAGGGCATAGTTCGCAGACTTGAGACCCAGGAATCAAATCAGACCCAGGTGATGCGATTCCTCCAGGATCTGGCTTCTCGATTCGAGCAGCTTCAGGTCTCCTTGGGAACCCCGAATCCGCAACCCCAAGTACAACCAGCGGCTGTACCTATTGCACCAGTCGCAGCCACACACTCACTACAACTGCCAGCTCCGTCCCGTTTCTCTGGGGACTCCAAGGCTTGCAGGGGGTTCCTTAGTCAATGCACAATTCATTTTGAGCTCCAGCCCCAAAACTTCCTGTCTGATCGGGCTAAGGTAGCCTATATCATTTCCCTCCTCTCTGGTGAAGCTTTAGCCTGGGCAGCCCCTCTGTGGGAACTGAATGATCCAGTGGTTTCTAGCCTGTCTGGCTTCTTGAAACTTTTTCGGAATATCTTCGAAGAACCGGCTCGTGTCTCTTCAGCGGCCAGCACCCTTTTACGTCTCCGCCAAGAGTCTGCTTCTGTGGGACAGTATGCCCTTCATTTCCGCATACTGTCGGCTGAGTTGAGCTGGAACAATGAGGCCTTAGTCGCAACCTTTTTGCATGGCCTGTCTGATAGAGTGAAGGATGAATTAGCAGGAAGAACCATCCCCACTGATCTGGCCGGCGTTATCTCCTTGTGTAACCAGATCGATATTCGCTTTCAGGAGAGGACCTTAGAAAAGCAACGCCAGCACTCCTTGGTTCTTAGTCAGCCTGAGCTCCCCTCTCTTCGACCCGTAGAGCATCTCCTACCAGCTGAGGAACCCATGCAGCTGGGTCGGACCAGGCTATCCCCCGAGGAACGTGCTAGGCGCAGAACTCTTGGTCTGTGTCTTTACTGTGGGGGCAAAGGTCATTTTCGTGACACTTGCTCTCTTTGTCCAGAAAAACGTCCGGGTCCACTTCATCTGGAAAGTGGAGTATTGGACCCAGAAATATCACCTTCCCCTTCTCGTCTTCTGCTTTCTGTGTTCCTTCATGTTGGTGCTTCTTCTCATTCGGTCTCAGCATATCTGGATTCCGGAGCCGCTGGTAATTTCATGGACTGGGAAATCGCATCGTCCATGAGACTTACTCTTTTGCCCCTCACCACGCCATTGGTGGTCTTGGCGATTGATGGTACTGTTCTCCCAGGGGGACCTATCCGCTTCCAGACCCTCCCTGTTAAGATGTCGGTGGGTACACTCCACCAGGAGTGGATATCCTTCCTTATCTTACCCAAGGCCTCAACGCCTATAATTTTGGGTCTCCCATGGTTACAGCTCCATTCTCCTCATGTGGACTGGACTACTGGACAGATCCTGGCTTGGGGTCCCTCCTGTTCCTCGTCCTGCCTACCCAAGGTTGCCCCCTGTGAATCTGAGCCGGTCATTCATTCCAGGTTGCATAACCATTTACATTTCTCTGTCCCTAACCACCCTTGGACGCACAGCCAGGCTAGCTTGTCTACAAGTCCTGCAGTCGCTACGTCTTGCGATGCGATTCAGGTAGTCGCTACACCTGACTCAGCTATTCACTCTGCCTCTGTACTAGTTATGCCAGTCCAGCCCATGCCCAGTGAGCCTCTCACTTTTTCTTGTTCGGGACATTCTGCTTGTCCTTCAGCTATTCAGCTTGACTCCGGCGACATGTCACCTTCTAACCAACCTGACTTCAGGGTTCCACTGACATCTGCCCAGTCTGATGGTCCTGTGCAAGATGACCAGTTCCCCTTTAAGGGTCTAGGGGACCCTCCTCAGATTCCTGTTGATCGTCTCATGCCCTTGCTTATTCCTAGAGAGCCTTTGGTCCTCAATAGATCTTCTTGTCATCTCCCTACCTCGTTTTCAGTCTCTGAGGATAATCTTAAGTACGAGGTTAGACAAGTTCTGGATTCTCGGCTCTGCAGAGGCATTCTTCAGTACCTTGTGCATTGGAGAGGTTTTGGTCCTGAGGAGGCGTCTTGGATCGCTGCATCTGATGTCGCTGCACCTCATCTGTTGAGAAGGTTTCATCAGAGATTTCCCTTTAAGCCTGGGTCCAGGCGGGGGAGGGCCCATAAGAGGGAGGGTACTGTCATGGATATGCAGTAGTGTTTGTCTGCCATCTTACCTTCCTCCTCATGTGTTCATCTAGAGACCAGACCTCCTTCACCTGGCTTCCTTTATAATCTCCTCCCAGCCTGACTCCACCCCAGGCCCTATCACTGAACACTATATTAACCTGTGCACTGCAAGCCTGCTTTGCTGATCAACGTGTTTGTTAGGCATTGTGTGTTTGGGTTCCTGCCTGCCGTGTGCTACGTCTGTCTCTCTGTTACGTTATTGGCTTGTCCCCGACCATCCCTGTCTGCTCGTGACCCTTGACCTTCGGCTCGTTCTTCGTTATCCTTGTCTGCTTGTGGCCCCTGACCTTCGGCTTGTTATTCGGTTCTCTCTATCGTGTGCTGCTGCTTCCCCTTATCCTACGGGGCGTGAGCTAGGAAACTCCAGGGGCCGCGACCTGGTCCCAGCCTGCAGCGTAACATCCTCACCACTAGAGGCCCTGGAGAAGACCAGCTGGGTCTTAGACTCCGCGCCCTGGGGAATCTTGGCTCTCGCTTCCGTTGGGATCCCGGTTGTGCTCCTCTGGTCCCGCTTTCCACAACCACCCAGTTTCCTATCCACAGAAGCCAGCCATAGGGTTCACTACCTCGCGGTGCACTCCTGTCCCCCTACGGTGTGCATCTGTCACCTGGCCACAGGTGACCCTGACACATGTCAGCACTCGGTAACACTTTAGAAAAACAAGTGAGGACATGGTGGGACATATTTACACTGGAACATTATATTAAAGAAAAAAATCATCATCAGGAGTCTCCGGTGGGAAGTTACACCACAGGATGCCCTTGATGATCCTGGTTCAATTCAAGAATGGCTGGATTTCTTCAATGGGGTTGGGTTCAAACTGCAGGAACTCATACTCCAAAGAAAGAAAAGGAAAATGTCCATTATTGAATCAAGAATCAATGAACTACAACAGCAATTAGACCCAATTAAGGATACACAACCTGTTTTAGATTTTAACAACAGGACCCACAAAAGGCTGGAAAAAGTAGACAGGGACACACAAAGAAAGAAAGTGAAAAAATATCAGAGAGATTTGGGAGATTTCAAAACCAACACCATTTATGCATGGCAACAAAATCTACCAGATGATAAAAACCTGATAGAAAGAATACCAGCAGTAGTCAACACTAATCCAATACCGATCAGATTAAGAGAACCAACACGGGAAATTGAAGAGGAGGTAATTTTAGATTCCCCAATACGGTTCTCAACCCCAATCCAAAGAGGAAAAGGGAAGATCAAAGGCACTAGAGGTAGAGGAAACCAGGGTAAAGATCAACAACCTGGACACCAGGTACCAACCCAAAACAGGTTCCAACCATTATGGGAACATCAAGAAAACCATGAAAATTATGGAAACAACATACCTGCACCCCGTCCTTTTTTAGGGAGAGGGGGGGGGAGGACAGAGGAGGGGACGGGGATATCCGCCTCGTCGAGGCAAACCCCAACGGCCCCCACAACTACACAGAGACCAAGATTGGAGAGGGCCCCCAACGTACAACCAATGGGAAATGAATCATTACCCTTACCAATATCAGAAGGACGAAGAACCAGAGGATGTAGGGCAGGAAGGAGGATCAAGAAAAAGAAGAAGGAATCACTAATTGGAGGAATCTTTAATCTTAGCCCGGTTGAACTAACACACAAAGAGCTAAATATTTTGAATTTAGGATTAAAATGTGGCATGAAACAACCCGTGAACAAATTTAACGTATTTGTGGATGTCCACAAATACATTAGGAAATTAAACATTAAAAAACATTTCATAGGTTGTGATACCCAACCTACAGTGGGACAGACGAACCCCAGTATGGCGGTTAATAGTGGTTTAAAAAACAAATCCTTGTTTAATCCCTTAAATAACCCAAACCACCAGGTGGAGGTATTTAAGGGACTAGTGCTAAGAGACTTAAATGGTTTAAAACCCAAGAAGGACCACAATCTAAACCATATTAAAGAGGGCATCGAAGCACTGGAGAAGAGGAAGGACATAGTGATAAGGCCAGCGGACAAGGGAGGGGGAGTGGTTATACTGCCTAAAGAAGTATACCACAATCAAATTGTGAAAATGCTGTCTGATGAACTTACCTATGAAGAACTGAAGAAAGATCCAACTCAGGCTTACATGAACCAGCTGGAGATTCTGGTAAACATAGGTACTGGATTGAGGGTACTCACAAATAAAGAAAAAAATTATCTATTACCCAATAGCAGCAAAATTCCTACAATTTACACACTGCCTAAGGTACATAAGGATCCCCTAAATCCACCAGCAAGGCCAATAGTGAACAGCATTGATTCTATAACCTCTAGAATGAGCCAATATCTTGACAAATTCTTGCAAAAAAGTGTCATCTCTACCAAATCATATTTGAGAGACACAAAAGATTTTTTAAATCATTTGCAGAATATCAATCTAACAGAAGAACAAGAAGTGCTGTTAGTAACGGCAGACGTATCATCTTTATACTCGATTATCCAACACGATGACGCATTATTAGCTCTAAATTGGGCATTGAGCCAAAGGGAGGATCTACCCCATGACCAGAAAATTTTTATTGGACATGCGCTCAATTACTGTCTCTCCCACAACTACTTCTGGTATGACAGTAAATTCTACTCACAGAAAAGAGTGGCGATGGGCGCTAAATTTGCGCCCAGTATCGCAAATTTATTCATGGCCGAATGGGAGGACAAAACAATTTTTAACGACATAAAAACAGAGCTAATTTTTTATAAACGTTTCATCGACGATATATTTTTTATATGGGCAGGATCAATAGTTTCTTTAATTGAGTTTTTAAATGTTTTAAATAACAACACCAAAAACATTAAATTAACGACAGAATGGCATAACAAAGAGATACATTTCTTAGATGTCTGCATTTACCGTCAAGAGAACAAACTGGAAACCAAGGTGTTTTTTAAAAAAACTGACCACAACAGCTACTTACCAACCACGAGTGGCCATCACCCCCTATGGCTCAAAAACATACCGAAAGGGCAACTGATGAGAGTCAAAAGGAATTGTTCAGAAGATATTAATTTCTTCCAGCAAGCGAAAATACTCACCGACAGATTTGAGGCCAAAGGCTATAATCCCCAGACTCTAAAAAAACTGGTGGAGGAGGTTGCAATCATCCCTAGGGAACTGACCCTTCAAAACAAACATCCAATTTGAAACCTGTGACTACTAAAGAATGGGGTTTCCTCTCGCAATACCACACACAATACAAGGAAGTGGAGTCTATCTTTGATCAACATTGGCACATTCTCTTAATGGACAAAAAATTAAATACTGTTCTACCTCCCAGACCACAATTCATCTACAAGAAAGCACCCAACTATGGAGACCGTGTGGTTAAGAAAATTTTAGATCCTCCTAAGAAACCACAATCTTTTTGGGACAAAAATGGGTTCTTTGCCTGTAAAAGATGCAAAGCGTGCAGAGAAGTGGCACGACCACTGAGAGGAATTGACAACTTCACTGTCCCATACAACAACAGAAAATTTGATATAAAACAGTTTATTACTTGTAATAGCCAATATGTAGTGTATGCCTTAAAATGCCCTTGTGGCCTACTTTTACATAGGCCGCACTAAAAGACTACTGAGAATCAGAATAGCAGAACACATACAGAATATTAAAATCGGCTATAAGGACCATAATGTGTCACTACATTTTAAATTAAAACACAATCAAGACGCTTCCGGCCTACAATTTTGGGGAATTGAACACTTAGAACCACATTGGAGAGGCTCTCACAGAGTCCGGGAACTCTCCAAGCGAGAAACTATGTGGATATTTCTAACAGAAGTTTTAGTACCCAAAGGCCTGAATGTTGAACTTGATATCAACTGTTTTATAAGTGACACTTAACATTCCAGTTGGAAAGTCTCTTTTACATGGTTATATGTCTCATCCTTCAGTTTTAAACGTTTTATGTTCCAATTTTAGATAATTTACTCTAGATATTTTTTACTCTTAATGTGTCCTCTTTTTAACATCTTGCTAAGTTTATGTATGTTTATAGAGTGGAGAAACAGTCCATAAAGATAATATACAATGAAACAGTATTAGTTCACACCATAACTAGTCTGTCTAGTCTACCTCAAACCCAGTCTACCTATTTGATTACCCATTTTAGCACCTTAATTTAGGACTTAAATTAATGGGTTATCTAAACATTATTTCAATTTGTAGAAAGTATAAGAAACATGAGGCGATATATACTGTTTGGTGCTGCAATAGGCCTAATCATGTAAACATATACAGCCGTGAGCTGACAATAATACTTTTTTACAGATTATAGGTGTAGACTTAATAATATATATTTTATATATATATATATATATATATATATATATATATATATATATTTTTTTATTTGAGTTTACCGGATTTAATTCAAGTCATATGGTACAGTTGTGTTTTTTCATGTATATATGGTGTTTTAGAAAATGTTTTTTTAAAAAAATGGTTTTAAAAAGACGTTTTTTTAAAGACGTTTTTTAAAGGTATATGAAACATAGCAGTCCGTACATTAATATAAGGAATTATGTACAACATGACCGTTATTTTATATTGTATTGTATCACACAGAGTGGGGGTGGTCTGATGTAGTTGCCAGTTTGCAGCCGATGGAAATTGTCCCAAACAAATCGGTCAGTGTATGAGGGCAACGGCAGCGGATTTACAACCAGACCTTCCCCTCCTGTGGACATATGATAGACATTGGTTTGCTGCATAAGCACCTGTTGTCCGTCAAACACATAGTATGAGTGGGATATGTAATTCATGTGGTGAAAATTGGGACCGCTGGTGTAATTACTGGCTGACTAATGATATACACAACTGCATCCCACACATAATATGGCCGTTCCAGTACTTCCGCTCCTAAGCTGGCAATGTTTACCTTGCGGGCGGATGTCCGGTCATGGCGCACACACGTAGTCGCGCCTGACGTCGGACAAGGGGGCGGAGTCAGTCCTTACTTAAACTCGGTGTTGGTAATGAGAGTCACGCCCTCAGACGAAGTCCGGAAGTGACGAAACGCGTCAGGGCGTGACTCTCTAACCAATCACCGGAAGTGACGACAGATGCGCTCCACAGACCAGGAAGTGAGGAGAAGGACGCGAGGTTACTGGTAACCCAGACGGCGCCGCCGTTCACTATTCCTGCTCAGAGGGCACTTAGTCACCTTAAACACTGTGTATTTACATCTGCACTGTGGTACGCACATATGTATAAAGGGGGGCTGTGGGGACTTAAATAAAGGTTTTTTAACAGTACTACCCTATGCAGAATTTACTTTTGCCTTATATGTCATACGGACCTCAACATAACAGTGTGGCTGGTGGAGATTGCAGCGACCAGGTCGGATGTGGACTATTGGTTCATGCCTTTTTGAACCTTACCTCTGGTAAGTGCATCCCCTTAAGGGGAATTTAAATTTCCCCCCACGTGGTGAACAACTGGAGATAAAGGAATAATCTGGCACAATCAATATTATTGCAGTCACATCTTTAACCATCTGCACCATTGTCATTACCTGTACTTGAACTTGTATAGAGGACTTTCAGAAATTTATTTTGAAAGAAGCGCTGCTACAGTATCATTTAGGACTCTGTGTATTTATCTAGAGTTTTTTCTATACTGTCTTTTTTTATACATCATAACTTTTTAAGCAGCTGCTATTTGGAGTATTCATTGTTTATCTATTTCACTGTTATCTCACTGACTGTATCTTAAGCGCTGAGCGGTGTTTTTATTAGGAGGGCCGTTTTTTAAAACACCATTTGGTGCACATTCAACATTCATTCATCGCCTGCTTTCAGTAATGTGATATGTTTAGGCCTCCTAGTTCTTTACAGAGCTATACATGTATAAATAACCTTAGACAGACAGACAGACAGACAGACCCCTGACTGATCTCTACTTCTGCCTACGTGCCTATGCTTGTACTTCTAGCAGGCGTGTAAAATATTTTGCCTAGTCATTATGGACTGGCTAAAATGAACATATCTGTGTGATCTGAATCTGCAAAGGAAATATTTTCATGTTGCACTATAAGGCTGTTTGATAAAATGGTTCTAAAGGTAACATTTGTGTACATTAATATATTCTATGCATCTATGCACAAGAGGGAGTTCTGCTTTTTTTTTTTTAAGGGGGGGGGGGGGGTTGGGTGTTAGTGCTTCAATCATCCCAACACCCTGGTTTATATGGTGTCAGGATGATTGAAGCACATTATTTTACTACACTGTAATATAAAGTAAAATAGTTCAATTCATCATAATGCAGAATCGGTGGGAGCCCTAAGCGTGCCACCTTCGCCTGCCACTGGATGCAGCGTGTCACGTGCCACCTTCGCCTGCCAACAGATGCAGCTTCAGGGCAATGTCCATACATGGCTATGCTGCCTCTGCACAGTGCTACCGCCTCACCAGTGTCACTGATCTCATAAGAGGTGGACCCAGCTCACACAGTAAGCAATGATGCGAGCTGTACGCCACTATGGAAACAAACTGCCTCTGCTCCCAGGGGAGCCCAGTGTCTGACATGCCACGTATTGGTCCACGGCCCGGGGGTTGGACACCTGGGCTAGGCAGTTCAAGTGGATGTTTGGCCCCCTGCCCTCTTTGCCTGCACTTTCTGGGACACATCACAGGTCTCAGAAGGCTGCAGGACCATTGACAAAGTGCAGCACGTCTCACACATGCACAGTGGGATGCTGGTTGTGAAGCCACAAGGAGTCACAGCTGACTTCCCACACTAAACATGCTGGAGCAAGGGACCAAAAGATCGGTGAAGAACCGGCGCGGGTGAGGGCGATGCTGGATTCCTGGCAGGTAAGTGTTCTTCTATTAAAAGTCAGCAGCTACAGTATTTGTAGCTGCTGACTTAAATTTTTTTCTTTCTAGGTTAAAGATCCTCTGTAAGGTGATAAATCTTCTCTGTGCAGCTGCATACATTGCTGCGAGGGCCGTGTTTACCTGCATGGGAATGCACAGGTGCTCCATGCATCCCCATGCAGGCAGTCCCATTCATGTCTATTGGGATGCACTAGCTGCATGCACACAGCCACTGATCTCCATTTGACACCCGTGTGGGTGCGGGTGCGTGGGCACCTCGGCTAACAGCAACCAGTTAGGGCTCTTGCACATAGACTGCGGGGGGGGGGGGCAGTAAACACAGGTGGTAGAGTCCCACTTTTACTGCCCCTTCCCCCTAAATTCTAACATTAGAGCTAGATGGAACTGGACACATGCTGCATGCCAATGCTTTGCTTAGAAGCCGCAGCAATTTTATCTCGGCTTGCAGAAGTGCTGTTAGTCCAACTCCTGTGAGGAGAAGGTGAGGGCGTGGCTTTACCAGCGCTGCGTGTGTCTATGGATGCACACAGCCTGGCGTGAGGGCATGCGTGCATGGGTTCCCCCCTGAGCACTCGCTTATTGAGGGGGCACCCAGAGGAGGGAGAAGGTGACGTCACTGTTGGGAGACTCAGGAAGAGGGGGTAAGGGACCTTTGTATGCCATATCCCTCTAATTCCTCCTGTATTGTACTGTCTGCCCTCATGTTGTAAAGCGCTGCGCAAACTGTTGGCGCTATATAAATCCTGAATACCTTATAAGCTGAGTTTTTCAGCACATTTTTTCTGTGATGAAAATGCCCCCCCAGGCTTATACTCGAGTCTGTGTCCATCTTCACCTTTGTGCGCCTGATCCCGGCCAGCCGTAGGTCCCCTGGACCCCAAACCTGGCACACATGTAGCCCCTTCCTCTACAAGTGTGCAAAGTTTGTTGTCCAGGGGACCTACGGCCGGGGAGCACCGTTTTTTTTTTTCCAAGCCGGGCACCCCTTCCATAGACCCCCATGTTAAATGGTAATTTCTCTGGTGATTTTGGGGACCCGGTACCAGCCGGCCCTAGGTCCCCTGGACCCCAAACTTGCCACACATATAGCCCCACTCTTCTACGGCCGCGGAGCACCGTTTTTTTTTGTTTTTTGTTTTTTTTTTCCAAGCCGGGCACCCCTTCCATAGACTCCCATGTTAAACGTCAGTCTAGTCACACAGCGCAGGAGATCAGGTAGGGAGATTGGACACCCTAGGCTTATACTCGAGTCAATAAGTTTTCCCATTTTTTTTTTTTTTGTGGTAAAATTGGGTGCCTCGGCTTATTATCGGGTCGGCTTATACTTGAGTATATGCAGTAATAATATCGTTGAATAGAGCAGGTAGGTATAGTATCTTTTTAATTTCAATAAAAAATGTTTTTATTCTTTTAGTATCACTTTAATAATACATAGTAGAATTGTGTTGCTATTAAAAAAACAAAAAACAAAAAAAAAAAAAAACATCACTTTAAATGTGTGTTGCTGGCCAGCCTTATCAGTGCTTGCTAGACCTTTTCTTTTTTTTTTTCTTTAATTTAATTTGCTTTTGTGATCTTTAACCTGGTGTAGACTTTCACAGACAATTTGATCTTGTACGTCTCTATCACGCCACTAATAGCGTTTATATAGCTCATGTGACCGATCTTTTATTGAGGAGAACGTGCAGGAAGACACAGAACATGTCATCATTACAGGGGATGGAAAGGTGAGGATCTGATTTATTGCTGGAGAACGAGGTGTGGTCACCCGGAGTGTGAAGGAGTCCTGGAATCTTGTATTTCTGTGCTGTATGTTCTCTAGAACCTGTTCTTGTAGGGAAGCTAGAGGGGAAAAAACTAAACCAGATTTTGCCTGACACATGACCGAATGGATGCAGAGAACACTGCTTCAGTTTACTCGCTTAGGCCTGGTTCACACCTATGCATTTTTTAGTGCATTTTGTAGATTTGCACTACAGAGCGTGTTCCATAGGAAACTATGTTAGATGGACTGTAGTGCAAATGTGCAAAAAAGCACTAAAAATGTATAGGTGTGAACCAGGGCTAAAGGGGTTGTAAACCCTCAAGGTTTTTCACCTTAATGCATTCTATACATTAAGGTGAAAAACCTTCTGTAGTGCAGCAGCCCCCCAGAGCCCCCCTTTTTCTTGCATGAACCCGGTCTTTCCAGCGACGGGACGAGCCCACCAGCTCCAGACGGTGTCTTGGGTCCTCATTGGACAGATTGATAGCAGCGGAAGCCATTGGCCGCAGCATTTTTAACTGTAGAGTTTGACAGGTGGCAAACTTACCCAATGTGATCAATGGGGCCACACAGCAAAAGCAAGGCTAAGGCCCCTTTCACACTGGGGCGGCGTCGGCGGTAAAGCGCCGCTATTTTTAGCGGTGCTTTACCGTCAATTTCGCGACGCTATTCGCCAACCAGCGGGGTGCTTTTACCCCCCGCTAGCGGCCGAGAAAGGGTTAAAAACCACTGCAAAGCGCCTCTGCAGAAGCGCTTTGCCGGCGGTATAGCCGCGGTGCCCCATTGATTTCAATGGGCAGGAGCGGTATACACACTGCTCCTTCACCGCTCCAAAGATGCTGCTAGCAGGACTTTTTTTACCGTCCTGCTAGCGCACCGCTTCAATGTGAAAGCCCTCGGGGCTTTCACACTGGAGAGACAGCAGCGGCTGTTTTAGGTCGCTTTGCAGGCGTTATAGCGCCTGCAAAGTGACCCAGTATGAAAGGGGTCTAACACTTGGCTCATGGCTGCGACACAGTCCTGCAATGTAAAATTGGCATTCAGCAATAAAAAAAACGACAATGTATTTCCCCCTGCCTTCTCTCCCTCCTCCCCCTCACATTTGGAGATATAAGTGTAGCGGGTATGTACTTTCCCGGGTGTAAATTTGAACTTGACAGCGACATTGGTGATGTGTAATTCCCTGCAGCCCAGTGGGTGGCGCTGTCGCCCTGGGCTGGGGTTGAATCATTGCTGTGTGCTGTGCCTCCTTTTTGTCCTCCCTCAGGAGCGGTATGGTGGGGCGGGGAACCCGCCGTGCTTGCTGGGAGAGGGTATAAAGGGGCCAGTCATCTTTGTCACGGGATCGAAGTCCCAAGCACCTTCAGCTTGTGGACGGTGGTTCGTGTCGGTCCTCTGGGTGGTCTAGGCCTAGAGGACAATCGGAGGTCGTGTTCCATCCCAGGCACCTTTAGCCTGGGGTGAGGTACTTGGATGGAGGTCCGGAGCTCAGTGCCCAACACTGAGTTCCACGAGGGAAGGAGATCCTAGGGAACCCCGGGAGTGGGTACCTGAATCCGGAAGGCGCAATGGACCGGGGGGAGCTCCTCACTTGAAGACCTGGTGCAGCATATTGCCGGTGACAGGTGAGCCTCTCGTCGGAGACCGCCTGGAAGGAAATCCCCCCTCGTGCGGAGACCGTATCCCACTTTCAGGAAGGAAAGTGGAGAACTACATTGTGTCTGGGCCTACTCGCATCCACACCTCCTTTCCTGTTCCTATCAAGGGAGTTCAACTGATTGTGTTCATTCGAGAAGAATAAAGGAGTGTTGAACTTTAATGGTGTGGGGCTCATTTTCTGACAGACATGGTTCGCGGTGACTCTTGGAGGGAGGATCCAGGTGCACAGCACTGACCCGAAGGTAATACAAGAACGTTGCTTATACCGCACTGACACCTGTGGTGGAAGCCAGGCGTGGTGTCCCCGCTCCCTCCCCTCTAAGATACCCCTAGACAAGAGAAAGACGAGACGAGAGAAAGAGGGGAGTGAGAAGGCCGCTACATATAGATATAGGTAGAGAGATTATATATATATATCTATATCTCTATCTAATTTTATAGTATTTTTGTGCTCGGACAAGAGCATGCACATCTGGGCATCCGTGAATTCGGAGCTATTATGGAACTTGGCATGTCTGCAGAGGAGCCCTTTGCCATTTCTGCACACATGACTGACTAAGCTGGCTTGGCCAAACTGATGTCTTGCATCCAAGGATTCTTCAGGAGTCCTCTCAGCTAACCACACCCTCCTGCTTGCAATGCCTAAGCTAAGAGCAGATGGATTTGCTCTTAAAGTGGTTGTAAACCCACTCTTGCAACTTACACCTACAGGTAAGCCTAGATTAAGGCTTACCTGTAGGTGTTTGCAATATCTCCTAAACCTACAAGGTTTAGGAGATATTTGCCAAAAAGTGTACACCGCGCATTTGCGCCATACACATCGGCGCAGGCGCACTTTAAATGCCGGTTTTATGAATGATAACGCCGGCTTTTACAGCTCCCGCGCGCTTTCGCGGAGTGACGTCATCGCCGCTCTCGCCAATCACAGCGCCGGAGCGGCGATACCCGGAAGTAACCTCCGGGATAGATGGCTGTGGCTGGAGGGCAGGGTTGCCAACTTTCAGTAAATTTACAAACAGTTTGTAAAATCTATTGTAGCACTACCCCCGTAGGAGCTGCTGTTTGTTTGATTTGGGTCTACGTCCTGCCTATCAACCCCTGGAAGTGGCTCAAACCTTCCCTTAGCACAACTGATATGAATAAGGAGTGTGAGACCTATTGAGTATTAGGAGACACAATCCTGCATACATCACACAATAACCTGTAAATGTTATTACCTTTGCTGGTCACTAGTCCTTCTAAGTGACAGAGATACTTCACACAAGTTATATGCTTAATCAAAGGTACCTTTACTCAGTATAAAAGGGAAGGGTAAAGAATCACATTAATACACACAGTTGACTCTGCATGCGCATTGCAGAGTCAATAAACCAATAAGGATAGGTATCACTGAGATTAGGTAATAACAGGAAATAACATCAGCTATATATATGTACATGTATCTATATGTGTCTCTGCACGGCTAACTGGTTGCTCGCGAGCTCCCCCTTTATTGCAATACCTTGCACGTGTTCATTCCCTATAATATGTAAGCAAGGCCTATCTGCGTCCCACTCAAAGTTCCTTTCTCCAATGAAGTCTTCGCTAGCCACCGTCGGTGCACAAGTTAAATTGTAATCCACAGGGTTTCAACAAGATGCTGTAATTATCCGCAATATACCTGAGTACTCGTGTGCCTGCCACCCACTAATGACGGATGCACCAATCTCTGATCACATAGTCTCCAGTGAGATACACTAGGCTGCAAGCTGTGGCGTGATAGGTGAAGTGTGGCTGGCACTAACTAAATCACTTTCCTCTAAGGTAGTAGTCAATTCTGGGCAGGTGCCCTTCTCACCAAACAGGCCCGACTTTCAGATAGTCTCCTCTGGCTTGTCCCGGTCACTCGATCTCCACGCTTCTGCTTCAGCTGCAGTCTCCGGACTCCGTCACTAACAGCATATGGTGATGGACGACTCCGGTCTCTGCTGGGCAATCACAGGACGCTGTGGACGATCCTCTGCTGGAAATCACTCAGGCACTCCCGTAATTTAGGCCCAGGCTTCTGGCCTAATCCTTAGGAAGCAGGCCTCCGTGCCAACTTCCTGCTTGATTGAGAGCTGGATCCAGAGAGAGAGACGCTGGCCCCTCCCCTGGTTTAAGTAGTCTGCCCAGAATGCTTTGCGGTGTTGCAATGCACCCTGGGTAATGTAGTCTGTCTTTTACTAAAAGCAACAAAGTCTTTTCTCCTAGCTGATATCTGTCCCAAAGTGCATTAGTTGCATTGTAACACTTATACCACCGGAGGGAGCCGGATTCCTTCTTACATATGGACATCCTGCTACACACTCCCCCCACTTAAAGTCTTTGGTCCCCAAAGAGGACAACAGTATGTAACCTAACACATACTTTGGCAATACCTGCAGGGAAATTTGTTAGTTTATGCATGACAATAAACAACTTGCCTTTTTCATAAGCAGGATTTAAACTTAAACAGCTCATATCATAACACAGAGCCGACAGAGGAACCTCCCACCAATTATCACAAGGAGGGAGGTTGTCCTGTATACGGACCACCGACACTTGGGTGTCTGTTTTCAGATGTGCTAGGGAGTGAGCTGGGGTTGTCTTCCACTGAATCTGAATCTGGAGTGGAAGAGCTAGACTGATCAATGGTTCTCTTAGAAGTGATGATGGCCTCCTCAGAGCATTCACCCAATTGGTCGTACGTCAGTCTTTTTGGGGGGTGAATTACTCTTCTTTCCCTCTGCTCTTTAGGTATCATATTCTCAAGGACATTGGGGCTGGCTGTTTCTAGAAGCTCTTCAGGGGCTTCCTCATCTAGTTCAGGCATGTTGGGCTCCAGAACTTCAGGAGCGTCCCGCTCTCCTTCAGATAGAGACAACGACCCTTCTTCTGGGTCTTCCATTGACAAAGAGTCTGAGTCATCAGCTACCTCCTCAATGAGAATGTTTGAAGGCACGAATTCAGGAGCTTCTGCCCGAAGAGTTCCATTGTCAACTGTTTTGGGTGAGGTTTGGGAGGTGGTCATGGGTTCTGGCAATTGGGATGACCACAACCAGTCAGATTCTGCTTCTTCATCCTCTTGACCTTCATTGTCAGAGTCTCCATCTCTCACATCTGGAAGCACTGTTTGAGATCGGGTGATGGGTCTGGAACCTTGAGAAGTTGAAGGGGTTTCTTGTGAGTCAGATGCAGGAGGCATGCGAACTGCCTCGGAGAGGGGCAACAAGTGATTCCTGTGCCAGGTCTTTAACGGTCCCACGCTTCCTTCTGGCCTAATTTGGTACACAGGAAGGTTTTCCAGCTTCTTGCAGATAACATAAGGTTGGGATTTCCAACGGTCAGCCAACTTATGTTTTCCCGGAATTCCCAAGTTCCTCAACAGCACTCTATCTCCTGGCTGTAAATCTTGAATTCTGACTCTTAGGTCAAAGTTTCTTTTATTTCTCAGCCCCCGTTGGTCAGATGCTGCTTGGGCCTTTTCAAAAGCTGTCTTCAGACTCTTTCTCAATCGGTCTACATACCCCTTGTGGGATGCTGCTGAGGTATGATCCAGCGATATGCCAAAGGCCAAGTCCACTGGCAACCGAGCCTCCCGCCCGAACATCAAACGGTATGGGGAATACCCGGTGACATCACTGGCAGTGCTATTGTAGGCATGCACTATGGCAGCTACATGCTTGCTCCAATGCTGCTTTTTCTCTGAACTCAGAGTCCCCAACATATCCAAGAGAGTCCGGTTAAACCGTTCAGGCTGAGCATCTCCTTGTGGGTGATAAGGGGTTGTCCTGGTCTTCTGGATGCCTAACAGGTCTAATAACTTCTTTATTAATTTGCTTTCAAAGTCTCTGCCCTGATCTGAATGAAGGCGTTGGGGTAGACCATAGTGCACAAATAATTTTTCTACCAGTACTTTGGCTACTGTTGAGGCCTTCTGGTCTTTTGTTGGGAATGCTTGAGCATATCTGGTAAAGTGATCTGTTATCACCAAGACATTCCCTTGACCACTCAGATCAGGCTCCAGGCAAAGGAAGTCAATGCACACCAGTTCCATAGGTCCCTGACTTTGCAGATGGTCCATTGGGGCTGCTTGACGTGGCAAGGTCTTCCTTTGAATGCATCGGACACAGGAATGGCAATATCCTTCCACCTCAGCCCGCATGCAGGGCCAATAGAACCTATCCCGTACAAGGTGAAAAATCCGTTCGGACCCTAGGTGACCATGGTTGTCATGGAGGGCAGCTAGGACCGCTTCTCGATATTTGGCTGGTAGAAACAGCTGCCACTTCTCTTCTGAGTCGTCAGAGGGGCCCCTTCGGTAGACCACCCCTTGACGTATGTGTAGCCGATCCCACTCCCTGCGCAACAATCGGGCTTCTCTTGGGGAGTCTGTTTCAAGCATCTCGGGACGCTGGCTTTCCAGGGCCTTTATCAGGAGTTTCCCTAAAGAGTCTTCTTCTTGCTCCTTTCTCAAATCACTTTTTGTCAGCTTGGGCAAGCCCTCCCCTTCGACTTGGGTCACACTGCAATAGCACTTCGGTACTCCAACAGCTGAGACCCCAATTTCTTCGGCTCTTGACCCACCTCTGGCTTGAAGTTCTGTCCCCTGATATAGGGCTCGCACTCCCTCTGGGTCTAGTTGGGCCCATTCTTCGGTAGGGTCGGTGGGGGCATGAGACCTCCTGGACAGGGCATCTGCATCCCTATTTCCCACTCCGGGTCGGTACTTCAAGCTGAAGGTGAAGCTTGAAAGGGCAGCCAACCACCGGTGTCCCGTTGCAACCAACTTGGCAGTGGTCAGAAGGTAGGTGAGCGGGTTATTATCTGTCTTCACCACAAACTCCGCCCCATATAGGTAGTCTCTCAGTTTGTCTACCACTGCCCATTTCAAGGCCAGGAATTCAAGCTTGTGGGTGGGGTAATTCTTCTCAGCAGGTATCAGACTCCTGCTCACATATGCGACGGGTCTTGGGTAACCATCATGTTCCTGGTACAGCACCCCACCCAGCCCATCTCGGCTGGCATCTACATGCAGTTCATAAGGCTTCTTTGGATCAGCATAGGCCAGGACTGGTGCAGTGGTAAGACTCTTTTTTAACATCTGGAAGGCTTCCTCGCACTCCCCTGTCCACTGGTCTTGAATCGACTCTTTGGGCCTTCGGGGTCCCATGGTGAGTTTCACTGGTTTGACCAGCTCTGGAACATCATCTTCCCCTTCGTTTCTGAGTAACTCGTTCAGGGGTCTGGCAATCTTGGCGAATCCTTCTACAAATCTTCTGTAGTAAGAACAGAACCCCAGGAATGACCGAAGCTCAGTCACGTTGGTAGGTCTCGGCCAAGAGGTGACGGCATCCAGCTTCTCTGGGTCCGTGGCCACCCCTTCTGCAGAAACGATATGGCCCAGGTAATGGACTGAGGACTGGTAAAATTGACACTTCTCTGGGGAGAGTTTCAGGCCCTCTTTACTGAGCCTCTTCAGGACCTTCTCCAGTCTCTCTTCATGCTCTTCTAGGGTTCTTCCGAACACGATGACGTCGTCCAAATATACCAGTACCTCTATTAGATTCATGTCCCCGACGGTTCTCTCCATTAGCCTTTGGAAAGTGGCGGGGGCTCCTGATAACCCTTGAGGCATACGGTTGAACTCAAAGAACCCCACAGGGGTGATGAAGGCTGTCTTCTCCCGATCCTCAGGGTGCATGGGGATTTGGTAATATCCACTTTTTAGATCCATTACACTGAACCACTTGGCCCCTGACAGACTCTGCAGGGCGTCTTCAATTCGGGGAGTGGTGTATTGATCTGGGATGGTCCTTCTGTTTAGTGTTCTGTAGTCGATACACAGTCTCAGCGACCCGTTCTTCTTTCGGACTACCACTATTGGAGAAGCGTAAGGGCTCCTGGATTCTCGAATAATCCCTGTCCTCTTCAGCTCAGCCAACTGTTCCCGCAAGTCTTCTAAGTCACCCAGTGGGACCCGTCGAACTCTCTCTCTAAAGGGCTTATCTTCTTGTAAGCGTATCTTGTGAGTGGCACTCCTTGCGCACCCCACATCGAACTCATCTTTAGAGAAGATCTTTTCCCACCTTGCAAGTTGAGCTTTGGCCCTTTTTCTCCATTCTGGTGGGAGGGCCGTGTCTTCAGAACAGAGCTTCTCTATGGTGACTTCACCCCTTTCTTCTTTCTTCAATTCACACGGGGCAATGGGGGTGGCTGGATTCACCTGGCCCAACAGCATTCTGGCCGGCACCTTCACTGGTGTATTAGCAGTGTTCCTTATACTCACTGAAACCCTCCCATGGCTTTTCTGTAGGGCCTTCAATGGGATCACTTCGGGGATTACTTCAATCCCTTTCTGTCTTTCCTGTGGGCCTGGTTCGAAGACAATGAAGGGGCCTGGCTGTTTCCATGTGAGCTTGACAGAAGCCCTCAGGCAAGTCACCTCTCCCGGTTGTAATACCTTCTCCGTCTTGTCTAGCTTCCAAATCTTGCCAACTCCCTCAGCCGGGGCCTTCTGCTCCAGTACCAGGCGCTGGTAGGCTTGCCTTAACATGGGGTGGACTCTTGTGGTCGGGGCTTCTTCCTGTTGGGCCAACGGCGTCAGCAGTCGCCTGACTAGATCAGTGTTGGTCCCTATGATGAGTGAGCTCTTGCTGGCCCCTGGTGGGCGAGGGCACACTACTGCCAGAGTATCGAAGGTCTCTGTCTCCCCAGCCACTGAGGGATCAAAAGTCAACTTGATTGGCAGGTAACCGTCATAGGGAAAGCTCTGAGTTCCAATACCCCATATTTCCAGTTCCTCTAATTTCTGTAGGGGCAGATGTTTAAGATGTTTATCATAGAAATCCCTATACAGAAGAGTCACTTGAGCCCCAGTGTCAAGAAGAGCCTTGGTGTAGATCCCTTCTACTTGTATGGAGACTACTGGAGAAGGCCCCACTAACTTGGCAGGGAACTCCTTCAACACAGACTTCTTGCTGGGTTCAGTTACCTGTACCCTCACTTCTTTTTTTTCTTGAGTTTCCGGTGGGTCTCAGTCCCTTCTGGGTCTGGTGTGCACTGGCCTTCTGTTCAACAGCAGCCTGAGTTGTGGGACGGGGCCTAATTGGCAGAGGTTTAGGTCCCTGACTCTGATGTTTTGGATCATTGGACTTCTTGAAGGAGTTCGTGGAAACTGGTGGGCGCCCGGCTGACTCCTTCACCGGGGCCCTCTGAAGTTTTCCGCCGGCTTGCGATATCTGGATGCAACTTCATCTGGGCTGGGACACACTGCTCTAACATGCCCGATTCCCCCACAATTGAAGCATGTTATCAATCTCTTAGGCTTCTGTACTAGTTCCATATTGGAGCTAGGAGGTTTTTTTGGTTCCTCTGACGTGTTCTTGTTGTGTGGCACAGAGGCCTGGCTAGTCAGCATGGACACCATTTCTACTAGTTGTGACACCTGGGTCTTTAGGAGTTCAACTTCTGAATCACCTTCTTCTGCACTTAACATTCTGACTCGGGCAGTTGGTTCGGTGTGTTGACTCCTCCTTTTGTCTTCCAACATGGCCTCCTCCTCCCTGACTATCCGGATCAAGTCGGGGTATTCCAGGCTGCTCCCGTCCCGCCGGGTGCGTAGCAATAATGCGATGGGGTCCAAGGGTTGAGCTCCCCTCAACACCTGCTGGGCACGGGCCTCATCCACTTTTCTTGGATCGATCCCTTTCTTCAGTAGGATCCGATGCAGGATCTTATCCAGGCGTCCTATGAATTCTGACAGCTTCTCTCCCTCTTTTTGGTAGCAATGCCCCAGCTGGTAAGTGAGTTCAGTGACGTTTTCCGTCCCGCCGAACACATTCTGCAGAATATCCAGATAATCCTGTGCATTGCAGTCCTTCTTGCTTAACTTGAGGTTACGTATGGCCTCCAGAGCAGGCCCCTTTAAGCTTTCCACAATCCGTTGTTTTTTTTGTTGTTCTGGCACCTCCCATTCTTCTAGGGCCTGAGTGGCGCCATCTAGCCACTCTTCAAATCCATCTTCCACTGAAGGTACAGGTTTCTTCCCAGAAAAGGTCCTGAGTTTCCTGTATCCTGACATCAGGTAGTCTGGAGGGTCCTTTTTACACTTGGTCACAATCTCCCCCAGGACAGCGCACAATTCTGAGCTAAGGGTGGTCAATGGTGGTGAACCGGGACCCTTTTGTTGGGCGCTCCCTCCTGTGCTGGGGCCTCCTGAAGTAGTGGATGTGGGGCCATCTTTATTCTCTTCTGGGTGTTACGAGGAGGAGTTCTACTTGGTTTGTAGTTTTTATGCTGGCACCCTTGAAGTAGTCAGAGATTCCGTTCCTCCACTCACATAATGCATAGGTGTGGGGATTTACAGTATCTGTCTTTATGTCAATCACCCATGGCTTCCTGTCCGTGGACAATGCTCTCAAGACTGGAGTTAGCTGCTCCTCTACCCAGGCCTCTCTCTGGATTTCAACCACCAGGCCATTTCCGGGTAGGATGCCTTCATCCCTGCACCACCGGGCTACGGCAGCAGGGTCCATTTCTGTGCTGTAAGGGTTCTGTCTAGGGGGAAAGTTGATTGCAGAACCGTAGAATATCCCGGACGAGCCCCCACGTGTAGCACTACCCCCGTAGGAGCTGCTGTTTGTTTGATTTGGGTCTACGTCCTGCCTATCAACCCCTGGAAGTGGCTCATACCTTCCCTTAGCACAACTGATATGAATAAGGAGTGTGAGACCTATTGAGTATTAGGAGACACAATCCTGCATACATCACACAATAACCTGTAAATGTTATTACCTTTGCTGGTCACTAGTCCTTCTAAGTGACAGAGATACTTCACACAAGTTATATGCTTAATCAAAGGTACCTTTACTCAGTATAAAAGGGAAGGGTAAAGAATCACATTAATACACACAGTTGACTCTGCATGCGCATTGCAGAGTCAATAAACCAATAAGGATCGGTATCACTGAGATTAGGTAATAACAGGAAATAACATCAGCTATATATATGTACATGTATCTATATGTGTCTCTGCACGGCTAACTGGTTGCTCGCGAGCTCCCCCTTTATTGCAATACCTTGCACGTGTTCATTCCCTATAATAGGTAAGCAAGGCCTATCTGCGTCCCACTCAAAGTTCCTTTCTCCAATGAAGTCTTCGCTAGCCACCGTCGGTGCACAAGTTAAATTGTAATCCACAGGGTTTCAACAAGATGCTGTAATTATCCGCAATATACCTGAGTACTCGTGTGCCTGCCACCCACTAATGACGGATGCACCAATCTCTGATCACATAGTCTCCAGTGAGATACACTAGGCCGCAAGCTGTGGCGTGATAGGTGAAGTGTGGCTGGCACTAACTAAATCACTTTCCTCTAAGGTAGTAGTCAATTCTGGGCAGGTGCCCTTCTCACCAAACGGGCCCGACTTTCAGATAGTCTCCTCTGGCTTGTCCCGGTCACTCGATCTCCACGCTTCTGCTTCAGCTGCAGTCTCCGGACTCCGTCACTAACAGCATATGGTGATGGACGACTCCGGTCTCTGCTGGGCAATCACAGGACGCTGTGGACGATCCTCTGCTGGAAATCACTCAGGCACTCCCGTAATTTAGGCCCAGGCTTCTGGCCTAATCCTTAGGAAGCAGGCCTCCGTGCCAACTTCCTGCTTGATTGAGAGCTGGATCCAGAGAGAGAGACGCTGGCCCCTCCCCTGGTTTAAGTAGTCTGCCCAGAATGCTTTGCGGTGTTGCAATGCACCCTGGGTTATGTAGTCTGTCTTTTACTAAAAGCAACAAAGTCTTTTCTCCTAGCTGATATCTGTCCCAAAGTGCATTAGTTGCATTGTAACACTTATACCACCGGAGGGAGCCGGATTCCTTCTTACATATGGACATCCTGCTACACTATAATTGTTGCATCTGTGCATGAATGTCAGTTACGAACATGCAGCCTACATGTCCGTAATGGACATTCACGGACAGATGCAAAAAGTACAGATTTTACAAACTGTTTGTATATTTACTGAAAGTTGGCAACCCTGCTGGAGGGGGAGATGAGGATGGCTTCGGAGGCTACGGTCTAAGGTAAGTAATGCATAATGAGCTAGTATGCTAGTCATACTAGCTCATTATGCCTTTGTCTTGCAGGTGTTTTATTTATTTATTTTTTTAATTCCGGGTTTACAACCACTTTAAAGTGTCACTAAACCCACATTAACCACTTCAATACAGGTAACTTTCCCCCCTTTCTGCCCAGACCAATTTTCAGCTTTCAGCGCTGTTGCATTTTGAATGAGTCCCGGATCGCAGTATCAGTATACCGTTCTTGGCCTCGGCGTGTCACGTCAGTGCAGATCTTTGGGGGCGTGGCTGTAAGATCACGATCTGCACTGACGTGACACGCCGAGGCCAAGAATGGTATATTGATACTGCGATCCGGGACTCAGGAGGGGCGAGAGATACAGCACAAGCTCACATCTTGGGTCCGCCGTGACCGTCAAACACTGCAGTGCCATTACACACTTGTTTTGTTGTGATTTTCAAAGCGTTTTTTTTTTTTTTTCAATTTAAATGTGAGTGCAATATTTGAAGTGGTGTAATGTGTTTTAATAAAGTGGATGTTACAATTTCACACTATGGGAGCTCCTCTTTTTTTCCTTGCATGGATGGAAAATCTTTTGTTGAAGCACAAGTTCTCAGTTTGATGGCTGTTAAATTTCTAGTGGTTTAACGAGCAAGCCTGCAGGCCGAACACGAGAGTGGGAGGCAAAAACAGCTGGTGAGTGTAATCACAGAGGGGGCTGACACGAGCACGACGGAGTGGTGGATGAATATTTCACATTAAAGCCTTGTACACACGACCGAGTTTCTCGTCCAAAACCAACAAGAAAAGTGCCGAGAGAGCTTTATTGTCGAGAAAACCGTTCGTGTGTATGGTTTTACGACGAGAAAACTGCCGTGAATCTCGACCAGAAAAATAGAGAACCTGCTCTCTATTTTCTCGTCCGGATTCTAGATTTTCTCGTCGTGTTTCTCGTCTGCCTGTTTTGCGGCGAGAAAATGGTTCGTGTGTATGCTTTTACGACTCTTCAAAAAGCGCGCATGCTCAGAATCAAGTATGAGACGGGAGCGCATCTTCTGGTAAAACAAGCCTTCGTAATGGAGATAGCACATTCGTCACGCTGTAAATTATTGCATCGTTTAAATGTTGTGCATTTAAATCTTCTTTAGAATATTACAATAATGAAAACTAATGAACTTGTTTTGCTGCTGATATTCACACAGAGTTCTGACTATCTATTTTAAACCTTTTTCATGCTGCTCTTAAGAAGATTTAGCTGTATTATATCGTGCAAGATCTTCTGAATATTTTATATTTTTTAAACAGATGTTAATTGTAATTTGTCAATGTTTTGATAGTGATCTCCCATATTTTTTTTAAAATTTTGTTGTGTCAAGTTTACACCCAATTTTTTTTAAAGAACACCTTTAATTATTTTTTTTGGTGTTATCTGTCCCTTTTCTTTTTGTTGGGTCAAATGTATCTGCTTACTCCAAAGGTAAATAAATAATTCTAAAAACACATAGTCAAGTATGAACTTAAACCAAAAAAACATTTATTCATGTATAGAACAAAATAAATAGAAGGCAGTGCTGAAGAACCTGCTGCCATTTGTGCATCCCTGGGACCCCAGAGCACACATCAACCCTGTGTGGACACTAAAATTGGGAGCTTGAGAAGCACAACAGTTGTAAGCACAATCTGATGCTGGACTCCCAGAGGTCAGGAACAGCAGCAGGTGATATACATGTCCCAAGTCTGTGGTACTACAACAGGCTGCCTTATGTCCGACCACAATGAAGCAAGGCCATCACTTCCTCGTCTTCTTGGCAGCCTTCCCTGCAGCCTTCTCTGCAGCCTTCCTTCTGCGTGTGGCTGGAGGCTGGGCCACTGGAGGGGTACTCCTGTCAGGAGGAGGAGAAGGAGGTGGAGGAGAAGGGGGTGGCGCAGAAGAAGGTGGAGGAGGAGGTGGAGGAGAAGGGGGTGGCGCAGAAGAAGGTGGAGGTGAAGGAGGAGGTGGAGGAGAAGGGGTCGGCACAGAAGAAGAAGGTGGAGGAGGAGGTTGAGGTTGGGAAAGCTGTGCGACCTCACATATGGCCGTATTGGGGGTAATTCTCTCCATCACCCCCTTGTTCAGCAAGGTGATGAGCAGGGGCTCACATAGGAGGCATTGCTTCATGCTCATCACCTTGAACTTGGCCTCTACTAGGCCGGCAATGGCCTCTTCAGGGGATGTGGGCTCCTGGAGGGTGGCATGTGCCTCTCTAATAAGGGCCATTGCTGTCTCACTTGTGGTCCTGTCCCTCCTGCTTCTTTTAGGAAGGCGGATGGGAGGCACCTGAGATCTTGTGCTTCTACTCGTGCCGGCCACCTCCTGTCTGCCACTGGGCCCAGGCACCTCCTGGCTCACAGTGGGCCCTGCCACCTCCTGGCTGACAGTGGGCCCTGCCTCCTCCTGCCTGACAGTTTCCAGACCCTCCTCCTGGCTGATTTCATCCTGTGTATGAAAAAGGGACATGGTTTATTTTTTTCTCACAAATTTGAGATCATGAATGTAGCAATTTGAATGTAAATCAAGAGAAAAGACAAATAATTTTAGGACTACATCAGATTGACTATCTTGCACCCAGTTTATGGCAGACTAATGTCTATAGATATTGATTTCACTTTTGTATCCCAAAATAGTTTTCTGTTTTTCATATTGGCTTATTTTTCCTGCATTAATTTTCTCTGAATACTTTTTCATTAATTACTATACCTGGCTCCAGATGTCCAAATCAGCTTCTTCCAGGATGGCTGCCTCCTCTTGCTCCAGGGAAGTCTGGGGGGAAGAGTGGACAGTGATGGCCTTGCCTCAATGTGGTCATCCAGAAAGGACATCCTGCTGTAGTACCATAAATTGGGGACATACACATCATCTGCTGCTGCTCCTGACCTCTGAAAAGCCTGGACCTTAGAGCGTTCAGTCCTGTATGTGCCTCTCAAGCTCCCAATTTTAGTGTCCACTTGTTTTGCTGTGGCTGTGGGCACCTTGGTATGCACAAATGGGAGCAGGCTCTCCAGCGCTGCTTTTCTTACCCCTTTTTTTCTATGTATGGGGTTTTTTGTTTCCCACAGAGCGGGCAGCTCCCTTACCTGGTCTATAAATTCCACAAGGAATTCCTTGTCACTGATAAAGACATTCATTTTGGGTCAGCAAGCCAAAAAAAAAGACCAAAAAATAATGTGATTTACACAGTCTAACCTCCTGTAAATTTTAGTCACCATATATATCCTCCAACATTCTCTAGACAGTATAGGCCACCAATTTCTCAAAGTCTCAAAATCACATACCTTCGTCCGTCACTTTTACTCCTCTCTCCGCACACTGAACATAGTCTAGTCACATCTGTGTTTGCTATATATACACCACGCATGCGTAAAACTACTCACACGTCGCTCCGCACACGTCGCCCGCCCATGACGTTCTAAGTAACATCTTTTCCCCGCCCCTTCTCTTTCGGCGCGCAGACAGATATGGCGGATTCACAGCAGGTGTCTGCTAATTCCTCAAATAACGAGGAGGAGACAAGCCCGGAGACTGAGGAAACGTCACGACCAGGGAGGAGATTCAAGGCATCTAATATGTCTTACGCGGAGATGGTGGACATATTGCTAAAGTCGGATTATGACGCAAAGCATGGGCCGTATAGCAAACCTAATCGAAGGAAGGCTAAAATCATGAAGAAAGTCGTGAAGAGTCTGAAGAAGAATTTCGGGGTGAAAAGATCAAATGAGCAGCTCAGAAAGAGGTAGTCTGACCTCAAACTGAGGGAGCAGTTAAGGAGCATTAAGAGAATGCTAGGAGAAAGTAAGTACTTTTTCCACATTTTTCCTATTATTGTATTTCACAACTTGCATGTTGCTCCATGTTGTTGCATTTTTCTATTGTACCTTATAAAATGTCATAGTTTGAACTTGGTTTGGCACAGTAATCGTTCGTTACAGACACATCGTTCGGCCACTATGCACGATTTGTATAGATTTTACAGGGTTAAAATATTTTACACAGCTGCCTGTTTTTATTCAATAGTTGTTCTTACATTGTTGGCTAGATGATGTGTTTATAAAGATAATGAAATGCAAACTTTAATCAGTGTAAAGGAGAGGACACTCAGCAGCTGGTTCCACATCTGTACTTTTGAGCACTATAGTGTGGGCCACCAGAACCTCCTTTTTTGGGTGCCCCACACAGGTGCATCAGTGAATTTTTGTGGTGCCTCCATGTCTAAAAATTGACAGCCAAAGTTGAATATTAAAGAATATAGTTTTTAAAAATAATGTTTTCATCTTGAAATCCCACCCAAACAGACACTTGTACCCCACTTCCAACCAATGTATCATGTTTTTATTTTTTATACAAAATTTCTGTGTGATAACTATACCTTTTGTTTGATTCTCATAGGGGAGAGAAGACTGGGAGGAGAACACTCCAGGGAGCACAGGAACCCCACACCTTCTAAACAACCCAAACCTCACCAAGACCCACAACCTGAGGGTGTTGAGGAAGTTGAAGAGGTGGAGGAAGGAGAAGTGCAGGAAGGAGAAGTGGATGACGTGGTGGAACTGGTCACCACAACAGGTCAGTATCTGTCACCCCAGCTTCAGGTAAGAGATGTAGGCCTGCAGAGTTATAATACCTTTTGTATTTTTTTTATAGGGGATGTAAATGTTGTGGTGAAAGAAAGTACGCTTTTCTCTGCTGACAGTGCCCTACGAATCATACAGCAAGTGATGGAATGTAGCACAGAACTGGACAGAATTAAGCAAAGAATTCATGTGATGGATCAAACCCTTAAAGACATCCTAGATGTTTTGGGGAGAATTGAATAAGGCATCAAAACCCCCATTTTTGGTTTGAGATTGTTCTTCCCCCCTTTTTAAGCTTTTAGACAATCAAGCCAAAATTTGAATATGCACACAGTGTGTCAACATGTGCCATCTGCCATCAGGGGATATCCATGTACGTGTTTTGGGGGTGCAACCCCTTCCTCGTATCTCAAGTAGGTGAACTGAAGAAGGGGTTGCACCCCCAAAACACGTCCATTGATCACCCCTGATGGCAGATAGCCACATGTTGACAATAGGGATCAGGAGTCTAAAATCCCTATTGGAAATGACTTCAAATTGTGTGCATATTCAAATTTTGGCTTGGCCAGGGGTGCCAATACCCCATATTAGGACGGCCAGATAGAGACATATTTTGTGTAAGTGAATGTCTCATATTGCCGAGAGGTATCCAATGTTGGAGTTTGTTGAATGCTACTGATGTTTTTGTATTTTCATTAAAAAAAAAAGCCGGTTTGTGGCCAGCCAAAACAAGAAAAAAACATACTGTTCTATTTAGGCCCCATGCACACAGGGCGTTTTTACAGCCGCGTTTTTTACAGCTTAAAAACGCCTGTCCATGTTTTGTAAACATTTTTTTACCTTTTTTAAAAAAACAAAAAATCCGGGAGATTAAAAACGCAAATCGCAGCGTTTTTGCGCGTTTGTGGCGTTTTTGCGCGTTGGGCGTTTTTGCAGCTCAAACCTGGAGCTCCAGAACGCACTGGAATTGGGTTTTTTTGCAGCTGGAAAACGCCTATGCCACTTGGAGCTCAAAAAAGCTCTATGTGTGCATGACACAATAGAATAACATGGATGGACGTTTTGCAGCTGTAAAAAAAAAATGTCTAACGCTGCTGTTAGCAGCTGCAAAAACGCCCTGTGTGCATGGGGCCTTACCATGTGTGTGAATGTGCACAGAGTAAAATTTTTGAACAACAACAACAAAGTGTAGCTTCTTTTTCAAATACACTCTAACCTTATTTGTGTATTTTTGTGGTTCATAGTGAAATAGTTGGTATTTACTAAAGGAAAATACACTTGGCACTACAAATGCACTAAGACAAACTAGGAGACAGGAAAAAACAAAAGTTAAAAGATTTAATCGGATTTTTAATTAGTTCTTTCTCCAAGAAGATTTACACATGGCCTGGCATAGGAATTGCCCCCCTACCCGTGAAATATTCCAGATATTTCTCACGAACCTCATGGGCATTTTGGGGGGGCAAGCCAGGATGGGCAGATTCGAGGCCCGGCAGGGTATTGCCATATGAAAGTCCTGCCTCGGGCAATATTGAGGCCATATAATTTGTTGATTTTCGGCTCAGAAAATTATGGAGCACACAGCAGCATAAAACAACATACCGTATATACTCGAGTATAAGCCGACTCGAGTATAAGCGGAGGTACCTAATGTTGCCTCAAAAAACTGGGAAAACTTACTGACTCGAGTATAAGCCGAGGGTCATCCTTACTGTTCCTATCCTCACTGTTCTCCTATTCTCCTATCCTCACTGTTCTCCTATCCTCACTGTTCTCCTATCCTCACTGTTCTCCTATCCTCACTGTTCTCCTATCCTCACTGTTCCCTAGCTCGCTATTGTACATTGTAAATAGTACCTGTAAAGAAGTTGCGGCTGCGGCGTCCATCGTTCGAATTCCGCGGTCTCTTCCTGTTCCTTCCGTGATAGGCGATTCTCATCAGACACTCTCCGCCTATCACGATCATTCTCAGTTTCCCAGCAGACACTGTGTTGGGTGTTCCGCCAATCAAAGACGTCTGCTGGGAAACTGAGGATGAGAGAATGAGCGTGATAGGCGGAGAGTGTCTGATGAGAATCGCCTATCACGGAAGGAACAGGAAGAGCCCGCGGAATTCGAACGATGGACGCCGCAGCCGCAACGTCTTTACAGGTACTATTTTCAATGTAAAAAATGTCGCTGACTCGAGTATAAGCCGAGGGGGGGACTTTCAGCCCAAAAAAAGGGCTGAAAATCTCGGCTTATACTCGAGTATATACGGTATCTAATTTTGTACTCCGCCAAGTGAATAGGAGTCATAAAAAGGCAGAACCGGCTGGCCATTATCCCGAAGGCATTTTCTACGACTCATCGGGCCCTGGCCAGCCGGTAGTTGAACACCCTCTTCTCTGGGGTCAGGGTCCTCTGGGGAAATGGCCTCATGAGGTGCAGTCCGAGTCCGAAGGCTTCATCAGCCAAAAAAACAAAGGGGAGCCCTTCAACATTCCCTGCATCCGGTGGCAATGCAAGGTCGTCACTCTGGAGACGGAGGGCAAACTCCGTCTGGCGAAGGATCCCCCATCGGACATCCGGCCATTCTTCCCCACATCCACATAGAGGAATTCATACCGTGCTGACACCACCGCCATCAGCACAATGCTATGAAACCCCTTGTAGTTGTAGGACCCAGTACGGGGTGGTGGCACGATGCGGACGTGCTTCCCGTCAATGGCTCCACCGCAGTTGGGGAAGTCCCACCGCGTGGCAAACTCCGATGCCACAGTCTGCCATTCCTGTGGCGTGGAAGGAAGCTGTGGAGTTAAACAAGAAAAAAAAATATTAGTACTTTTGCACATAACATTGCAAGCAGATTATACTAAAATACATTCGAGCCCAACATCAATCAAAATCTCAGTTTAATGTGTTTTTAAAAAGTATAATGGAAGGCTCAAGTTTCATATTCATCACCCCCTCTGATGGTCCATTATAACCCAATTTGGGGGGGGGGGGGCTAGATGTGTTTGGCCACAGGATAGCATTGCAGTGGCGGTGCGTCCAGAGTGGGCGCTGGAGCGCTGCCCCCTCTCTCCTGCGCCCGTCACTCAGGACAATACATAGGTTCATGCCTTGCATTAACCTAGGTATTGTCAATGCCGCCCACTATTCACAAGGATGGCCCCCTGTTGAGCAACGGCCATATGAATAACTGCGGCATTTTTGGGGTGAAAATTGCCTATCAGAGACAGGGGGGCAAATGGCCTTGGCGATTACAGCCTGAGGGTTGTAATTGGCTTCATAAAAGTTAACCAGGGGACGCGGGGGGGGGTGCATTCCTTGGGTAAACACTGACAGGCTCCTCTGCCAATCATGTTCACCAAGTCTGTTTACCGGTAACCTGATTGGCTGATGCAACATCGAGGGCAGGAGAAGACATCAAGGAGAGAAGGATGGCGCTGACCAGAAGAAGGTAAGTGCAGGGCTGGGGGCGAACTGGCTGCATTGGAGGGGGAAAACTGGCTGCATTGGAGGGGGCAACTGGTGGCGTTTAATAGGCACAGTCGCAAAAATGGAGGAAGTTTATATATAAAATTTTGGGGTGGCCCCCCAAACATTTTAAGCAACAGCCGCCACTGATGGAGAGGTTAGTGAAGGGAAATATGCATGGAGGAGAAAAAAAGGGGCATTTAAAAGCTTCCAGCATGCATGAGGACAAAGGGGACATTCTCAGCATATTACAATCATGGTAATTAGGGAAGGATGAAAGAAATACAATACATTAGCATACATGAAATACATAAAATGTGATGTTAATGGAGAAAACTTACCCTAATATAGTCCTCCTGCAGGACTTGTATAAAGGCAGAACAGGTGTCTGGGATTATGAGGCCCAGAGCCTGGGGGGAGATGCCTGTCGTGAACTTCAAGTCCTGAAGACTTCTCCCTGTCGCCAGGTAACGTAACGTGGCGATGAGCCTCTGCTCAGCACTGATGGCTTCCCGCATAACGGTGTCCTTCCTGGTAATATAGGGGGACACCAAAGCCAAAAGATGCTGAAAAACGGGGTCAGACATCCGCAGAAAATTCCTGTAGTCCTCAGGATTATTCTCCACGATCTCCCGCAGCAGAGGCATATGGCAGAATTGGTCCCGCTGGAGCAACCAATTCTTGGTCCATGAACTCCTCCTCACCCCGTTCATGGACTCGTCTTGGTCCAAAACAAGCAGACCAACACCAAGCGCACGAACTCGACGACGAGAACGTCCAGGCGACATGGCTAGGAAACGGTCGTCTTATCAGAACGTACTAAACAGAACGCACTTTAGAACAGCAAGGCCTATGAAGAACGAACTGAAATTCAGAAACGAACGGGCAAGAACGCACTGTAAAACAGATACGACCTGCCTAGACGCCCTTAAAGACAAGATACGTACCCACAAGCACAAACTGAACCGCAGAAAACGAACTGAAAGCACGAAGACTGAAAAGCGCGAATCGTCTCTTCCCAAACTTTTACTTCACACGCGGTAACACGAGATCAGCAAAAGCAGCCCAAGGGGTGGCGCCAGGGAAATCAATCTTCCCCTTTTTATACTGCCGTCGTACGTGCTGTACGTGACTGCGCAGAACAACGACGAGATTTGGAATTGTCAGTGTGTATGCATGGAAAGCTTGACGAGAAACTCGTCAAGGTTAACAAGAATCTCGTCCAGAAAAACGACGTGTTTTTAACGACGAGAAACTCGGTCGTGTGTACGAGGCTTTAGAAGATAGAATCTTTCTCTGGATTTTTTTCTTCCTTTTTTCACCAATGGACTTTGTTTGATTATTTTAATTATAATTTATTTGTCACATTGGGATCACTGATTGGTCACGTTGTCATTAAGTGATTATAATTTAGATACTTGGTGAGTCATATTATATTATTGGTCACATTTAGCGCCACAAATTTTACCTATGTTTTACATTGTTGTCTTTAGGTATATTTCATTTATAGTTAAACGAGCGATTTGCAGGAAAGAAAATGGCGTCCTCTACGGCTTGCTTTACACAAGAGACATGGATGGGTGGGGGAGTTTGCTTTGAATATTAAATAATTAAATATGGTTTTCAGTTGGTGGTGCTCAGATACAGTTTAGTTCCACTTTAATAAGTGCTGTTGGCAGTCAGACACTTTTTAACACATTGGGAAGTTTTCCAATCTTCTATAAACAAGGAGGAAGGTTCAAAGTTCTGTGTAGGCAACACTGTCATTTACTACTTCAACCTCCTTCCTCCTGGTGATATTTGCCTTCTTATGACCAGCCTTATCCATTTACCGTATATACTCGAGTATTAGCCGACCCGAATATAAGCAGAGGCACCTAATTTTACCACAAAAAACTGGGAAAACGTATTGACTCGAGTATAAGCCTAGGGTGTCCATCTGCATGTCTCAGTGTGCCTCACTTTGCCTCACTGTGTCCAATGTCCATGCCTCACTGTGCCCATGCCTCACTGTGCCCAATCTCCCTACCTGATCTCCTGCGCTGTGTGATTAGACTGACGTTTAACATAGGAGTCTATGGAAGGGGTGCCCGGCTTTGAAAAATTGGTGCTCCCTAGCCGTAGGTCCCCTGGACAACAATCTCTGCACACTTGTAGCCTCACTCTTCCCCCTACATGTGTGCTAAGTCTGAGGTCCAGGGGACCTAGGGCCGGCCGGTACCGGGTCCCCAAATCACTGGAGAAATTACAGTTTTTAACATGGGAGTCTATGGAAGGGGTGCCTGTCTTTGAAAAATCGGTGCTCCCCGGCCGTAGGTCCCCTGGACAACAAACTTTGTACACTTGTAGAGAGAGTAAGGCTACATTTGTGGCAAGTATGGGGTCCAGGGCTCGTCAGGATCAGGCACACAAAAGTGAAGATGGACACAGACTCGAGTATAAGCCGAGGGGGGGCATTTTCAGCACAAAAAATGTGAAGAAAAACTCAGCTTATACTCGAGTATATACAGTATTTACAACCAGCCTCCCGGATTCTTTTGCGATTAGCGCTAGCGGCTGCTATAGCCGCTCACAATAATAACTGTCTTCTCCCCAGGGATGGCTTCCTGCTGGGAGAAGATAATTGCTGATTCCCCTGTCAGCACTGTCTGTATTAATATTGATATTGTATTAATCATACAAATTTATTTCCTGCAACACGTGGTTGCAGGAAAGAAATTTGCACCGTGTGTGGCCAGCCTTAGTATGGCGATATCTCAGTCGTGGTTTTTTTTTTTTTTTTTTTTCTTTCACACTGCTGGGTTGAACAAAAAAAAATTAGTCTGCATCAGGCTTTAGGCATTTTTAAGAAAAATCAGTCACATGCTATAATGGGGGGTGGGGGAGGGGGAGATTAAGGGGCGGATAGCTACAGAAGAGGCCGAGTTTTCTATTGATGTGCAGAGCTGATAACTTGGCCGTGATTTTAGCAATATACTACACGTCTTTGCAGGGGCGTGTTTAAACAAATGAGGGGACGGATTTGCAATGTTGATGGGCGGGTTTTTCATCTCGGCCTTTTCTATAGCTATCAGCCCCTTAGACGATGTAACAGTAATGCACCTGCCCCCTTGCAGAGTAGCACGAGCATCGGGAGCGTGCGCCAGCGTCTGTTACAATATCCTTGTCATTGCGCAGGCGCCGTGTTCAGCTGACTCTGAGCTATTTAGCTTCGGCTATTTCCGTCGGCCCCTTTGTGGTTTCGTACTGCGCAAGCGCTGCGCCTGCGCAGTACAAAGAGGACATTATCTGCCGGGGGACCTTTTTCAGCAGGACACCGGCAGCCTACTTCCGCTGTTATAATTCATAGCAGAAGTCGATCTGCGGGTGACGGGGTTTCGTCAGATTAGGCGACCCGTCAGATTTTGTAACGGAAGTGACGTTCTGTCACCACCATCTTGGTACACCCCACACTTGTCCACAGTAAGGATACAGTAAGAAGGGGGTAAGCGGACATCTTGTTACACCCACCGGAGTTTTGCATTTCACACTTCTTTTTTACTCAGCTTATATAGTGAAATATAGTATTTTGAAATCCATCAGACTGTTTTGATGTTGAATTTTAAAAGCATTGATGTTCTGTCAGATTAGCAAACCTGTGAGATCAGTAGGCTCGCTGCTGCTTTTATAATTCAACAACCAAACAATCATATACGGATTATTATTTTTTTATATTCTATACTTTTTTTTTTTTTGTTTCTAGCGCAAAAAATAAAAAAAACCAGAGGTGATCAAATACCACCAAAAGATAGCTCTAGTTGTGGGAAAGAAGAACATAAATTTTACTTGTATACAGCGTTGCATGACCGCGCATTTCTCGCATAAAATAACGCAGTGCCGTATCGCAAAAATGGCCTGGTCATGAAAGTGGGGGGGGGGTAAATCTTTCAAAGGGCAAGCGAATAACTGGATAAGAATGAACAAATGCATGTGATGAACCCCAGTAGCTGACTTCAGTGGAAATATTTTAGAGGCGATTGCTATTAATGTGGTGGACCTGGTTGGTTTGGCTATAGTGATGGCCGTGTCTTGGCTGCATCAGTGGTCACTTTCTGCCAGTGTTCTCTGGTGGTTGCGGTGGCCACAACTTGGCTATCCTAATTTAGTGGTGATCAATCCCTGACTTTGTTTAGGATGCTTTATGGTTATTCTGTATGAAGTGTTGTGGTGGCCATACATGCTTCGACTTCATTATCCGATCAATGTGTGATTCCATCAAAACTATTGAATTGAAAACCGATCAAATAGGTGTAACTTCCACTCCAATCGAATGAGACTCGGTTTAGATCGGATTCAATCAAACTGAGTCGATCAGCCAGGGCAGAAAATTAATAATCATTTTGCATCAATTGGCATAAATATGATTCGATCATCAGTTTGATTTTATTTTTGATCAATGAGTTTTTGAGATCAATCAATAACTTGGTTATAGCTTCCAACTATTGATTGAATTCCACTTCCCTCTGTGTGGCACATCAATGGATTATGTTGCCAACTACTGATTAATTATTCCTATTGGGAGAAATTGATCGGAAGATAAATTGATCATTTTTTCGAAGTGTGTATGGCCACTATTAGACCCCTTTCACACTGAGGCGGTTTTCAGGCATTTTAGCGGTAAAAAAAGCGTCTGAAAACTGCCTCCCATTCATTTGAATGGGTGCTTTCACACTGGGGTGGTGCGCTTGCAGTCCGGTAGAAAAAGTCTTGCAAGCAGCATCTTTGGAGCGCTGTAAAAAGCGCTCCAAAAATGCCCCTGCCCATTGAAATGAATGGGCAGTGCTTCCAAAGCACCTTAAAAGCGTTTCGAAAGTGTCGCAAAACAAGTATTTTTTGAGGTTGTCACATGAACTTAACTGCTCTATGAACACGACACATCCCATAGTCCATAGTTCCTTGTCCATCTGGAGAGTGAACAGGAGAGGGTGACTATGTTCCTACATACAGTGGGACCATAGAGAACGGACATGGCAGCAAAAAAAATAATTTTGGAGGAGGCAGAGAGCGATAGAAGGGACTTTTTTTTGTGTTGGCAAAACATACTTAAAACGGAGCTCCACCCAAAAAGAGGAGCTCTGCTTGTCCGCCCCCCCCCCCCCTTCCGCTGCCACATTTTGGCACCTTTCAGGGGGAAGAGGGGAGTGGGTACCCGTCCCCACATTCAGCCCCCCTCCTTCCCCCACTGCTGGACCAGTCAAAGCGTAGCACACTTCGCACATGCCCAGTAGGGAACCAGCTGTGAAACCACAAGGCTTCACTGCTGATCTCTCTTATAAAGAATAGCGGCGGCAGCAGCAGCAGCAGCATCAACGAGCCGATTGAAAAATCGGCTGGGGTGACGACATCGCGGGATCCCTGGACAGGTGAGTGTCCTAATATTAAAAGTCAGCAGCTATAGTATTTGGAGCTCCGCTTGAAATATATATATTTTTTTTTTTCTCTTCATGAACCAGTCAAGAAGTTGCAGTTTACATAAGGGCATATTCACCAATGGTGGTACATCAATCACTGTCTTTTAAAGTGCAGATGAGAGGCACTTTTACCCAGAAAGGATCCACATGATTTGATACTTCAGCCACACCTTGTGTAATTGAGAGCCTCTCACCTGTATACACCTTTATAGCTGGAAATGTCTACAGACACCTAAAAAAGAATTCCCTGAGTCATGCTACAAGGGTGACATTGGTGGCTTAGTAGCAACTGAAAAATGCTTGTGATTAAAGAGGAAGTAAACCTCTTAAAAAACAAAACAAAAAAACAAACCCTGCAAGACAAAGGCATAATGAGCTAGTATGCATAGCATACTAGCTTATTATGTATTGCTTGCCTCAGATCTAAGCCCCTGCAGCGGACCTCGTCTCCCCCCTCCGGCCACCGACATGTCGTCCCGGAGGTTCTTCCGGGTATCGCGGCTCCGTCGCTGTGATTGGCCGGAGCCGCGATGACGTCACTCCCACGCATGCGTGCGGGAGACTGCAGCAACGGCACATAGGGGCCATTGCTTCAGTTTTCCCCCGTGTGCATGTGCCAATGACATCGGCACTTATAGGGGATATCTCCTAAACCGTGCATCCTCGTTAGCTACAGGTAAGCCTTATTATAGGCTTACCTGTAGCATAAAGTTGTAAAATAGGGTTTACAACCACTTTAATCCTAATGCCCCGTACACACGACCGGTTTTCCCGACGAGAAAACTGCCATTTTTTAGATTGGCCGGGAAAACCGGTCGTGTGTATGCTCCATAGCAGTTTTCCCGACGAGAAAACTGCCCGCAAAAAATGTAGAACCTGCTCTATTTTTTCCCATCGTGTTTCCCGTCAGTCTTTTTCTCCTTGCGAAAACCGGTCGTGTGTATGCTTTTCCGAGGGGAAAAAAAACGCGCATGCTCAGAATCAAGTATGAGACGGGAGCGCTCGTTCTGGTAAAACTAGCGTTCGTAATGGAGATAGCACATTTGTCACGCTGTAACGGACTGAAAAGCACGAGGCTGAAAAGCGCGAATCGTCTCTCACCAAACTTTTACTAACACGAGATCAGCAAAAGCAAGCCCAAAGGGTGGCGCCATTTGAATGGAACGGCCCCTTTATAGTGCCGTCGTACGTGTTGGACGTCACCGCGCCTTGGTCGAGCGTTTTTTTTAATGAACGTGTGTATGCAAGGCAGGCTTGAGAGGAATCACGTGGGGAAAAACGTCGGGTTTTGGCATGTCAGGAAAACCAGCTGTGTGTACGAGGCATTAGAGAAACTTTTTTTTAATGTAATTTTCTGTATTAATTAAAGCAGAATTTTAGTCCGCTTCCTCAGTTGCTCCCTTCCTTGGTCGCCGCCATTCTGGTGCATGCACAAACATGCAAACCTTTGGTCCTGGCAGAAGCTGTTGTCACATCTGTGCACACAGGAGATTTTCTATGGATGCACGTGCAGATTGCTGGGGAAAACAACAAATGCGCTGATGTGCTGCAGGGCGCTCTGGAGACCTGAGGCACGTTTATGCAGGTGCAGGGGGCAGGGTGGACTTCTCACCTAGGTGAGAAACGTGGAAGTTCTACTTTGCAGCACAAATTACAAAATTGTCCATTTGTATGAAAGAGAGCGAGGGGGAAGGAGGCAATTCCTTCAGAGTCCTGTGCCCTGAACGGCGGCTGTGACGTCATCGCGGCTCCGGCCACTCGCACAGCCGAAGTCTGCAAACCCAGAAGGAAGACCGGGTGAAGATGGAAGCGCCTTCAGCGGTGACAGTGCGCCACTGGGGGGCTTTGCTATAAGGTAACTTTCACATAATATGCTAGTAGCACATTATGGCATTGCCTTACAGGATTTAAAAAAACTGCGGTTTACTACCGCTTTAAGGTGAAGGTCTGCTTTAATAAATTGTGTGTGTGAGAATTAATTAATGGAAACAAGTTTTATGTAGCCTCTGACTTCCAGTGCCCAACCTTGGAACGCTAAAATATTTTACATATTATAGCACTTAAAACAAGCCTCATTTACCTCTGTAGCTCTAGGCATTAAGGAGAAGTTTATCTTCAAAATTCAAATCGGAGGCACTGCCATTAAACCCCTTTTTGTATTACTTTCTGAAGAGCAGAATCTTGGCAGCCTTCCAGCTCTCTAATGTAAACCCTATATAATCTAAACAGTTGGAAACGAGACTAGAATCTCTGTTGTGATCTTTGGGGACCTTTGAGAATAAATGACCTCACAGTACAAGCAGCTACAGAGGTCAGGGGGTGGCTTGTTTTAAGGGCTCTTTTACTACTTGTTTAAGTACTTCTAAAGGAAAAACCTTTTTTTAAAGTGTTGGATAGAGTGGAGATGTATTGGAACTCCTGTCATTGTTTATTGCTGTCTGTGCCCCTATTAAGGAGATTCCCCCTCTCTGTGTCCTGTTTTTACTATTATCATTGAAAGTCAAGGTAAAGAAAATCCCATATTTTGGGTTGGTCCTAGAAAAGTAATAGAGGAAATTTTCCAATGGGGACACCAGTTCTAGTGGCTTGGTCCCCAAGGAATTCCCTTTAATTTGCAGGGATTTCCTCTCACTTCCTGTTTGGCTATGGGACAGGAAGTGAAGGTAAATTTCTTGAAACGGACACAGATGGTGAAAAATAATCTGACAGGGGTTATAATCATCCTTTACGCTATCCAAAATGAAAAGTTTTGCCTATAGTTCTACCTTTTAAAAAAAAAAAAAAGTATGTACTTTAATGTTCATTGTCTGAGAACAAGGGCACTGTAGACTAATAATTTCTAAAAGGTATTTCACTTACATTATGTGATATTTTTGTTCCCAGGTTGTAATCTCATCCAGCGATGGCCTTCTTTGGAGCAGTACCCTGCGGTAGCCATGTCCACCAGTGTGCTCATTTATTGAGGGCTGGAGTGAGCGTTGGCACAAACCGCAGTTTACATGTGACAAGTAGATTTGCTGCCAAGGAGTATTACGATGTGGTGGTTGTTGGAGGCGGTGCTGGAGGAATAACCATGGGCGCCCGGATGAAGAGAAAAGTTGGAGCTGGGAAAGTTGCCATCATAGAGCCAAGTGAGGTAAAATGGCAAATGTTTCTGTTTCTGTACTGTTACGGTTTGTATGTATACTTTGTTGTAGGTTTGAGTCACAAATTTACACTATTGGTAAAAAAAATTGTTATACCAACATATTCCACTGTTTCTTCTATTGGCCATTGTAGGTAATGTAACAAAACGTCTAGGCCCTTGTGGCTTTGTAATTGTAGTCACAATATTTGATCTACAGACAGATCGTAATATTTTAAATCATCCATTTCTACTTGTACTATGCTGTATTGATTTTACACAGATTGTAATAGTTGAAGGTAAATAAAAGGCCGTTTTCTTGTAAAAATAAAATAAAAAATTAAAGGCCCCTTGCAGATAGTGCTGTCTCGGAGCAGTGCGTCCCCTCCAGCATTTAAATGCCCCAGGGAGGAACAGGTACAGTGCCCAGCCCCGCTGCACCTATCGAGGTCTATGGCAAGCTGTGGCTGGACGGCACTGAACACTGTACCAAGTGGTACTGTCTAAGTCCCTATGCATTCAGGGACGTCCTTTTGTTGGTTGGTGTACAGATCACCCCTTTACAAAGAATATTGTTATTAAAATGTAATTACAAAATAACACGTGTAACAAGTATATAAATATATTTGCATAAATATCTTATTTCTTTTAAATAAAAGATGAGATACCCCTTAGTACAGGATGATTTTATAACAGTTTGCCGTGCAGTAGCAGCTCACTTTTGGACTATCTGTCTCTAATTGTGACTCCATAAATGTCAGTTAATGGGAACATATCTGTGTTCTTAAAGCGGAGGTCCACCCGAATTTTTTTTTTTTTTTAAAAGCTAGCAGCTACTAATACTGCAGCTGCTGACTTTTAATAAATGGACACTTATCTGTCCAGTGTCCCCGTGATGTCGGCAGCCGAGGCTGAGCATTCGCTCGTCTCTGGGCTGCCCCCGCCGCCATCCTCTGTGAGGGAATCAGCAAGTGAAGAGTTGCGGTTTCACTGCCCAGTTCCCTACTGCGCTTGCGCGAGTAGCGCGGCACGCCCTCACTGGTCCCCGCTCTCTCCTGGGACCAGTGTGTTTCCCAGGAGACAGCGGGGGGTGACGGGAAGGGGCGTGACTCTCACGGGAGTCTATGCCCGGAAGTGGGTGAAAATACCTGTCTTGGACAGGTATCTGCACCCCCCTCCCCCTGAAAGGTGCCAAATGTGACACCGGAGGGGGGGGGGGGAGGGTTCCGAAAAGCGGAAGTTCCATTTTTGGGTGGAACTCCGCTTTAATTGAGATGAACACCATGGCATCAAACGTCCCTTTTATTTGTGGCCGCAATTTTTATTATGAAAGTGGTTCTAAAGGCAGAAGGTTTTTTACCTTAAAGCGGTTGTAAAGGAATTTTCTTTTTTTTTTTTTAAAGCGGAGGTTCACCCAAAAGTGAACCTCTGCTTTTCGGAACCCTCCCCCCCTCCGGTGTCACATTTGGCACCTTTCAGGGGGGAGGGGGTGCAGATACCTGTATAAAACAGGTATTTGCACCACTTCCGGGAATAGACTCCAGCGGAAGTCCCGCCCCTTCGCGTCACCCCCCTTTGTGTTCTGGGAAACACAGCTCCCAGAACACAGCGGGGACCAGTGAGGACGGCGCATGCGCCGTAGGGAACCGTGCAGTGAAGCCGCAGCGCTTCACTTCCCGATTTCCTCACTGAGGATGGCGGCAGGGGAAGCCGAGAGCCGAGCGGGTGACCTGGACAGGTAAGTGTCCATTTTTTAAAAGTCAGCAGCTGCAGTATTTGTAGCTGCTGGCTTTTAAAAAAACAATTCGGGTGAACCTCCTCTTTAAATAACAAACACCTCTATTCTTGCCTGCTCTGTGCAATGGAATTGCACTTCTTCGGTCCCCCGTCAGTGCTCCGAACTTCTCCTCTGTCCAGTGCCACTCCCAAGCCTCGCTGCGTCCATTGGTACAGACAGCAGGACTCTGACCTCCCCCAGATCCCTCATCACTGGAGTTAATTGACAGGAGTGGGAGCCAAAGGCTTCTGCTGCTATCAATCTACCCAATGAGGAGGGAGACAGCGGCAAGAGCTGCTGCTCTTGTGTATGTCGCTGGATCGGATCAGGCTCGGGTAAGAATAAGGTTGGGCTGAGGGGGATCCTGCAGCAGAGAAGGTTTTGGTAAAAAAATCTTGATGCTTTAGAACTATTTGAATGCATTTTCTTCCTTATGTGAGCAGCTTTCCCCCCATCTGCCCCTTATATTTACCTGAGCCTGATGTCGATCCAGCACTGTGCATGAGAACAGCGGCTCTCTCCTCGCTGGTTTAGAGACACCATTGGGAGCCATTGGCTTCTGCAGCTGTCGGTCACAGCCAGTAAGAAATTAATAGGGGGCAGGGGCCGAGTCACACTGTGTGTCAGTATACACACCGAGCGTGGCACGGGAGCAAGCCTGCATGAGTGCCCCCATAGCACACGGCTTGCTATGGGGGGACTCAGCAGGCAGAATAGCCAGAAGCACCAGCGGAGCACCTGAGAAGCAGAGGCTCAGGGGTGCTCTGTGCAAAACCATTGCACAGATCAGATACGTATACTACGTTTTGTTATTTAACCACTTAAGGACCAGCGCACACACATATACATTGACAGAATGGCACAGACTGGCAAATTGGCGTACAGGTACGTCCCTTTAAATTTGTCTCCGTGTGGTCGCGCACGCGACCCTGCCACGAGCTCCGTGACCGCGGAACCCACGGACTTTATGTCCGCCGGTGTCCCGTGATCATGTCACGGAGCTGAAGAACGGGGAGATGTCGGTGTAAACACAACATCTCCCCATTCTTCCTAGTGACATGTCACTGATCGTCTGTTCCCTCATCAGGAACAGCGACCAGTGAAGTGTCGCTCGTAGCCTCGCCCCCTAACAGTTAGAATCACTCTCTAGGACACACTTAACCCCCTTCCTAGCCCCCTAGTGGTTAACCCCTTCACTGCCAGTGTCATTTTTACAGTAATCAGTGCATTTTTATAGCACTGATCGCTGTATCAATGACAATGGTCTCAAAAGGGCGTCAAAAGTGTCCGATGTGTCCGCCATAATGTCGCAGTCATGATAAAAATCGCTGATTGACGCCATTACTAGTAAAAAAACAAAACCTTTTGCGCAAACCAATCAATAAACGCTTATTGTGATTTTTTTTATTTATTTATTTAATTTTTTTAACCAAAAATATGTAGAATACGTATCGGTCTAAACTAAAGGAAATAAAATGTTTTATATATTTTTTGGGGATATTTATTATAGCAATAAGTTCAAAATATTGCTTTTTTTTTTTTTCAAAATTTTTTTCAATTTTTTTTTCAAAATTGTCGCTCTATTTTTGTTTATAGCGCAAAAAATAAAACCCGCAGAGGTGATAAAATACCACCAAAACAAAGGTCTATTTATGGGAAAACAAGGACGTCAATTTTGTTTGGGAGCAACGTCGTACGACCGCGCAATTGTCAGTTAAAGCGACGCAGTGCCGAATCGCAAAAAGTGCTCTGGTCTTTGGCCAGCCAAATGGTCAGGGGCTTAAGTGGTTACAAAAAAAAAAAAAATACCTTTTACAGTCACTTTTAACTTGACTAAAATGAAATAAAAACATGTAATCTTTCATTCTAAAGAATTTAAATAAAGTAAATATACAGTGCCTTGAAAAAGTATTCATACCCTTTGAAATTTTCCACATTTTGTCATTTTACAACCAAAAACGTAAATGTATTTTATTGGGGATTTTATGTGATAGACCAACACAAAGTGGCACATAATTGTGATGTGGAAGGAAAATGATAAATGGTTTCCAAAATTTTTATAACAAAATAAATATCTGAAAAGTGTGCCGTGCATTTGTATTCAGTCCCCTTTTACTCTGATACCCCCAACTAAAATCTAGTGGAACCAATTGCCTTCAGAAGTCACATAATTAGTAAATAGTGTCCACCTGTGTGTAATTTTAATCTCGGTATAAATACAGCTGTTCTGTGAAGCCCCCAGAGGTTTGTTGGAGAACCTTAGTGAACAAACTGCATCTTGAAGGCCAAGGAACACACCAGACAGGTCAGAGATAAAGTTGTGGAGAAGTTTAAAGCAGGGTCAGGTTATAAAAAAAAAAAAAAAAAATATCCCAAGCTTTGACCATCTCACGGAGCACTGTTCAATCCATCATCTGAGAATGGAAAGAGTATGGCACAACTGCAAACCTACCAAGACATGGCCGTCCACCTAAACTGACAGGCCGGGCAAGGAGAGCATTCATCAGAGAAGCAGCCAAGAGGCCCATGGTAACTCGGGAGGGGCTGCAGAGATCCACAGCTCAGGAGGATAATCTGTCCACAGGACAACTATTAGTCGTGCACTCCACAAATCTGGCCTTTATGGAAGAGTGGCAAGAAGAAAGACATTGGTGAAAGCAATCCAAAAGAAGTCCTGTTTGCAGTTTGTGAGAAGCCATGTGGGGGACACAGCAGACATGTGGAAGAAGGTGCTCTGGTCAGATGAGACCAAAATTGGACTTTTTGTCCTAAAAGCAAAATGCTATGTGTGGCGGAAAACTAACACTGCACATCACTCTGAACACACCATCCCCACCGTGAAACATGGTGGAGGCAGCATCATTTTGTGGGGATGCTTTTCTTCAGCAGGGACAGGGAAGCTGGTCAGAGTTGATGGGAAGATGGATGGAGCCAAATACAGGGCAATCTTAGAAGAAAACCTGTAAAGCCTCGTACACACGGTCTGACTTTTTGCCAACAAACTTCATTTTGAGCAAGTTGGACAAAAAATCGGACCGTGTGTACGCTCCATCAGACAAACTTTTTTGGTTTTCATCGGACAAATGTTCGGTCTGCAAACGGACAAACTTTTCGCCAACAAAAGTCCGATGGAGCAAAGTCTGACCGTGTGTATAGAAAATCATCAGACTTTTGAGAATCTGTGACAAGATGTGAAAATTGCTGTTCAGACGCTCTCCATCCAATCTGACGGAGCTTGAGATTTTCACTCTAGATGTGCAAAGACTAGATGAGACATACCCAAAAAAGACTTGCAGCGAAAGCTGGTTCTACAAACAGGGCTGGTGCAAGGATTTTTGACACCCTAGGCGAATCCTCATTTTGCTGCCGCCTCCCCCCCCCCCCGGCCCTGCCCATGTATACCCCACCTTTTTAATGAAGCGTCCATCAAATGCAGTCTCGCCAGTGCCCATCAATGAATGTTTGCTTGTTTCCATTCATTCGGGAGTTTGGAAACCGACACAGTCCTCCGCCGCCTCTGCGCATCTGACACTATGTGTGAACGGAGCACTGGATGTCTGCTGATGCTGAGACTTATTGCTTGCTGAAGAGAGTAGGAAACCCCAGTGGCCGGGTGCCCTAGGCAACAGTGCGCCCCAGGCGGCTGCCTAGTTTGCCTAGTGGTAGCACCAGCCCTGTCTACAAATTACTGACTCAGGGGGGCTGAATACAAATCCACGCCACACTTTTCAGATATTTATTTGTAAAGTTTTGAAAACCATTATTTTCCTTCCACTTCACATTTCATGTGCCACTTTGTGTTGGTCTATCAGATAAAACCCCAATAAAATACATTTACGTTTTTGGTTGTAAAATGACAAATTTGGAAACTTTCAAGGGGTTTTCACGGAGCTGTTTACCAAACATTTATATATGCCTTAAGAATTGTGTGTTTACAAGTGCTTATTAAAATATGTTGCCATATTTTCTGTAGACGCATTACTATCAACCCATGTGGACTTTGGTTGGTGGAGGTGCTAAGAAGCTAGCAAGTTCTGCTCGGCCTACAGCAAGTGTGATCCCTTCAGGAGTCAAATGGATCAAATCAGAAGTGAAAAGCTTTGATCCGGACAATAACTCCATCCGGATAGGTGATGACAAAGAGGTAACTTTTATATGGTATTGCTCAGAACTTTACATGTCCAATAATCCTCGCTAATTTTATATATGACCTACAAACCGTGGCGTAGCGTGGGTAGACAGCACCCAGGGCAAGGCAAGTCATTTGCTCCCCCTAACCTTCCCTTCCTACAATAATACTTTTTAGCACTTCCTGAGTCCCTTTCTCTTCCTACAATAGTACTGACCTACCTGATTCCTACGCTACACTGTCCGCTACGCTAGACACCACTACACTGTCCACTACACTACCCCCTACACACTACACTGTCCACTACACTAGACACACCACTACACTGTCCACTACACTTCCCCCTACACACTACACTGTCCACTACACTGTTCACTACACTACCCCCTACACACTACACTGCCCACCTACACTAGACACACCACTACACTGTCCACTACACTTCCCCCTACACACTACACTGTCCACCTACACTAGACACACCACTACACTGTCCACTACACTTCCCCCTACACACTACACTGTCCACTACACTACCCCCTACACACTACACTGTCCACTACGCTAGACACACCACTACACTGTCCACTACACTACCCCCTACACACTACACTGTCCACTACGCTAGACACACCACTACACTGTCCACTACACACTACACTGTCCACTACACTGTCCACTACACTACCCCCTACACACACACCACTATACTACCTGCTACACACACACACCACTATACTACCTGTTACACACACACACACACACACACACACGCCACTATACTACCTGTTACACACACCACTACACTGTCCACTACGCTATTCATTACCCACTACACTATACACACCACTACACTATACACACCACTACACTATACACTACTGGTTATACCGAACACACCACTGATTATACTACACACACCACTACACTATACGCACACCACTACACTATACGCACACCACTACACTATACGCACCGAATATACTATACACACCACTACACTATACACACCACTACACTATACCCCACTGATTATACTATACACACCACTACACTATACACCACTGATTATACTATACACACCACTGATTATATTATACGCACCAGTACACTACACACCACTACACTATACACCACTGATTATACTATACACACCACTACACTATACACACACCACTACACTATACACCACTGATTATACAATACACACCACTACACTATACACACCACTGATTATACTATACGCACACCACTACACTATACACACCACTACACTATACACCACTGATTATACTATACACACACCACTACACTATACACCACTGATTATACTATACACACACCACTACACTATACACCACTGATTATACTATACACACACACACCACTACACTACACTATACACACCACTACACTATACACACCATTAATTATACTATACACACCACTACACTATACACCACTGATTATACTATACACACCACTACACTATACACATGCACCACTACACTATACACCACTGATTATACTATACACACACCACTACACTATACACCACTGATTATACTATACACACACACACCACTACACTACACTATACACACCACTACACTATACACACCATTAATTATACTATACACACCACTACACTATACACCACTGATTATACTATACACACCACTACACTATACACATGCACCACTACACTATACAACACTGATTATACTATACACACCACTACACTACCCACTACACTATACACACCACTACCCACTACACTACACACACCACTTCACATTACACTGACTTATTAGCTGCTCCCTCTCCCCAGACCGTGTCCACTCCCCCCGGGCCAGCAACGCAACTCACAAGGGAGTCTCTCAGTCTCGCCTGCTTTTCTTCCATGTGTTCAGCCGTGGCGTCCTGTCACACTGCCTGCCACAACGGGGAATGACACCGTTCAGGACAGGGAGGAGAGCCGAGATCAAAGGAGAAGACAGCGGCGGCAGCGACGTGAAGAACAGCCATGAGGGAGTCTCTCAGTCTTACTCACCTGCTGCTTTTCTTCCATCTGTTTGGCGGCCTGTCACACTGCCTGCCACAACGGGATCCGGTCAGGACTGGGAGGAGAGCCGAGGTCAGAGGAGAAGGCAGCAAAGTGGAGAACAGCCACGCTCGCCCGCCTGCGATCCAGGACAGCACGCAGCACCGCCACCACACATGACCCCAGTCACCCAATCACAGGGCGCCAGGGCCAGCCTGAGCATTAACATGGTGCCTGGAGCACAGGGACACAGGAAACTAAAATTAGGACAGAGCTGGGGGTGACACACACTGGCGCAGGAATTCGCCCCCCTAAATTTTGCGCCTGGGGCTACGGCCCCCCTCGCACCCCCCACGCTACGCCACTGCCTACAAAATGTAACTCTTGGCTAAGTAACATTTTTAAATATAAGCCTAGGCAAAAAAAAATAAGCTTTTAATATATTGTTTTTTAACCTTTACTCTGTTGGTTTTCAACTTTTCATGCTGTCCAGCAGGAGTTAGATGGTGGAGACATTGAGCACTGACGGGTGCTTACAGTGGTTTAAATATTTATGTAAAACCTTTATCCCAAAAAAAAAAAACCAAAATTTTTTTCTGTAATTGTTTTAAACGAGTTTTATGTGTATTTCGGCTTTTATCAGTCAGGTCCATCTAAAGTTGCTAGTGCAACTAACGTTATCTTCACAGGTTGACAATGCTGCCGTCCAAGGGTGGCTCTGTTTCTCGTGCACAATGTGGGGCCACGCTAAGACCACCACGTTTTAAAGGACAGCTCAATAGGCAGTTCTTTAATTTATTTTTATTTTTTTATCACTTTTATTCCTATGACAAAGAATGTAAACATTCCTTGTAATAGAAATAAGGATGACAGGTCCTCTTTATGGAGAGATCTGGGGTCAAATCTCTTCTTTACCTTTTTAAAGCAAAAGAAATAAACAAACAGTTTTTTGATCTTTTGCTTTAAAAAAAAAAATCCAAAAACTTTGGTTCAGTCCCCCAAGGCCATAGACCAGTGATGGAGAACCTTGGCACCCCAGATGTTTTGGAACTACATTTCCCATGATGCTCATGCACTCTGCAGTGTAGTTAAGCATCATGGGAAATGTAGTTCCAAAACATCTGGGGTGCCAAGGTTCGTCATCACTGCCATAGACTATAGACTAGGCCTATGGCTGCACCATCCAATTGTTTCTCAGGTGAACCGGCAGAAATGGTAAGCCCAAGAAACACCGGCGGGTGGGGGTCTCCTCCCTCTGCTTCGAAAACTGTGATATCATCAGCCATAATCCCAGTAAACCATTTGCAATCCACAATGTAAATATACGTATTGCAGTCGGCAAGTATAAGAATGCTGCATATTTACAGAAGCCTGTCGGCCTGAAAATGTTAAAAAAAAAAGTTGTTGATTTACAAATACATTTTTTTAATCAGTCTATTAATTATATTGTAAGTGAAATGGTTTCCCTTCTGAGGAGGCGAGTCAGATGACCAACAGAGGATGTAAAGGGAGTCCATGTTATGTTTCTGAAGTAGCGTACATTGGTCACAGTTGTCAGTCATTTGTTCTAGTGCCAGGTGTAAAAAAAAAATCTATTTATGATGTTCTGTAAATAAATCCTCCTGCTCATATGCTTCAATGGAATGTGTGTTTTTCCTATGTAGATCAAAGCAACAGGTTCCCTTTAAAGCGGAAGTAAACCCATCGATTTAACAGTTTCAAAAAGCAGTTACATTTCCGGCATGCCAACTGTCACATTGGTTGTGCTCTCAACCAAACTGTCAAACCACATGTGCAGCATCATGGCAGTTGGAGATTAAACAGAGGCCAAGATCCCGCTACAACTCCCCAAATCCCGCTACAAATGGAAGGGAGAACGAAGATTTGCAGTCCAAGGACCACGGCTATGGAACGCTCTTCCCACGGACATCCGCATGGAAGAAAACCATCGGGCCTTCAGGAAAAAACTTAAGACCCACCTCTTCTGATGGATCAGGACGTCACTGGATGCAAAGCGCCTTGAGGCGATTCAGTTCGCATTTGTAGCGCTATATAAGTTATTCACTCACTCACTCAAGATGGCAGCTTCCCTGCCTGAAAATGATAGGAGGGTTTACTTCCACTTTAATGGTGGCTTCACCTGCAGCATGTATTGCCTACCCTTTGCTTTGCCCCGGACCTCTATTTAGACCTCCGGCTCCACCAGAAATCCCACCATGACACATCAAGTCTGGGGGGAGATGCAACCAACCCCCCTTATTCCCATTTGAGAGCTCTGGTGCCTAATGATTGGTCACTTCTACTACACAGGATTTGCTCATTTTGCAGCTGAACAAAGCAGAGGAGGAGCAAAAAGAAGAATGGTATGTACAGCTGCAGGGATGCCATTCAAGGAATCTGCTGCTTTGCCCTGCATGGGTAGCACAGGTTCACTCTAACCACTTTACAACAACCGTATATACAGTGGCAGGGTGGGTGAGCCTTGACACCAAGCCGCCGCATATACGTGTCGCTGTCTTGTTCTGGGGTGCACTCCTTTTGCACCCCCAGCATAGTGACCACACATGGTCAACTATTGACCAATGGGAAGAGCCCCTGATGAAGTCAGCACATTATCAGCCAATCACATTGCTGCATAATCAGGTGCTCCTCCTGCTGTCTTCATTTACAGCGCTAGTCCCTACTGATATAAAGGAGTTAATAAGCTATCAGGTAAATGAGTCCCACAGGTGTGGCAGTATAATCGTCCAATGCTTGGTTTTCTATCATACAACACGATCATTATTTATATCGGTAACCGTTTTTCTCTTTTTCTTTGCAGATTAGTTACAAATATTTAATTATCGCGCTGGGCATCAAACTGCAATTTGAAAAGGTACGGCCTGAGTAACAATTCTATGTAAATAAGCTTGCATTACACCTATGGAGATGTGTGTTTTATGGGAAAGAAAATTTAGTGTAAGCGCTGATATCCATAGATCTAATTGTGTGTGTGTGTGTAATATATACACTCACCGGCCAATTTATTAGGTACACCTGTTCAATTGCTTTGTAACACAAATTGCTAATCAGCCAATCACATGGCAGCAACTCAATGCATTTAGGCATCTAGACATGGTGAAGATGACTTTCTGAAGCTCAAACCGAACATCAGAATGGGGAAGAAAGGGGATTTAGGTGACTTTTTTGCGTGGCATGGTTGTTGGTGCCAGACGGGCTGGTCTGAGTATTTCAAAAACTGCTGATCTACTGGGATTTTCACACACAACCATCTCTAGGGTGATGAAAACAAAGAATGGTCTGAAAGAGAAAATATCCAGTGAGCAACAGTTGTGTGGACCAAAATGCTTGTTGATGTCAGAGGAGAATGGGCAGAATGGTTTGAGGCAATAGAAAGGCAACAGTAACTCAACCACTCATTACAACCAAGGTATGCAGAATACCATCTCTGAACGCACAACACATCGAACCTTGAAGCAGATGGGCTACAGCAACAGAAGGCCACTCCTTTTAGCTAATAAAAGGAAACTGAGGCTACAATTTGCACAGGCTCACCAAAATTGGACAATAGAAGATTGAGACTCAGACCAGGCAATGTTTTATCAATTTCAGCTGCGACATTCAGATGGTAGGGTCAGAATTTGGGGTAAACCACATGAAAGCATGGATCCATCCTGCCTTGTATCAATGGTTCAGGATGGTGGTGGTGGTGTAATGAGGTGTGGGGGATATTTTCTTGGCACATTTTGTGCCCCTTTAGTACCATTTGAGCATCGTTTAAACACCAGGACCTACCTGAGTATTGTTGCTGACCATGTCCATCCCTTTATGACTACTGTGTACGCATCTTCTGATGGCTCCTTCCAGCAGGATAATGCACCATGTCACAAAGCTCAAATCATCTCACCACTGATTTCTTGAACATGACAATGAGGTCACTGTACTCCAATGGCCTCCACAGTCACCAGATCTCAATCCAATAGAGCACCTTTGGGATATGGTGGAATGGTAGATTCGTATCATGGATGTGCAGCCAACAAATCTGCAACAACTGCGTGATGTTATGTCATTCTGGACCAAAATTTCAGCAATGTTTCCAACACCTTGTTGAATCTATGCCACAAAGAATGAAGGCGGTCCTGAAGGCAAAAGGGGGTCCAACCCGTTACTGGCAAGGTGTACCTAATAAAGTGGCCGGTGTGTATATATAAGATGTTTTCTGGCATTAAGTACTAGAGGGAGATGTGTTGAGCTGATCAGTATTGGAGACATTTGTAGGTAGTACAATTCACATGTGTATTTCTTATGGCTCGGGTTCTGTAGAACATGTTTCACAAATTATCTTTGTAAAGCTGTCATTTGAGGTTTACCTAAAAACAAGGGAAACTCAATTTTAGGGAAATCGATACATCGTCCCCTGGATATTCTACTCTGAGGAGTTTGTTTCGTGTATTATGGTGTCCCATATTCCCTCATGTGTACTTCCATCTTCTGTTTTATATAGAACAAAGTGGAAGGAATGAATATGATGCATAGTACTGTACAGTCATGGCCGAAATTGTTGGCACCCCAGAAATCTTTCCAGAAAATCAAGTATTTCTCACCGAAAAGTATTGCAGTAACACATGTTTTGCTATACACATGTTTATTCCCTTTGTGTGTATTGGAACAAAACAAAAAAAGTGAGGGGAAAAAAGCAAATTGGACATAATGTCACAAAACTCCAAAAATGGGCTGGTCAAAATTCTTGGCACCCTTTCAAAATTGTGGATAAATAAGATTGTTTCAAGCATGTGATGCTCCTTTTAAAGAGGAAGTAAACCCTGATGGGTTTTACTTCCTCTTTAGCCCGCTGCAAAGCCTGCAAATGAAAAGCATAATGGGCTAGTATGCATCGCATACTAGCCCATTATGTGCCACTTACCTGAAAAAGAATCCAGCGATGTCCCCACAGTAGGCAGCGCCCATCTTCTGTCTCCTCTTCCTTCCGGGCTGCTGACTCTAGGACTGTGATTCGCCAGAGCCGCGTGACGTCACTCCCGCGCATGCGCACGGGAGCCGCAATTCACGGCACAGGCTAGGGAAGAAACTGCACTTAGTTTCGTTTCTTCGAAAGCACAACGCAGTGAAGATTTTCGGAGGACTATAAGTGAAATATCTCCTAAACGGCGCACATTTAGGAGATATTTCCACTACCTAGAGGTAAGCCTTCTTCTAGGCTTACCTATAGGTGGAAGTCCAACAAGTGGGTTTACAACCACTTTAAACTCACCTGGGGCAAGTAACAGGTGTGGGCAATATAAAAATCACACCTGAAAGCAGATAAAAAGGAGAGAAGTTCACTAAGACCCCTTTCACACTGAGGCGTATTTCAGGCGTTGTAGCGCTAAAAATAGCGCATAAAAAACGCCTGAAATACTCCTGCACTGAGGCGATACGCTGGCAGGAGAAAAAAAAATCTCCTGCAAACTGCTGTAGCTGCGGTTTGCGGGCGGTATTGACCCTTCTTCGGCCGCTAGCGGGGGTTAAAACCGCACCGCTAGCGGCCGAATATCGCTGTAAATACGGCGGTATAGCGGCGCTGAAAATCGCGCCGCTATACCGCCACCGCACATGCCCACCCCAGTATGAAAGGGGCCTTAGTCTTTGCATTGTGTGTCTGTGTGCCACACTAAGCATGGACAACACAAATAGGAGAAGAGAACTGTCTGAGGACTTGAGAACCAAAATTGTGGAAAAATATCAACAATCTCAAGGTTACAAGTCCATCTCCAGAGATCTAGATTTGCCTTTGTCCATAGTGTGCAACATTATCAAGAAGTTTGCACCCCATGGCACTGTAGCTAATCTCTCTGGGCGTGGACGGAAGAGAACAATTGATGAAAGGTTGCAACGCAGGAAAGTCCGAATGGTGGATAAGCAGCCCAAACAAGTTCCAAAGAAATTCAAGCTGTCCTGCAGGCTCAGGGAGCATCAGTGTCAGTGCCAACTATCCGTCGTCATTTAAATTAAATGAAAGGCTATGGCAGGAGACCCTGGAGGACCCCACTGCTGACACAGAGACATAAAAAAGCAAGACTACAGTTTGCCAAAATGTTTTGGTAAAGCACATCATTCTACTGTTTACCGAAAACAGAATGAGGTCTACAAAGAAAAGAACACATTACCTACGGTGAAATATGGTGGAGGTTTAATGATGTTTTGGGGTTGTTTTGCTGCCTCTGGCGCTGGGTGCCTTTAATGTGTGCAAGGCATCATGAAATCTGAGGATTTATAAAGGATTTTGGGTCGCACTGTAGAGCCCAGTGTCAGAAAGCTGGGTTTGCGTCCGAGATCTTGGGTCTTCCAGCAGGACAATGACCCCAAACATATGTCAAAAAGCACCCAGAAATGGATGGCAACAAAGCGCTGGAGAGTTCTAAAGTGGCCAGCAATGAGTCAGATCTAAATCCCATTGAACACCTGTGGAGAGATCTTAAAATTGCTGTTGGGAAAAGGCGCCCTTCCAATAAGAGACCTGGAGCAGTTTGCAAAGGAAGAGTGGTCCAAAATTCCAGGTGAGAGGTGTAAGAAGCTTATTGATGGTTATAGGAAGCGACTGATTTCAGTTAATTTTTCCAAAGGGTGTGCAACCAATTATTAAGTTAAGGGTGCCAAGAATTTTGACCAGCCCATTTTTGGAGTTTTGTCTGACATTATGTCCAATTTTGCCTTTTTTTTTTTTTTTTTCTTTTTTGTGTGTATTGGAACAAAAAAAAAAAAAAAAGAGAATAAACATGTGTATAGCAAAACGTGTTACTGCAATACTTTTCTGTGAGAAATACTTGATTTTCTGGAAAAATTTCTGGGGTGCCAACAATTTCGGCCATGACTGTATTTATCAATAGAAATGTGAGGGTTTAGAATAATTCAAATACCATGCACTTATACACCTTCCTGCCCAAGCCAATTTTCAGCTTTCAGCACTGTCGCAATTTGAATGACGATTGCGCGGTCATGCTACACTGTACCCAAACAATTTTTTTTTTATCATTTTGTTCCCACAAATAGAGCTTTCTTTCGGTGGTATTTGATCGCCTCTACGATTTTTTTTTTTTTTTTTTTGCACAACAAATACGTTTTTTTTCTTTGTTTCTGTTAATTTTTTTGGTAAATAAGTATGTTTTCTTCTTCAATGACGGGCACTGATATGGCTGCACTGACGGGCACTGATGGGCACCAATGAGGTGGCACTGATGGGAACTAATGATGGACACTGATGGGCACTCATAGGCGGCACTGATGGGCACTCATAGGCGGCACTGATGGGCACTCATAGGCGGCACTGATGGGCACTCATAGGCGGCACTGATGGGTACTTATGGGTGGCACTAATAGATGGGCACTGGTGGGTGCCACTGACACTGGTGGGTGGCATTGCTGGGCATCACAAAAAAAATGATAAACAATCAGCGCGAACCCCCCCTGTCAGGAGAGCTGTCGATCGGCTCTCCTCTAGTCACATCTGTCAGACGCGAGTGAGAAAGAGCCAATCAACGGCTCTTCCTGTTTACATCGTGATCAGCCGTGATTGGACACGGCTGATCACGTGGTAAAAAGCCTCCGCCGGAGGCTCTTTACCGAGATCAGTGTAGTGGTGTGTCAGACTGACACACTGCTCCACCGATCGCCGCAATGCGCGCGGCGGCTGTTATCCTGCAGGACGTCAATAGACGTCCAGTCAGGATAACACAACCACTTCCCGGACGTCAATCTCCAATTGAACGGGCGGGAAGTGGTTAATGATTTCTTCAGCTTAAATCAATCATTCGGCTATTTTTAAAACCTGAAACAAATGCCTCCCTGCAAAGTAAGCATTTGAGACTTACCTGAATTGCTTCTTTTGCTGCTATTCTCTGCTGCCTGCTGGGTTAAATAAAGAAGCTTGATGAAGTATCTTTAGCGTTTGGCACAGTTTCAGTAGAAGGGGATAAAATCACCATGTTTTCAGTAGAAGGGGATAAAATCACCATGTTTTCAGTAGAAGGGGTAAAGTCATTGTGATTTCAATAAAAGGGAATAAAGTCACTATAGTTTCTGTAGAAGGGGATAAAGTCACTGTTAGGGCCAGGATCTGAACTCACGACTAATGCTGCATCTGGCAGTATCTCTTAGATGAGCCACCTTAGATGCTGGACAGCATCCTGTCTGAACCTTTGGATAATCTTGCCTTGTACCTGGTTTCTTGTAAACCTTGAACTCCTTGCTCCTCCCATGAACTTCCTATTTAAGCCATGGCTTTGCACTCCCTGTCTGCCAGATTATTACGCTCTCTCCAGCCAATATCTTCCCCCTTTGCGTACCTGCAGCTGTCCTCATCTTCACTACCACTTGTTACAGACCTTTGGCTTGTTTATTGGCTACACTTCTGCTTGATCCCTACCTGCTATACTTGCTACTGGACCCCAGTATACTCACCTCCTGGTGGGGTAATCCTGAGGACCATGATCTGGTACTAACATGCAGCAAATCCACCATCAGGAGCTCTGAATACTGTTTAGTGCTTAGACCCTATACCTCAGGTAAGCCTGTGTCATCCACAAGTGTACCCTGCTTGTTTACTTATCCTGCTGGTTGGTGGGAGCTGTTCTACTGCTATGGTCTCCGAGCCTGACCCCTGACAGTGACAGTCACCATGGTTTCAGTCTACTGGTTTCAGCAGAGGGAGATAAAGTTGATGTAGTTGCTGTAGATATAAGATAATGCTGCACTGGTTTCAGTAGAAGGAGATAAAGTGACTATGGTTTCAGTAGAAGGAGATAAAGTCATCATGGTTTTAGTAGAAGGGTTTCAGTATTAGTGGATAAAGTCATCATGTTTTTAGAAGTGTGTGTGTGTGTGTGCGTGTGTTTTTTTTTTTTTTTTTCACAATCATACTTGCCTAGGTGGATTTAGCATCGGACCCTCATTTTTTTGAATAGAGTATCTAATTGCTAATGGGGAGGTATCCCGCCCTTTGGGGCGAATTGGTCATTGTTAAAATCTGTTTTATACTACTCCTGTAGGGTGTATTCCAAGATTTATTTTTTATATTTAAGTTCAGTCCGATACTGCACCTGTGCCCCGCCAGCTCTAAGACTGAACTGGGCGATCAAAGACCGCTAATCTCTCGGTGCTCAGAGCACTGTCAGTCACTGGCTCTCTGCTCTGCCCCCCACACTCACTGGAGCGCTGGGCTGTGGAGGGGGTGGGGGCAGGTGGCTCAGGTTCTCGGTGGATTTCTGAGAGGCCAAGCTAGGTGCCGGTTCAGGGTTATGGGTGGAGCCCATCTTTATTGACATGATTTTGCCCTAGCCTGGACCGGCTCTGTAACGTCAGCCGACAGCGGGCTTCTGCTGAAAACTGGTCACAGGAGTACAGAACGAACTGCAGTCCTGTGATCCACAGGAGACGTACAGTCAAACAAGCTTTGGTTCTACTTTAATTCAAAGTGGCGGCTGTAGAAGAGGATAATGCTGCACTCTTTTTAGAAGAAGGGGATACAATCCCCTTTTTGTTATAGTAGAAGGGGATAGAAACCATGGTTTTATTGGCAGGGTTTCAGTAGAAGGGGATAAAGTGACCATGGTTCCAGTAAAAGGGGATAAAGTCATCAATATTTCAGTAGAAGGTTTATAAAGTCACCATAGTTTTATTAGAAGGGTTCCAGTAGAAGGGGGTAAAGTCCCCATGGTTTCAGTAGAAGGGGATAAAGCCATTGATAAAGTCATCGTTATTTCAGTAGAAGGGCATTAAGTCACCATGGTTTTATTAGAAAGGTTTCAGTGGAAGGGGATAAAGTCTCAATGGTTTCAGTAGAGGGGGTAAAAGTCGACAAAGAAGAGGATAATGTCACACTGGTTTCAGAAGAGGGGGATACATTCACAGTAGTTTCAGTAGAAGGGGATAACGTCATCTTTATTTCAGTAGAAGGGGATAAAGTCATCCTTATTTCAGTAGAAGGGGATAAAGTCATCCTTATTTCAGTAGAAGGGGATAACGTCATCATTATTTCAGTAGAAGGGGATAACGTCATCATTATTTCAGTAGAAGGGGATAACGTCATCATTATTTCAGTAGAAGGGGATAACGCCATCATTATTTCAGTAGAAGGGGATAACGTCATCATTATTTCAGTAGAAGGGGATAACGTCATCATTATTTCAGTAGAAGGGGATAACGTCATCATTATTTCAGTAGAAGGGGATAACGTCATCCTTATTTCAGTAGAAGGGGATAACGTCATCCTTATTTCAGTAGAAGGGGATAACGTCATCCTTATTTCAGTAGAAGGGGATAACGTCATCCTTATTTCAGTAGAAGGGGATAACGTCATCCTTATTTCAGTAGAAGGGGATAACGTCATCCTTATTTCAGTAGAAGGGGATAACGTCATCCTTATTTCAGTAGAAGGGGATAACGTCATCCTTATTTCAGTAGAAGGGGATAACGTCATCCTTATTTCAGTAGAAGGGGATAACGTCATCCTTATTTCAGTAGAAGGGGATAACGTCATCCTTATTTCAGTAGAAGGGGATAACGTCATCCTTATTTCAGTAGAAGGGGATAACGTCATCCTTATTTCAGTAGAAGGGGATAACGTCATCCTTATTTCAGTAGAAGGGGATAACGTCATCCTTATTTCAGTAGAAGGGGATAACGTCATCCTTATTTCAGTAGAAGGGGATAACGTCATCCTTATTTCAGTAGAAGGGGATAACGTCATCCTTATTTCAGTAGAAGGGGATAACGTCATCCTTATTTCAGTAGAAGGGGATAACGTCATCCTTATTTCAGTAGAAGGGGATAACGTCATCCTTATTTCAGTAGAAGGGGATAACGTCATCCTTATTTCAGTAGAAGGGGATAACGTCATCCTTATTTCAGTAGAAGGGGATAACGTCATCCTTATTTCAGTAGAAGGGGATAACGTCATCCTTATTTCAGTAGAAGGGGATAACGTCATCCTTATTTCAGTAGAAGGGGATAACGTCATCCTTATTTCAGTAGAAGGGGATAACGTCATCCTTATTTCAGTAGAAGGGGATAACGTCATCCTTATTTCAGTAGAAGGGGATAACGTCATCCTTATTTCAGTAGAAGGGGATAACGTCATCCTTATTTCAGTAGAAGGGGATAACGTCATCCTTATTTCAGTAGAAGGGGATAACGTCATCCTTATTTCAGTAGAAGGGGATAACGTCATCCTTATTTCAGTAGAAGGGGATAACGTCATCATTATTTCAGTAGAAGGGATAACGTCATAATGGCTTTATTAGAAGGGTTTCAGTGGAAGGGGATAAAGTCACTATGGTTTCAGTAGAATATAGTCCTTCTGATTTTATTAGAGAGGGATAAAGTCACAGTGGTTTCAGAAGAAGGGGACAAATCACCATATTTTAGTAGAAGAGTATAAAGTCACCAATGTTTCTGTAGAAGAGGATAACGTGTTTTCAGCAGCAGGGGATAAAGTTGCCATAGTTTTAGTAGAAGAGGATAGGATAATGTCACAGAGGTTTCTATACAAGAGGATAACATTACAGTGATTTCAGTAGAAGGGGATAAAGTCACAATGGATTTAGTAGCCATTATTAGGATAGGCAGATCTTTAGAACGATGCAGTTTTTTTTTTTTTTAGCCTTTTATTTGTTGGTTGCTCTGCCTGAGATGAGGCTTTAATGAGAAAAAATTGGTCGGTTTCCTGCTAGTAGATCATTGGAGAGAATAATGAGTACATTGTAATCAGGCTTTTGCTGGCAGGTGACCATATCACATCCTCTACATGATTCATTTCATATTATCAGTTAACTGGCTTTGTATAACAAAAAACGTAGTCAGTTGCACAAGAGAATAACTATTGTAATGGCAAGATAATATAATTTAGAGTCTGATTCTCCCTAATACATCTGCTGTCTATGCCCTTTTATCATTAGGAATTTTGAAAGTGTCCCAATTTCTTTAAAGGCTAATGCCGCGTACACACGATCGGAATTTTCGTCGGAAAAACCTTGGATGGTTTTTCCGATGAAATTCCGCTCAAGCTTGGCTTGCATACACGGTCACACAAAAGTTCTCTGAACTTTCGACCGTCAAGAACGCGGCGACGTACAACACTACGACAAGCCGAGAAAATGAAGTTCATTGCTTGCTAGCATGCATCAAATTGTTTCTGAGCATGCGTTGGAATTGCATACAGACGATCGGAATTTCCGGAAAAATAGAAAACCTGCTCTCAATCTTTTCTTGGCAGAAATTCTGACAGCAAAAGTCCGATGGAGCATACACACGGATGGAATTTCCGACAAAAAGCTCACATCGGACTTTTGCTGGCGGAATTTCCGATCGTGTGTACGCGGCATTAGTTTCATCGTATTCAGGGTGCAACATATTACTAATGTAGCACCCCCGCTCACCCCCCATTTACCCTACCCTGTGACCGTGGGCAGGGGGTTCTTCTCTCTGCACGACTGTCTCCGTTTAAAAACAGCGTGGCAGGACTCCACCCACACAGTCATGTCGTTAATTTACAGGGTTCTGTGAATGAATGAACTACAAGTCCCATGGTGGCAGACGGCCTGTAGTTCTCAATCAACTGCCAGAGTGCTTATGATCACTCTGGTAGTTCATTGACACTTCCTACAGCTTCCTACAGCTTTCAAACAGAAAGTCCATACACAGGTATGGGCAGAAAGCTGAAGGCAGTGTCTGCAGGAGCTTCACAATGCACCCACTATCTGCTGATTGCTGCAGTGCTCTGCTCCTAAGATATTATATATATTTATGAAGTTTACTTATTTGTGAATAATTATCTTACATGATGTTTGTTAGTTAAAGAATAGAGCACATTTAGCACTGTATAAATGCGGTAATTGATTTTAGACACCAAGTTTGTGTGTTCCAATACAGCAGCTGGTGGGAGCGGTATACAGTAGACCCTAGCACTGGTGCACTGATTATATGGTAGAGTTTGTATTAGGCCAGTTTCACACCTATGCAATGTGTGCATTAACACATCTGTTACCTCAATGCATATGTTAGTGCATTGCATTAAGGAGTGCATCTCCAATGCATTTGCCTTGTAGTACATTACAATGCAGAGTGATGCCGCGTACACACGATCATTTTTCACGTCGTGAAAAATGACATTTTTTGTTTTCAACAAGAAAAACGACCGTGTGTGGTCTTTTTGTCATTTTTTCACGACGTGAAAAACAGCATTAAAAACGACGAGAAAAATTAGAACATGTTCTAATTTTTCTCGTCGTTTTTCCTGACATTTCTTCCGCTCATCAAAAATAAAATAAATACTCAGTGCTGATATAATGGCTACTATATAATAACTAAAAATGCTCCGTGGGTATATATTTGTGATCATCAAAATATAAGATAAATACTCAGTGCTGATAAAAATACCAATCCAAAGGGATAGGCACTTTGGGTTCCGGAGGGGGAGTGGCATCACGGAACAGACCAGACTCTGTTTGAGTAGAAGAATCCATGGCGGTGAAAGGAGCACAGGCCGATGCGACGGTCACCTCATGCGGAAGTCGCTTTTCCATGCGACCAAGATTCTCTTGTAACTTCTCTACTATTTCCAAACTCATTATATACTGCTGGAATGAAAAATCTAATATCTTATTATTTATCTTATTGAGGTATGAACACTGCCGCGGAGCCCATAGACGATCGTTTTTCTCGTCATTTTAAAAAATGACGAGAAAAATGACCGTGTGTGGGGAACAAGCTGTTCCCTTGTTTAAAATGTCATTATTCGGGGCGCATGCGCGGCATGGGACGGAGCAGCAGCTTCTAGAGAGAGCTCCGGGTCTCACAGGGCTAAAAGCCACATTATCGGGGCCATAATCACCGGAACGGAAACAGACCAACAACACCCCCGCACATAAGAATCTGTGCATGCAGTCTTCTAAGAAGAAAAGTCGGAGGAGCAGCCAGAAGCAGAAAAATTTTACCCATTACTGCCTCAGATCTCTGAAGCGTGGCAGGATGGCTAAAGATGGCGCTGACACGCTGCCCTCTTCACCTTCCTCATTCCCTGCTCAGCCTCAGATACAGCCATCTCAGTCACCGCTGGATTCGAGTTCAACAGAGAACTGTGAGTACCCTCCACTGACTAAAGCAGATTTGGATGTGAGTCTGGAGGCTATGTGCTCTAAACTTATACATAAATTTCAAGCAGAGATTCAGAGGTCCACTGACACATTATCCCAAGAAATAGCTGCATTAGGGACAAGAACCGATTTGCTAGAAAACAAGCACGATGAGCTGTCCATAGCTTTCAATGACTTATCTAGGGAGCATGATTCACTTTCCTCAGCCTTCATACAATTACAGGAGCAAGTGGAGGATTTAGAGAACAGGAATAGGAGGTCCAACCTCAGAATTAGAGGGGTCCCGGAATCCATTACAGATCTACCTGTATATGCAAACAAGCTTTTCCATAATCTGCTCCCAGAACAGAATGTTCAATCATTTATCTGTGACCGCATACACCGTGCTTTAAGGGCAAAACCTCCCCCCGATAAACCCCCTCGAGACATAGTGTTATGCATGAAAGATTTCCTGGTAAAGGAAGATATTATGAGGGCGGCCAGGGGACTGAGTAACATTGTCCTGGATGGAGTACAAATACAGATCTATCCAGATATCTCACAAGCAACCCTAGACAGACGCAGGAAGATGAAGGAAATCACAACAGTGCTCTCCACGGCGAGGATCAGATATAGATGGGGTTTCCCTTTCAAACTGATTATTCCCCATAACGGCACCACTTACGTTGCCTCCACAGTCCCAGAGGGTCAAGACATCCTAATCAAACTGGGTCTGATGGATGCAGGCAATCTCCCGCGCACCCCATCCTCGTCTCGTCCAGCTCCCATCTGGAACACCCCAGCTTCACGGGCAAATAGTCGCAGACTCAGACAGGAGGCCGGACCACTGAACTTCAACTAAATCACTACTTTTTAAAAGTTTTCTGGTTCTCACATGTTCTTCAGTTCTTCCCAGAGTTATTCGTCATTTTTGGACTCTAACCGGGTTTTTTTTTTCTCATTTTCTATCACTTCTCACTCAAGTTTTTTATATACCCAAGTCACTGCAATAAGCACAGGCTTTTTTTTGATATGGTCACTCATTTGTGCGTAATGTCTCAACGGAAAAGTATTGTTTTTTTTTTTTTCCTCTTAGCACGGGTCATTTACGGTGAGACACTGACACCTACTGACAAGACATGGTACTGCAATCCCTTTGATATTTATATCTCTCATGTATAATATTCCATCCCTTTCTTCTCTGAAGAGGGGTGGGAGGGTTGAATATGGTTTCTGTGTTAAGACTAATTATTTAATAGATCATTAGTTCTTGGGACTTTTTATTTTCCTAGTCCATACTAATGTTTGTAAATTGTTTGTACTGTTTAGATTTATACTACTTTTTTCTAAACTACCTATTTTACAGGTATACCTCATGTTTTAATTACTGTCACCCCAGGCATAATATCGAAGTATATATTGCTCCACTGTTCTCTGTTGCAACCCCGCCTTGTCCACGGTGCTAAAGTATAGTGCATTCTCTTTTATAAGGAGACTTATTAACATCAATTTTTATCTAACACAGGTATTTACACAAAAAAAACACATCTTGTGTGGCTCTCCACCCTATGACGCCATGATTTTCCCCCACTCAGTTAGAGCATTCCCTCCCCCCAGAGGGTTAGCTCATTTTCAACTGAAATGCGAATACATTTGTTTCTTTATATCTTTGTTTATTTCACCTTTCAATAAGCTCCCGGTTCGCATTGGTAAGTTGACAAGACTGAGTCTTGGGCCAATTGGCCCGTTATTATTTCATGGTAGGTTAGAGAAAATAATTTTTCCTAACCCCAAATGTTTTATTAACTTTGATATAGGTTCCATTTCTTGTAGCTTTATTACGTTATTTAAATCTGGTACAATGCTTTTTTTAACCGACAGATTAGACACAATAAGAATAGAGTCATCTCTACATTTGTCTCTAAGCATCTTGTTCTCCATGGTCAGGTTCATAACATATGTTTTTTCATTCTCCTCCCAACGTAGAAAACGTCAGATATCAGCCTTCCTGTTGCTTCCCCAAAATTACACACCCACATCATGACCATTAAAATAATATCACACAATGTACAGGGATTCAATTCCCCTAACAAAAGGAAAAAGGCCTTTTTGCAATATAAAAAATTGAATGCGAAAATAGTAATGTTGCAAGAAACACATTTTATGTCAGATGCACACCCCACATTCTTTCATAAATCATTTAACCAATCTTTCTATACCACTTCCACCTCTAAAACTAAGGGAGTTGCAATATTTTTCCATCACTCTTTTCCCATTGAGGTTCATCAAGTCTTTAAGGATCAAGACAGTAGATTCATTATTATTAAAGGTACATTGGCAGGGAGAGACATTACAGTGGCTAACATATACGCCCCTAACGACACACAAACCACATTCTTCACACAATTTTTCAACACATTACAACAATTTCACTCACCACATATTATTCTAGGCGGAGACTTCAATTCAGTTCCTCAACCAAACCTCGATAGAAGCAAACAGAATCAGAACTCCAAAACCTTCTCTAAAACAACCACCACACATATAAATGACCTGCAATTAATAGACTCTTGGAGGGCGTTAAACATAGGCGCAAGGGACTACACATTTTATTCACATCCGCATGACTCATACTCCCGTATAGACCATATCCTCTGTACCCCTATAATTCTAGCTAATTCCCTAGACGCTACAATACACCCTTGCTCTTGGTCAGACCATCATATTGTTACCCTGAGTACAAAATTCATAGGCCTCATTTCCACCCCATACTCCTGGAGACTAAATGAGTCTTTGATTTCAGATCCCGTTCACCAACAGGAAATAGCTTCAGAAATAGAAGAATATTTCACTACTAATGCTACCCCTGATGTCTCCTCCTCTACATTATGGATGGCCCACAAAGCGGTCATGAGGGGTCATCTTATTAAGAGGGCAGCACAATGTAATAGGACCAAATGGGAAAAAATCCACTCCCTCACTAGGGACCTCCATAAATTATATAAGGACCATAAGCACACTCATGACCCAGATATCTATAAGTTGATCACTCATAAACGCAACGAATTAGATTCCCTTTTAACATTTAGAGCAGAAAAAGCGCTCCGCTGGTCGAAAGCAAAATTTTTCTTATCATGCAACTCCTATTCTACGATGTTCGCCCGCAAACTTAACCAGTCAATAAAACCTACACACATCTATAAGCTCAAAAACAGGGCAAACCAACTGGTTATACACCCTCAGGAGATACTCTCCATATTCAAAGACTTTTATTCCGACCTTCTCTCAGCACCAAACACTCCCATTCCTCCCTCCTCACTTTCTTGGTTTGATAACCTCCCCTTTCCAAAATTAACCCAAACTCAAATAGATACACTAAATTCGCCATGTTCAGAAAAATAATTGACTTGTATCATTAAATCACTTAAAAGAAATTCAGCTCCAGGCCCGGATGGCTTTTCATCCTCATACTTTAAACAATATCACCTACTCCTAATCCCTCACTTGGTCAAACTATATAACAACATTCTCACAGGAGGACAATTCCCAGAGGAGATGCTATTAGCCAACATGTCACTCATCCCAAAAGCAAATAAAGACCACACTTTACCCCAAAATTATAGGCCAATATCCGTTATAAATAATGACCTCAAAATTTTTAGTAGACTCCTAGCCAATAGACTCGCCAAAATTATCCCTACACTTATCTCCCCTTACCAATCTGGATTTATCCCTGGTAGACAGATCACAGACAACATTAGACTGGTCTCAAATATTATCCAAGACGCGAACATACATTCTAGACCTCTTTTAATGCTTAGCCTAGATATTAATAAGGCATTCGATAGTGTCTCTTGGAAATTCTTAGACCTAGTACTACGTAGATATGGCTTCGAAGGTGAATTTGTACATGGCTTTCATGCACTTTATCACAACCCCTCAACTAGAATTAGGTTACCAGGCTGCAATTCAGAGTTTTTCAAAGTAGGTAGAGGTACGCGTCAGGGCTGCCCCCTCTCCCCACTGTTATTTGCACTTGCAATCGAACCATTAGCTACAGCCATCCTACTCAATGCAGGCATCAAAGGTTACACATCAAACAATAACACATACAAACTGTGCATGTATGCAGATGATATGTTAGTATTCCTCTCCCAGCCAAATACTGCTTTACCTATTCTTTTACAAACTCTCAACATCTTTTCGTCCTTATCGGGCTTAACAGTCAACGTATCCAAATCGATGGGCATGCCAATCAATATTCCAACTTCAGATTTAGAATCGCTACGCTCCTCTTTCAGCTTCTCCTACACATTGGAGTCCCTTCCGTACTTAGGAATTCATCTCACTCCCAAATTCAATGAGCTTGTTTCCAAGAATTACATACCATTGATGCATAAATTAAGAGCAACATTAAAAATGTGGAAATCCTATAAGATATCATTTTTAGGAAGGATCACAGCAATAAAAATGACTTTACTCCCGAAGATCCTGTACTTATTTAGGGCTCTCCCTATTAGACTGAATAAAACATTGCTCACGAAGTTCCAATCAGACGTTAATAGATTCGTCTGGTCGGACTCCCATCCTCGCCTTTCAAGATCGATCTTATATAGTCCTCAAAGACATGGTGGTCTTGGCCTCCCAGATTTTTGGTTGTATTACCTATCAGCTAGATGGTCACAAATGGCACAGTGGCACATCCCCAACCCAAAAGTTCCATGGGTTGATTTTGAAAAGAACTCCATTTTGCCATTCTCCATCTCAAGTTTACTGTGGGGAAACAAAATTCCAAACTATTCTATTGACCCCTTAAATCAAATAGTCTCACAGTCATACCAATTATGGAAAACATACAACCAGAAATTTAATCTTAAGTCCAAAACCCCTCCACATGCATCTTTTATAAGCGACCCTAAATTTCCCCGAGCTGCACGGGTCCCAACAGACTTCTCTTGGTGGATAGACAATAACCTTACATCCCTTTCCAATTTTATAGATGGTACAAACTTCATTTCCCTCCCCTCTCTTATCTCTAAATCCCAAATTCCTGAAACTGAATGGAATAGATTTTCTCAGATCAAACATTTTTTTGACACGTATTTTCAAACCTCGAATATACAACCCCCATCCTTCTTCGAGACCCTCTGTCTTAAATCCCCCAGAAAGAGAGGTTTCATCTCGGAAGTATACGTCAACCTACTTATCAACACAGACACGAACAAACTTCCATACATGATGAAATGGGAACAGGAGGTAGGCTTCACATATCCTTCTGTGAACTGGGACAACTGCATCAACAATTTGCACAAAAGTACCAAGTCTATAGCCATTAAAGAGACAGCGTTGAAGCTATTCACTAGATGGTACTATACCCCTATTAAACTTCACACCATTTTTCCTACCGTCTCCCCTTTGTGCTTCAGAGGATGCAACTCCACCGGCTCTTTTACACACATCTTTTGGAGCTGTGAAAAAATCACTCATATCTGGAAGCAGTTGGAGAATTTTGCCTCTAAAATTGCAGATAAGAACATCACCTTGACCTTACATAATTGCCTTCTATTCTCACCCATTATAGGACTCTCTACTCAAGGTATTAGACTAATACATACTATATGCGTAGCAGTCCACTGGTTAATTGCTTTCCATTGGAAATCCCCATCAGTTCCTTTAACACAACTCAAAACTAGAATCAATAATATAATTTTGATGGAAAAAATCTATCATACTGTTCGGAACACAAATCAGGTTTATAAACAAAAATGGGACCCCTGGGTCGCACATAGCAAGGAGTTCCTTAACCCAGATCAACATGCCTCTCCTTAATTTTTGGTTCAAACATATATGCACATCACTGTAACTTCGTTTATAGAGCCAGTCTTCCTTCTTACATGTATATATATGATGCAAATTGTATTTCTACGTTTCTACTTTATACAGTCCATATGTATATCTGACGCTATGGAATTGATTTTTTTACTTTTGTCATGTCGGTTTTGTACCACCTTTTAACCCAAATAAAAAACGTTTGTAAACAAAAAAAAAAAAAAAATGTCATTATTCACGGCGGTTTTTTAACCGCCGTGAATAATGATTGTGTGTACGCGGCATTAGTCACTGATTATGAGTTGTATCAGTGGAAACCAGGCAGTCTCTTTTTCTGGTCTGTTTTTGTGAGTTGCAAGCCTATTCAAATAAAAGGGCTGCCTATAACACACTGGACTATAATATGTGAACAATAACACATTGGACAGGTCTGAAAGTGCTTTTTCTGCTTGTTCAGGATATGTAAATACTTCAGTTTGCAATAGTCTAGGCCAGGGGTCTCCAAACTCTTGAAACAGAGGGCCAGTTCAGTTCCCTTTAAACTTCAGGGGGGGGCAGACTTTGGCCATTGGAAGTAGAAAATGTCCTGGCATTGATGGGAATAAACAATGTTATAGGCTTGGTAATCAGTGGGAGTAAACACAAAAAACAACATAATTGGTGTCAGTGAGAGGAATAGTGCCCTTCAATTGGTGTTATTGGGAGAATTCGTTCCCTATCTCTGGTGTCCGTGGAAGGAATAGTGCCCTAAGGGCTGGATAAAGGCAAGCAAAGGGCCAGATGTGGCCCAAGGGCCACAGTTTGGGGACCTTTGGTCTAGGCACATGAGTGATTTTAACCCCTTCCTGCCCACTATCTGTATATAAATATCTCTCAGGCATGGTGAGGTTATGTTTTTATAAATGTCCTCCCTTTTTTTTTTTTTGTATAATCTTTATTTATGGAAGGCAGGACATTACAGCACAGGTTACAAGATCTAAAGGCAGAAACATCAAGTAATATACCAGCCCTTCCCTTTTTTTCTTTTTTTTTTTTTTTTAAAGTTTTATAGCACAACAGAGGTACAGAGACACTAAGGACATAAATGACAAAAAAATTTACAAGAGAAAAACGGTCAAATCAGTCATAAGCATAAGGAATGCAAGAAATGAGAGTAGAAATTCAAGTGATATTTCAGCGGCGAGGACTCCAACCACCCAACGAGCGAGCCGAGTCCCCAATCGCCAGGGTGCAGAATATAAGACAAAATTTCACCCTCCGAAGAGATGTTAACAAACATGTGGCTAGGCCGGCCAGCTCCCCGGACCGGACCAATAGTGCAGGGCCTAGCAAATGTAGAAGGGAGGGTCAGGCGAGCGCGCACGGGAGGAGGGGGGCGACAAAACACCTCCAACTAACCTCCCCCCACAACACACCTACGCCCGGGCCCCCCCTGATTCGAGGCCCCCTTACCACGGTGACACAAAAGTGTCGGACCCCCGAACTGTCCAGGGGATCCCGCGGAGGGGGCCTCGTGATAAGGTGCCTCAGTCCGTCAAGCCAACCGGTCCTCCAGCTCCGCACCCATCGCCTAATGCACATCAAGCGGACCGCCCACCAACAGATGGCCCGTACAGACTGAAGCCAAAGTGAACCAAGAAAAAAAAAAAAAAAAAAAAAAATTAAGAAAAGAGGGGGGGGGGGGGAGGTACAGACTGAGAAAAGAAAGAGGACAAGATAGTATAGAGCATACCTGGAATCCCGCATCCAGCTCCGTCTCCGCCCCGGGCCCCGCCAGTCTCCCAGCACTTATTTTGTAGCTAGAAAGGGAGGAAAAAAAAGGGGGGGGAGGAGAACCACTCGGCCTAACTCCCACCTTCAGCTAGACAACTGTCATATTCCCAAAACGTTTCAGCCCACTGCTCCCGCCTGAGAACCTCGAGGCCGCCCCTTGAGGGACGGATCCGCAAGCTCCAACAGGGCCACATCCAAGCTGGAGGACACGTGGCCGGGATCTAGGACATGTGCGTCCCAGATCGACCAGGTAGCAGAGAAGCGATCCCGGGTACCCCTGCAGGTGGAAATCCAATCCTCCGCCTCCCTGATGTCACCTACCTTACGGCGCCATTCCTCCCTGCCTGGAATTTGAGAACGCTTCCAGTATATAGGGAGCAACCGATTAGCCGCGTTCAATAAGTGAGGCAGTACACTTTTCTTGTATCGGCTCACCGGCATGGGAGGAACGTGAAGCAGGAAGTGGACTGGGGAGAGAGGGATGTCAATACCCATTATCTCTTTGATTTGGGCCCTAACTTCCTCCCAGAAGGGTCTAATCACTGGGCAGTCCCACCATTTGTGCAGAAGGGTGCCCCTATATCCGCAACCCCTCCAGCATCGATCTGACATGGATAGGTAAATCCTGGCGAGATCCGCCGGTACACGGTACCAGCGTAGCAGTAGTTTGTAATTTGTTTCCTGCGTCTTGGAGTCAATAGAGCTAGACCGAGTCAGTTGGTAAAGAGAAGATAATTGGTTAGTCGAAAAGACCAGCTCCAGGTCCCTTTCCCAGGCCCTGATGTACGCAGGTTTCATTACTGAGGCAGTGGACCCGAGCAGGCGGTAGAGCTCAGAAATCATGTGTGGGACCGGTTCTTCTGCCACAAAGAGACGTTCAAAGGGCGTGAGGTTGGAGATATCTCGGATGGAGTTCCCCTGAGCCTTAAAAAAATGCTGGAGTTGTCTATGGCGCCAAAAGTCCATAGGGAAACCCCCCTTACTGTCTCTAAGGGCCGCCAAAGAGAGTAGCTTACCATCCTGCATAAGTTTTCCACAACTGGCGCTACCATCGTCTACCCAAGGGCCAAAAAAGGCCGTCTGTTCCCCAGGTGGGAACCAAAGGTAGCCTCCCAGGGGGGCCAATGGGGAGACAGGGGGCGCCATCGGTAGAGTGGCATTGAGGCGATCCCAGGACCGAAGGGCCTGGACCGTCAGCGGAGAAACAAAATCAGACAGTCCCCTGTGCTCCCGGGCCAACCACGGGGCATAGGATAAATTCCTGCCCGCCATGTATTTTTCCAGGGAGACCCAAAGTTTGGATTTAGTATGAAAGCGCCAGTCAAGAATCCTCTGGAGGACGATAGCCCTATAATACCGCTGGATATCCGGAAGGCCTAGACCCCCTACATCCCTCGGTCGATTCAATAGTCGGATCGCAACTCTCGGCCTCCTATTATTCCACACAAAGGTCGAGATCAAGCTGGACATCTGTGTGAAAAACCGCCTAGGCAAGGACATGGGTATCATTTGCAGGTAGAACAGTATGTGTGGGAGAATGTTCATTTTTATGATACTAAGTCGCCCCATCCAGGTGAAGGCCGTCCTGGTCCATAGGGCCAGGTCAGCCTTCACAGTTGTCATCAAGGAAGGAAAGTTAGTCGCGTAAAGAGTGTCAAACCTATCCGTCAGCCGTATACCCAAATATTTCAAGGACGATTTAGCCCAAGTGAAAGGGAAGGCAGTTTGTAGCCTGCTCACCAGAGAGGGCGGCAACTGGATGGGCAGTATTTCTGACTTGGCGTAATTGATCTTGAAATTTGAGATTGACCCGAAGTGTTGAAGTTCCCGCATCAGATTAGGCAAAGAGATCAGGGGGGTCCGTCAGGTGGAAGAGCACATCATCGGCGTACGCCGAAAGTTTGTGCTCCGTACGACCCACCGTCAGTCCCTTGATATCAGTGTTCGCCCGTACAGTGCGTAGAAACGGTTCCAGCACCAGGGCAAACAGAAGAGGCGAAAGAGGACACCCCTGTCTCGTGCCATTTCTGATCGAGAATCTAGGAGAGAGAAAGCCATTGACCTTGACCTGAGCACTCGGGTCCGAGTACAAGGCCATGATCCATGTCAACATATGCTTGCGCAAGCCCAGAGCCTCCAGTACAGTGCGCAAGTAAGTCCAGTCCACCCGATCGAAAGCTTTCTCTGCATCGGTGGACAGGATAAATGTCCTCCCTTTTGAGAGCGACCAGCCAACAGTAGTACAAAACAGATTATAGCGCACACATTCAAGAATGACATTTATCCTGCAATGCTAGTTAAAAACACCTGAACATATACATAAAAATATATACGGGGGTTTGGTCACACTATATGGTCATATAGTGCTAAGCCCACAAACTGCGACAAAGTACCCCGAATTTCGTGGGTCCTACCCTAGTAATAGAATGAAAGAACCTGCGTCTCAACCATGGGAGCCAAACTCCTCTATGTGGGAGAACTGAAGGGATTCCTCCTATGAACTAATAAGAGGTTATGAGGAGGGGGAGGGGTGCTCCAGCCCAAAAAAAAACAACAGTAGTGACTCTTAATCGGCTGTATTAAGGCCATCACTGGCAATCAGGAGCCCCTGTGTGTGATTTCCAATCATCTAATCACCATGTCAGCTATGACATACTGTCCACATTCTTGCTGGAGCTTTCACTGCAAAAAATGCAAGTCTTCAGCCTGTAAAATAACACTGCCACCTTTTGGGCTGCAATGTTTTCTGCAGTGCCTTGTATTTAACACTATAATTATAAGATTGCAATTTATAATATCATAAAATAATTAAAAAAATAGAAATAAATTAAACAATGTTTTCGTTTTTTTCAGCTAATAATAAAAACAGCAGATGTACTAAATAAAAGACGTGTGTTTTTTTTTCTTTGACAAAAAAACGAAGTGTAAATTAGTCATTGGAGTTATTGTCAAGGGTGTATACTGATGCTGCTAAATATACCTTGGGCATTTAGGCATTATTAACTGGGCAATAAAGGGTTCAAATGAACCTCTAATTTGTTCATGCAGGGCATAAGAACTGGTTCATGTAAATGCCTCACCCATCCCCAGCTGCTTATATTCACACTCCTTGTGCATATAAGTAAAGAGAAGAGACCCTCAGGAAGCTCCAAGTTAGCGTGCTGGTTAGAGCTTGTTGGGGGCTCTCTATCCAACCCCACCTGACAATGCATGGATCTGGCCACTGGGTGCTCCGCCACCCAAGACTGCATCTTGAGAACCACAAGGCCAGAAAAAAACATTCTTGCCTTACCCCCAAGTTCCAGGTATTTCACATCGCTTTAGGCAGCTGTAGCACATTTGACAAGGGCAAGTGGCCCCACGCCCCAATACCCTTTCCTAGCATCCCCCTTCTAGAACAACCCACCCACCTCTACCCATATTCCCCATTCTAGCAAATGGTTGTAGATGGTTTGGGAAGAGCGCTAGGTCCCCCCTCCTAGCGCAAACCTTCCCAAATCATCCTAGCACACACCCTCCTAAATCCCTATGCCTAGCACAATCCCCCTCGCATGCTCTCAAATCCCCCTCCTATAACACCCCACCCTTATTCCCTCTTCTAGCACAAGGTTATAGATGGTTTGGGAAGAGCGCTAGGTTCCCCTTCCTAGCGTAAACCTTCCCAAATCGCCTCCCAAGCAAAAACCCTCCCTAATCCCATCTCCTAGCACAGCCCACCCTATCTTTCCTCCTAATCCCTCTTAGCACAACCCCTTATCTGCTCCCAAATACCCCTCCTAGCACAACCCACTCGCCTCTACCCAGATCCCAACAACCTGGTGTGTTTGGCTTTATTTCAGCTTCTGCATGGCTTTCCATTCGTCACTGACAAAGGAAAAGCCATTAAACAGCTTCTGTTCCTCATCAGAAATAGGTTTTATAGATGTTCCCCAATTATTCATGTTGTTCATCAGGTCTTCCGGTTTTATCGTCTCTCTTGTCAAGTTTCTGAAGCCCTTACGTTGTATGAAAAAAGGAGGGCATGCCTCTCCCGCTTCCAGTTCCTTCCAGTTTATGCCGTTGAAAAATGGGTGATATTGTATGTTGGCAATGAATTCATTGCGCATTGTTGGATCTTTACACAGGAGCTTTTCCAGAAAGTCCTTGAGATCGGGGTCAGCACCTGGTATTTTGCGTGTTGCAGCATACTTTATAGGTCGTGGATCACCGTCACGGCCTTCAAAGGGATATTGATCAAAGGCAAGGACAAATAATAAGACCCCTAATGCAAAATAATCCACGGCTCCATCATATGGAATTTTGAAAAGCATTTCTGGAGCCGCATTAAACATAAATCCCAAGTATTCTGTCACCATGTTGCATCCATACACATTGGTTGCTGCCAAGCCATAGTCTGCAATTTTGACATGACCGGTGCTATCTACAAGAACGTTATTATTCTTTATGTCCCTGTGAACGATCCCTTTGGAATGCAGGTGATGCAGACCACACACAAGTTCTGCTGCCAGGAGCCTGAGCGTGGGGAGGTCCACTGTATCCATGGGGTTAATTAAGCCCATGTCCTCCAATACGTCACCCAGATCCCCGGCTCTCATATAGTCCATAACAAAGCATATGTATTTCTCCATCTGGAATGTGGCATAAACATGGGCACAGAAAAGACTACCCCCAGCCATCTCCATGGCTATGCGCTCATTTAGCACCCTGTCTGGGTTATCGTTAAGTGGATACCTCTTGTGGACAATTTTTATGGCCACCAGTCTTCCACTGTCACGGTGTGTCGCCAGCACCACCTTCCCATAGCCTCCTTCTGCAATCATCTTATGGAAGATGAAGTTCTCCGGACCCAGGGAGTCAGTTTCACGTTCTTTACTTTCTGTGCTGTGAATCAATGTTGTCCCGCTAACTCCTGCTTTGTCTGTTCTTGCTTTCTTCGTCACAGGACTCTCACATTCAGGCTCTTCAGTAGATTTCCTCTTCTTGCCTCTCTGTTCTGCAGATCGCTGTACTGTCTCTCTAGCAGTGTAATATCTGCTCGGCGTCACACCATCCTCTTCTGAAGAGCTCTGTACTGTCTCTCTAGCAGTGTAATATCTGCTCAGCGTCTCACTATCCTCCTCTGAAGAGCTCTGTACTGTCCTCTTCTTCACCACAGGACTCTCACATTTAGTCTCTTCAGTATATTTTCTTTTCTTGCCTCTCTGTTCTGCAGATGGCTGTACTGTCTCTGTAGCATTGTCACCATCCTCCTCTGAAGAGCTCTGTACTGTCCTCTTCTTGGTCACAGGACTCTCACATTCAGGCTCTTCAGTATATTTCCTCTTCTTTCCTCTCTGCTGTGCAGCGCTGTGTCCTGTCTCTGCAGCGCTGTCATATTTTCTCTGCTTCCTTGGGGTTGCACCATTTTCCTCCACAGAGTTCTCTCCTTCCTCTCTAGTGCTATCAGATACTTCCTCTCTGCACCTCTTTCTGGTGCTCATATCTGAATTATTAGATGTTGAACAGCAGATGTTCTCAACTCTGCTTTCTTCTTTTTCTTTTTCTTTTTCTTTTTCTTTTTCTTTTTTCTTTTTCTTCTTGAGACTGGAGCAAAAGGCTCCTTCCTCTTACGGATCTGTCTCACCATTTATTTTTTTAATATAAGTATAAACAAACTGTTCTTTTCCTCCTAGGTTGCGATGTCCTTCCTCTAATATATATTATATAATGTTCTATATAACAGAATGAATAATTCAACAACTCTGAAATGGAGCAACTGAAAACACGTCTGCCCTCTACAAGCTTCTAGTTAGAAGCAGGCCCGGACTGGCCATAGGGCATGTCACATCTCCAGCCTGCCTGTAACATCTCCAATGTCTCACCCGGAGTTGGTGGGCGGAACTGGGGGTGTGGCTGCCCCCTCCACTTCTCCCACAGACTCATTCATGCCTGTCAATTAGCTCCCTTGCAGCCTAACAACTAGCCTCCTTGCAGTCTACTTAAAGTATACTGGGAATGTGCTTCCTTAAGTGAAATGTGCATGACTTCCTCTCGCTCTCTGCTTTCAAACTTACAAGGTAGGTTTGATTACATTTATTAGGAGAAACTTTTTTTAGCACTGACTTTTTATTCAATTTTTTTTAAATATTTTTTATTCAATTTTACCGGGATACAATTTTACAAACATACAATGCATAAATGGTTGAGTTTGTTCAGATAAAAAGGTTGTATAGGAAATAATTACCTTGAACTCGTATTGGTAGTGTGAAACATTATACAAGAAAAAATAATGTGAGCATGCATTGGCATTGTAGAAGATAGTTGAGTTTACAAAAACAAGGGAGAGGAAAGGCAAACAACAAGGGTGGGGGAAGGAAACACAGGAAGGAAACACAGAAGTGAGGTTGACTACTGTAGTTAAATAAATCAAACAATATAATTAATAATAAAGTGCAGTGTGCAAATTTTCCATATAATGTTCTTATATAAATCAAACAATATTGGAAATATCGTGCCAGTCCATTATATATTATATAAATGTATGGATCTCTCCTCATCCTCGGTTGAAGATTGAGGAGAGATCTATATACCTGCCTTATGCTACCGCAACCTGCCTTATGCCACCGCACCCTGCCCTATGCCCCTGCAACCTGCCCTATGCCCCTGCAACCTGCCCTATGCCCCTGCAACCTGCCCTATGCCCCTGCAACCTGCCCTATGCCACCGCAACCTGCCTTATGCCACCGCAACCTGCCTTATGCCACCGCAACCTGCCTTATGCCACCGCAACCTGCCCTATGCCCCTGCAACCTGCCCTATGCCCCCGCAACCTGCCCTATGCCACTGCAACCTGCCTTATGCCACCGCACCCTGCCCTATGCCACCGCAACCTGCCCTATACCACCGCAAACTTCCCTATTCCACCCAAACCTGCTCTATACCACCCCAGCCTGCCCTATATCACCCCAGCCTGCCCTATATCACCCCAGCCTGCCCTATATCACCCCAAACCTGCTCTATACCACCCCAGCCTGCCCTATACAACCCAAACCTGCCCTATGCCACCCCAGCCTGCCCTATATCACCCCAACCTGCACTATACCACCGCAACCTGCCCTATATTACCCCAACCTGCCCTATATCGCCCCAGCCGGCCCAATACCACCCTATACTTTAATTTACAGGGGTCATTTGGGGGTGCGCCTCGTGACCGTGTGCTGCCTGCAGGGCGCTGGGCAGGATAGACAAGAGGGGAGTGACATCATGTTTTGCCTCACCAGGTGACACCAACCCTAGTGACGCCACTGCCCCAGTGCACTCTCATCTGCGAGTCGGAGCCGCACTCGAGTGACAGTGACACCCATCGGCACATCAGGTGGCCTGGACCCGCAACGATCCCCTTCTCTCTGGCAAGGTGGCCGCGGAACTGATCAGAGTGAAGCCGCCTCCCCCTCCTCCTTTATGTCCACACAGGGGGAGGGGACCCAACATGCAGTCGCGCACTGATCTGAGCATAGGTGTGCGCAGCCTAATGCATTAGGGTGTGCACCCTTAAGCTCAAACACACATGCATGTGTATGTATCTACATATATATGACCCCGGCACATTGATCTCCCTGCTGGCACAGTGAAAGAGAAGAGCATAAACACTTCTGTTATGGCAGAACCGGTAAGAGGGAGCTCTTTCCCATGTTCCTGTTGCTACACAGAGCAATAAGACTAATGCACATGGGGTAATTAGGGTGTGCCTGGGCACACCTGGCACACCCTGTGCGCACGCCTAATGGATCTGAGGTTCATTATGGGTCTGAAGGGGGTCTGTAATGTAGGGGGGTGTGTATTGTAGGGGGGTCGGAAATGTAGAGGGGGTTCTGTATTGTAGAGGGGGTTCTGTATTGTAGAGGGGGTTCTGTATTGTAGGGGGGTTCTGTAATGTAGGGGGGTTCTGTATTGTAGGGGGGGTTCTGTATTTTGGGGGGGTCTGAAATGTAAGGGGTCTGTATTGTAGGGGGATTCTGTATTGTAGGGGGATTCTGTATTGTAGGGGGGTCTGTAATGTAGGGTGGTTCTGTATTGTAAGGGGGGTCTGTATTGTAGGGGGGTCTGTATTGTAGGGGGGTTCTGTATTGTAGGGGGGTCTGTAATGTATGGTGGTTCTGTATTGTAGGGGGGTCTGTATTGTAGGGGGGTCTGAAATGTAGGGGGGTTCTGTAATGTAGGGTGGTTGTGTAATGTAGGGTGGTTCTGTATTGTAGGGGGGGTCTGAAATGTAGAGGGGGTTCTGTATTGTAGGGGGGGTCTGTATTGTAGGGGGGGTCTGTATTGTAGGGGGGGGGGTCTGAAATGTAGGGGGGGTCTGAAATGTAGGGGGGGGTTCTGTATTTTAGGGGGTCTGTATGTAGGGGGGGTCTGTAATGTAGGGTTGTTCTGTATTGTATGGGGGTCTGAAATGTAGGGGGTTCTGTATTGTAGGGGGCCTGAAATGTAGGTGGGTTCTGTATTGTAGGGGGGGTTCTGTATTGTAGGGGGGTTCTGTATTGTAGGGGGGGTCTGTAATGTATGGGGGGTCTGTAATGTAGGGGGGTTCTGTATTTTAGGGGGGTCTGAAATGTAGGGGGGTCTGTAATGTAGGGGGGTTCTGTATTGTAGGGGGTCTGTATTGTAGAGGGGGGGGGGTCTGTACTGTAGGGGGGTCTGTACTGTAGGGGGGTCTGTACTGTAGGGAGAGGGTCTGTACTGTAGGGAGGGGGTCTGTACTGTAGGGAGGTCTGTGTAACATGCAGGGGGTCCAGAACTGTTAGGGGGGTGTCCGTGTAACAAACTGTGGGGGGCTGTGTAATGTAAAGGGGTCCAGAGGTGCAGTGCTATGTAATGTAAAGGGATCCAGAGGTGCACGGTGCTGTGTAATGTAAAGGGGTCCAGAGGTGCAGAGTGCTGTGTAATGTAAAAGGGTCCAGAGGTGCGGTGCTACGTAATGTAAAGGGGTCCAGGGTGCTGTGTAATGTAAAGGGGTCCAGAGGTGCAGGGTGCTGTGTAATGTAAAGGGGTCCAGAGGTACAAGGTGCTGGAACCCCACATCACATCATTAACCGGCGCCGCGAAGCACCGGCGCCGCGCCCCCCCCCCCCCCCCGGGCTGCTCAGTCTAAAATGCCCGGGCCTATTTTTTGTCCCAGTCCGGGCCTGGTTAGAAGTATCTGAGTGGCATCTGTGAGCAATTGTTTACCAGGTAGGACTCACTATGTCTATGACATCATCACTGAACATGCGTTGTCCTGGCAACTAGCTCCGCCCACTCCACCTCTGTGGAGATCTTCCTGGGTGGCAGTTATTATGCAAATTAGAAAAACCTCTGCAACATTATTGGACAGCAGATATGACAGTTATTATGCAAATTAGTTCAAATTTCCTTCCAGGTGTCATTCACCTTCTCTGACATTCTGTAGTGTTGTACAATCACAAATCATTCTACAATACATTAATATAATTATAACTGACATTCTACATTTTTTTTTTTTTTCAACATTGCCTGGATTCAGCACACAACACTTATACATTTTACATATTTGCTAACTGTATTTTTTCAATTAACATGGACCCCGTCTTAGTGAGCTTCTGAGGGTTTAACCACTTCAGCCCCAGAAGGTTTTACCCCCTTCCTGACCAGAGCCCTTTTTACATTTTGGCATTGCGCTGCTTTAACTGGTAGATGCGCAGTCATGCAATGTTGTACCCAAATGAAATTTGCGCCCTTTTTTACCCATAAATAGAGCTTTCTTTTGATGGTATTTGATAGTCTCTGCGATTTTTATTTTTTTTATTTTTTGCAATATAAACAGAAAAAGACCAAAAATTTTGAAAAAAAAAAGATATTTTCTACTTTTTGTTATAAGAAAAATCCAATTAACTATATTTTAGTCATACATTTGGGCCAAAATGTATTCAACCACATGTCTTTGGCCAAAAAAATGTCAATAAGCGTTTATTGGTTTGCGCAAAAGTTATAGTGTCTGCAAACTGGGGTACATTTTCTGGAATTTACTCAGCTTTTAGTTTGACTGCCTATCTCATTTCTTGAGGTGCTAAAATGGCAGGGCAATACAAACCCCCCCCCCCAATGACCCTATTTTGGAAAGTAGACACCCCAAGGAAATTGCTGAGAGGCATGTTGAGCCCATTGAATATTATTTTTTTTTGTCCCAAGTGATTGGCTTCCAAAATGGGGTCATTTGGGGGGGTTTTGAACTGTCCTGGCATTTTATGCACAACATTAGGAAGCTTATGTCACACAGACATCATCCACTCTTCTAACCACTTGAAGACAAAGCCCTTTCTGACACTTTTTGTTTACATGAGAAAAAAAAATTTTTGCAAGAAAATTACCTTGAACCCCCAAAAATTATATATATATATATATATATATATTTTTTTTTTAAGCAAAGGCACTTTAAATTAAAATGGTGGGTGTTGCATTTTTTTTTTCACACAGTATTTGTGCAGCGATTTTTCAAACGCACTTTTTGGGGAAAAAACACTTTTTTCATTTTAATGCACACACTATATTGCCCAAATGTTTGATGAAATAAAAAAGATGATCTTGGGCCAAGTACATGGATACCAAACATGACATGCTTTAAAATTGCGCACAAACGTGCAGCAGCGAAAGACTTTACAGGTTACTAATTTAGATTTAGATTTACAGAGGAGGTCTACTGCTAAAATTACTGCCCTCGATCTGACCTTCACGGTGATACCTTGCATGCATGGTGCAATTGCTGTTTACATATGACGTCATATGTATGATTGCATATGATACATATGATGATTACATATGATGATTGCGTTCGCCTTTGCGCAAGAGCAGGGGGGGCAGGGGTGCTTTTTTTTTTTTTATTATTATTTATTTCGCTTTTTTTATTTTATTTTTAAACTGTTCCTTTCATTTTTTTTTTTTTTTTTAACATTTTAATTGTTATCTCAGGGAATGTAAATATTCCCTATGATTGCAATAGGTAGTGACAGGTACTCTTTAAAAAAAAAATAAAAAATTGGGGTCCATTAGACCCTAAATCTCTCCTCTGCCCTCCAAAGCATCTGACCACACAAAGATCATTGTAATAACATGCTTTCCCAATTTCCCAATGGCGCTGATTATATCCGGCAAAATCTAAGTCATGAAATGCTCGTAGCTTCCGGTTTCTTAGGCCAAAGAGATGACTGGAGCCGTTCTGGTCTCTGATCAGCTCTATGGTCAGCTGGCGGAACCACCGGCTGCATTCTCAGGTTCCCTGTTGGGACAGGAGAGCTAGAGAAAACCATGGAAGATGCTGGGAGGGGGGGGCGTTCCCTCCCACTCTCCCCTCCCACTCTTTCCCTGCGCTCTCATCTGTCATGCTCGGCATCCTGTAGGCCTCTTCAGTAGTGTACCTTTCCTTTGACATTTTGGCTACTAAATTTACAGGTACCTAGTGTGACTCGCAAGTAAAAAAAGCCCCTGGTTGTCGGATTGTTTGAACCACAACAAAAGAAACTGCTAGTGCTAGCAGAGATCAGGCGTGACTCTGCTAATGCTGCAGGTTTGTGTGCTGTGAATTGGAAGGGACAGTGATCTACTGATCCTGAACTTTGGGTGGGCTGGGCAGAGGGGCTAAACGCAGGTGGCTGGCAGGTGTCAGGGCTGATCCTGCTAACGCTGCAATTTTGGGAACACTATACTATTGGGGACGCTAGTATAGTTCTGATCGGGTCAATGATATTGATTCATTCAGACACTATACTAGTAATATAGGTGTGTGTGTGTGTTATGCCCCGTAGACACGATCAGATTTTTTGTCGGAAAAACCTTGGATGGTTTTTCCGACGGAATTCCGCTCAAGCTTGGCTTGCGCACACACACGGTCACACAAGTTCTCTGATCTTTCGGCCGTCAAGAACGCGGTGACGTACAACATTACGACGAGCCGAGAAAATGAAGTTCAATACTTCCGAGCATGTGTCAAATTGTTTCTGAGCATGTGTCGGAATTTTGCGCGTCGGAATTGCTAAAGACTTTCCGATCAGAATTTTTTCCGTCTGAAAAATTGAGAACCAGCTCTCAATCTTTTGTTGGCGGAAATTCCGATAGCAAAAGTCCGATGGAGCATACACACATGGTCGGCATTTCCGTTCAAAAGCTCAGATCGGACTTTTGCTGCCATAAAATCCGATCGTGTGTATGGGGCATTAGTGTTCCTGGCAATCAAAGGGTTAAATCTGACGCTGTCTGGGATTGACACTAACACTAACTGACTCTGACACTAACTGATGTCACCCGTGACACTAATACAGTGATCAGAAAAAAGATCTGTACACTATACTAATGACACTGTGACAAAGGGTTAACTGGGGCGTGATCAGGGGAATAAAACTTTATTAGGGAATATGTGGCAGGACCCTGAACTTTTATAAGACTGGTGCTGCCGCCAACTGACACTAACTAGCGTCACCCGTGACACTAATACAGTGATCAAAAAAATAATCTATACACTATACAAATGACACTGTGGCAGGGAGTGAAAAGGTTAACTGGGGGTAATCAAGGGGTTAAACCTTTATTAGGGAATATATGGGGGTACCCTAAACCTACCTGGGACTAATGCTAACTGCCCTAACGCTGTTTAGTGTCCCAAGTGACACCAATACGGCGATCAGTAAAAAATCTGAACACTGTATCTTTGTGATGCTGTGACAGGGAGTGAGGGGTGATCAGGGGGTGAAATATGTGCCTACGTGTCCTGGTGTCAGTGTAGTGTTGGTGTACTCACAGTTGGATGCTCTCTCTTCACACACTGGAATCCAAAGGGCTCCAGGAGGGGAGATTGCATCTTTTCCTGTGCCTGTATTTACATTACACAGCCACAGGAGGATCTATTGTTTCTCCAGAACTGATCAGCAGGTGCAGGCCAGAAATCACTGGACCTGAAAACTGATTGGTTCTGTAACGAATCTGATCGCCGCTGGGACAGGTACGGCCGGGCCGCCCTACCGCAGTATATGTATGGTGGGCGGTCCGGAACTGGTTAACAAGTCACATTAAAAGATCAAAGGTCATTCATGATTACAGAAAATTCATATATAAGATATAGACGCATGACTTCAGTAAAACTGCATCCAAAGAGCTTGACGTGTTTCATGGAGTTCACTCCTCTTCTTCAGGAGCATATGCAGGGTGCGTATCTATAAAAAATATATAAATACCAATGAAGTCTAGTAGTTCACCAAAAAAAGGAGAGGGGGAGGATAAATTAGCAAAAAAAAATTGTGAAATCAAGATCTGCAAGAGTAATTACCTTATAGTCCAGCATATAAAAGCCACGATCCAAGTGTGGTACAAAATATCCCAAAAGGAGAGCGAACAAGGAAAGGTATCCCGTCCAACTAAGAGTTAGAGCGAGACTGAAATAACAGGGAAAAGGGGAAGGAAAAGGGAGAAAGCACTCACATTGCCACATCCAAAAATTAAGGGAATATGTTTGGTACTCAAAAGAGAGTAAAAAATAGGACTTTGCAGGCAACACACAAAACATGGAATACAAAATTATTTTATTTATCACAAAAAATTTTAAACAAGGATTAAAAGACCATACAGTATATATAGGGTATGTGGCAGTGAATAGTCCCTTGAACGTCGACGCGTTTCGCCGTGAGGCTTCGTCAGGACGGACAAAGTGGGGGGGAGACGGTTACATACAAACTTGGGACAAATCTCACTATCTTCGAAGACAATCCAGATAGTAAGACGTTGTTCAATAGACTACCAATTCATGTGTGTAGAAATAAATATATATGTATGATCTGCTGGTCAAAAGGCAAAAGAATCTCTCGCAGAGAAATAATCCACAGAGAAATACTCCATAAATGGAGAAACTTGATACTTGCAGCTATAAATAGCTTGGCAAATCAGCTGTATCCAAACGGAATTGCCAAAACGGGGGTAAAGGACGTTATAGTATGGAAGGTTTGTTAAGCCAGCAAATCCAACCATAGGCATTCACAATAGAAGTACAGATAAACCAGCCATTGTAGTAGGGATTCTACCACTGTGTAAGATCTGGCTAATGAACGTCGTAGTACTCGCCCCCGGGAGTCAGCCTCGACTGAAATACTGATCACAGGTACTCCCCAACGTGATGCAAGCGTAGGCAATGAGGGGAGACGCCATGACCTGAGTGGCGATTGCCACCCGGCAATGACGTCAAGGGGACTCCCTCATGGTGCGAACGCCAATGGAAGAAGCCCATAGGGAGGGATATTTTATTGTTTTGGAGGGTTCTCTTTTTTCCCCATTCTGCCCCTCCCCTCTTTTTGGTAAACTACTAGACTACATTGGGGTGTGTGTATATGTATATGTGTGTGTGTGTGTGTGTGTGTGTGTGTATATATATATATATATATATATACATATACATAAAATATAGCGGGGTATTGCCTTTTAAACCCCCAGAGACTACAGTACCCAGTGCGCAACGGGACACCCAGGGTGCATTGCCCCGCGCAGAGACTGCTGGGGCGGGTTATTTAACCGGAGGGCGGGGCTGAATTCGGTCTCTTTGGACACCGCCCGCCCAGCAAGTGGAGCTCCTTTCCGAGCCTGCTGAGATACAAGGCCTGAAGCCTGGGCCTTTCTCCAAAGAGCCTTCCGCTCTCACCGAGGAACCTGAGGGACTTCTCTCCATACTGTTGCTGCATCGTTGCTAGGAGGACCGAAGACTTGGATGTCGTGAGATCTGTGTACCGAGACACAGCAGCGGAAGATACGGACATGGACTGGTCCGGTTGGGTGAGAGAGCACCTGCTCTGAGAACTATATAGGATCTCTAGGCCCAATAACTGTTATCCGGAGTTATCAATAGTGTTGCGCTGCGCACCGGAGAGACAGTGCATCGGAGCAACTTTAGAGATTGCCTTTAATTCACCAAGTTATTCAACCCCCTTTTACCCTGTGGATTACAGTTGTTTTCTTCAAAAGTGCATCACCGTTTTGCTAGCGAAGATCTTCCCCTACAGAACTTCTACACAGTACAGTCAGGCCTGACTTAGCGTAGACATTGCTGGGTGCCATTTTTGCCCACGTGGGAGAATAGCTGCAGCGGGGATCATTGGTATTATGCACAGTACTGTATATCTATCTGTTTATTGAGATAATCTTTCATTGCAGGGCTCTGCATATATATGTACACTGTTTATTACCTGCTCAATTAACAAATCTAAGTAAAAGTGCCAAGGTTTAGTATATTGGTGTTTGTGTCATTTATTTTGCAGAGGAGACGGGTAAGAATAGCTGTGTTTTATTGCTGTGTGTGTTTATTATAGGATTGTGTCCCAGGGAGTTACAGGCCACGCAATCCTACTCTTCCCTACTAACTGTGCCAAGGGAGGTTAGAGCAAATTGCCTGGGGTTAACAGCGGTGCACTACAGGGCCCGAAAATTATACCAGCGGCCCTCTTAGCTGGGGGTATCGCGCTATATATATATATATATATATATATATATATATATATATATTTATATATTGTGAGGGGGTTAGCTCGGCAGCGGGTGTGTGTGACCCCCGGGATGGGCTCCCCACACAAAACAGGCCCAGCAAACGGAGGTTGTGGTTTTCAAAATCAAAAAGGTGCGGTTTATTTTCTATTTACAGTGACAAAACACAGCAAAGCAAAAGAAACATAAACAAAATAAATCCTGGTCAACTTGACCTCTGACTAAACATACAGGTTTCCTAACTAACAACTGGGATCAGCCTAGTGCTGTCCTAGTCCCTAAGTCCCTGGTTTTAAATGTCCAAGCAAATAGCCACACAGGCTTTGTCTCACCGCACAGGGGTTCACTCTCCCTAGACAGTCCACACAGGTCTGGTTCCAGGCATGAGCTAACACCTAATGAATCTGGGAGTTCTTATAGAGGCCTAAATGAGCTGACAAGCTTCAGCTGGTCTCATCAACTCCCTGTCTGCACGACGCCCCACACTCTCCCTAGAGGTATGAGTCATCCATGAGCCCACTAGCCTCAGCTGGGCTTATACAACTCTCCACCTAGTTGTATAAGTCGGCGTAAAGCCTGAATCTGGGCGAAATATATCTACCCCCCTGGATGCAACCAGGTGACTTTACCTTCCTGCTGTCACATACCCCCCCCTCTTGTTTTAACCTCGGGGTTGGAACACCAGCAATCAGGCATTCATGTACTCGAGACAAAGCATCCACATTCCCCATTTGAACGCCAGGGCGATGCTTTACTGTGAAGTTGAATTCCTGGAGGGCCAGGAACCACCTATTCACTCTTCTATTTGTTTCCTTGTTTTGAGCCATCCACTTTAACGGAGCGTGATCCGTAACCATGTCAAAGTGCCTACCTAGCAGGTAGTACCGAAGGGAATCTAGAGCCCACTTCACCGCTAAACACTCCTTTTCAACGGTGGCGTAATTTACCTCATGGGACTTCAACTTCCTGCTGAGGTAAATGACTGGGTGCTCTTCCCCGTTCCAGACCTGGGACAATACTGCTCCTAACCCCACATCTGACGCATCACTTTGTACGACAAAGTCTTTAGAGAAGTCGGGTGAGTACAACACTGGCTGGCTACATAAGGCTTGTTTCAAGAATTGGAATGCTGCCTCAGCCTCGGGGGTCCATTTAATCATGACCGACCCTTTCCCCTTCGTCAGGTTGGTTAGGGGCACAGCCTTAGAAGCAAAGTGGGGAATGAATCGCCGATAATACCCAGCGATTCCCAGAAAGGCTCGTACCTGCTTCTTGCTGTTGGGACGTGGCCAACTCTGGATGGCCTCGATTTTGTTGAGTTGGGGTTTTATTACTCCCCTCCCAATGGTGTACCCAAGATATTTGGCCTCCTCCTGCCCAATGGTACACTTCTTGGGGTTAGCCGTAAACCCCGCTTCCCGAACAGAGTCCAGGACTGCTTGCACTTTTGGCAGATGTGAGGCCCAATCTGTGCTATGGACAATTACGTCATCCAGGTAAGCCGCAGCATACTTCCGATGGGGCCTCAGCATCTGGTCCATTTTCCGCTGGAATGTGGCCGGCGCATTCTGTAACCCGAACGGCATTCTTTTATATTGGAACGCCCCGTCTTGGGTTACAAATGCGGTTTTCTCTTTGGCCGACTTGGCCAGGGGGATTTGCCAATACCCTTTTGTGAGGTCAAGAGTCGTCATGTATCGGGCTGTTCCCAGCCGGTCGATCAACTCATCAATACGTGGCATGGGGTAGGTGTCAAATTTTGTAACTTTGTTCAACTGACGAAAATCGTTACAAAATCGCCAGCTCCCATCCGGTTTAGGCACCAACACAATGGGACTAGACCAATCACTTTGGGACTCCTCTATCACCCCTAAGTTCAGCATTTTCTGTACTTCCTCCCGTATTGCCTCCCGTCGGGCCTCTGGGATCCGATAAGGTTTTAACTTCACCCTTTCACCGGGTGGGGTAATGATGTCATGCTCTACCCCAGATGTTTGTCCCGGCAGCTCAGAGAATACCTCCTTGTTGCGAAGCACAAACTCCTTAACCTCCTGTTGTTGGGGTTGTGACAAGGTGGCTGCTATTCCAACCTCAGGAATCACGCAACCAGTTTGAGCTGGTGACCAAGTGTCTGCGACTAGGGACTCTCTATCCCTCCAGGCTTTCAACAGATTAACGTGATAGATCTGTTCGGGCTTTCGCCTTCCTGGTTGTCTGACCTTGTAATTCACTTCGCTCACTTTTTCCATTATCTCATAGGGGCCTTGCCATTTGGCAAGGAATTTACTTTCAACCGTAGGGACAAGTACCAGTATCCTATCCCCTGGGGAAAAGGTACGGGTCTTGGCTCCATGGTTGTACACTCTCTGCTGTGCTAACTGCGCTTGGGCCAAATGTTCCTTCACGATGGGCATTACCTGTGCAATTCGGTCTTGCATCAGGGCGACATGCTCAATCACACTCCTGTGGGGAGAACTCTCACTTTCCCAAGTTTCCTTGGCAATATCCAACAGCCCTCTTGGGTGTCTCCCATACAGTAACTCAAAGGGGGAGAATCCCGTAGAGGATTGGGGCACCTCCCTAATAGCAAACATCAGATAAGGAAGTAGACAGTCCCAATCCTTTCCATCTCTATCCACCACTTTCTTCAACATTTGTTTTAGGGTTTTGTTGAATCTTTCAACCAGCCCATCGGTTTGGGGGTGATACACAGATGTACGTAATTGCGTCACTTTGAACAATTTACACAGCTCCTTCATAACCCGGGACATAAAGGGTGTACCTTGGTCCGTAAGCAGTTCTTTACAAATACCCACCCGGCTAAACACAAGAGATAGCTCTTTGGCTATGGTTTTGGCCGAGGTATTTCGGAGAGGGATCGCTTCTGGATAACGGGTGGCATAGTCCATTATAACTAATATGTACTGGTGCCCCCTAGCGGACTTGATTATAGGACCTACCAAATCCATGGCGATCCTCTCAAACGGGACCTCAATGATGGGTAGAGGGACCAGCGGGCTACGGAAATGTGGCATCGGGGCCAACCTCTGACACACAGGGCAGGAGGAACAATAATTTTCTATGTCCTTCATCACCCCCGGCCAATAGAATCTCTGTAATACCCTCTCTCGGGTTTTCTCTGTCCCCAGATGACCTCCAAGAATGTGCCCATGGGCCAACTCCAACACCAACTTCCTGTAAGGTTTGGGCACCACAAGCTGCTCAACGGTTTCTTCTGCCCTTTTTGCCACCCGATACAGTAGGTCCTTCTCTACGCTGAAGTATGGGTAAGTGCAGGTATTATCTGGGTTCACTAACTCGCCATCTATTTTCACTACGTTTTCCCGTGCCTTTATTAGGGCGGGGTCTCTCAACTGTTCTGTGGCAAAGTTTTCCCTGTGAACCTCAAGATCAGAAAACTCCACAGACGGTAGGTTTTCGTCTGAGGAGGTGGGCTCCTCTCCAGTTTCTTGAGTCTCCCCTGCCAATACTGATAAGGGAAATTCCGGAGAGTCCTCACCACTCTCAGGGGAGTTCTGGCTATCACATTCCTGGTACATAGGGGCACCAGTGGGGGGCTCAGGATCATCCCACAGTTCCCAGAACTTCGGAAAATCCCTTCCCACAATGGCGTCATGCGGTAACTGAGATACTAAGCCCACTGGATGAGAGAGGGTACCTTTGGGGGTCTCGAAACACACTGTAGTCACTGGATACTCTCGGGTGTCCCCATGCACACAAATAACAGCTACCTTGCTATTCCCAGAGACCTCTGTTTTAACTAACTCAGCCTTTATCAGGGTCACAAGGCTACCTGAATCCAGCAATACCACAACATTTCTACCATTAACACACATTTTGCATAAATGTTTCTCAGTTCCTCGAATGGCAGTGCATGCGACTGTCGCACACAGCGACTGACGTCTGCCCGTCAGAAAGTCACACTGCATGGGTTCCTCCACAACCGGGCAATTGGCTGCAATATGTCCCGCTTGCCGGCAGCGGTAGCAAACGATCCTTCTTGCCGCCTCTTGAGCCGCTGATTTCCCAGGCTGTTCTCGCCAAACTTGGGGTAGAGCTCCCACCCTCTCACTCTCTCCACCCTCACCCCTTGGAATCCTCTTATCCGCCCCTGGGGATGGTCTGGTCTTAGGGTGGAAAGTCCGAGTGTCTCTGGAAGAGGCCGTCAGGTTCTCTGTAGCCAAGTATTTCTCCACACGATCCACAAGACCATCGGCCGTCTCTGGGTCTCCATGGCTTACCCACTTTTGGATGGCAGTAGGAAGAGCTCTCAAAAATCGATCCATTACAACACGTTCCACAATCTTTGGTGCAGACAAAGTCTCTGGCTGTAGCCACTTTCTGCTCAGGTGAATGAGATCATACATTTGAGACCTGGGGGGTTTTCCAAGCTGGAAAGTCCAGTTATGCACACGCTGAGCCCGGACAGCCTGGGTGACACCCAGCCTTGCCAATATTTCAGCTTTTAGCATCACATAGTCTTTTGCTTGGTTAGGCTCTAGGTCATAGTAAGCTTTCTGCGATTCACCAGTTAACAGAGGAGCCACCAGTCCAGCCCACTGCTCCTCAGGCCACTTTTCTCTTTCAGCGGTCCTTTCAAATGTGGTCAAAAATACCTCTGGATCATCCTCTCCAGTCATTTTTGTCAATAAACGACTCACCCCAAAGGACGCGGTATTAGTGGGACGGCTTTCCTCACTGGTCTGCGGACGTTGCTGCATTACTGCTTCCATCTGTTGTTGTAGTCTCTGCTCTTGCTTCTGCAACAGGTCTATGAAGCGGGCCTCAGATTGCTGCTGGGCTTGTTGCTGAGCCTCCAGACTCTGTTGCAAAGTTGCGTTTGTCTGCTGCTGGGCTGCAAGGCTCTGTTGATGAGCTTGCTGCTGGGCTGCGAAGTTCTTTTGTAAACCTGCATTTGTCTGCTGTTGATTGGCATTTGCTAGAGCCAGCTGCTTCAGTATCTCCTCCATGCTGGCTTAAAAAAAAACTGCCACTGGTTCTCCACCAACTGTGAGGGGGTTAGCTCGGCAGCGGGTGTGTGTGACCCCCGGGATGGGCTCCCCACACAAAACAGGCTCAGCAAACGGAGGTTGTGGTTTTCAAAATCAAAAAGGTGCGGTTTATTTTCTATTTACAGTGACAAAACACAGCAAAGCAAAAGAAACATAAACAAAATAAATCCTGGTCAACTTGACCTCTGACTAAACATACAGGTTTCCTAACTAACAACTGGGATCAGCCTAGTGCTGTCCTAGTCCCTAAGTCCCTGGTTTTAAATGTCCAAGCAAATAGCCACACAGGCTTTGTCTCACCGCACAGGGGTTCACTCTCCCTAGACAGTCCACACAGGTCTGGTTCCAGGCATGAGCTAACACCTAATGAATCTGGGAGTTCTTATAGAGGCCTAAATGAGCTGACAAGCTTCAGCTGGTCTCATCAACTCCCTGTCTGCACGACGCCCCACACTCTCCCTAGAGGTATGAGTCATCCATGAGCCCACTAGCCTCAGCTGGGCTTATACAACTCTCCACCTAGTTGTATAAGTCGGCGTAAAGCCTGAATCTGGGCGAAATATATCTACCCCCCTGGATGCAACCAGGTGACTTTACCTTCCTGCTGTCACAATATATATATATAATATTTTAAGATTGGGGGTTGTTAGCTCTCATAGTAGATGCATTTTTCCAGTGATTCAGGCCAGTCAGGAACTCTGTTTAAGGGCATGGTAGCCCATTTTTATTTAAAAGCACAAAAGTTCACAAAAACATCTGTAGCATTCACAGGGGGGTTCCACCATTCCTGTATCTTGCATATTTAACAGTTTAGCCTCATAGCTTTACCTTCTTGCTATCCAGGCCTTTAGCCTAGGCCTTAAGTCTGCTCCTCAGAACAAATGGTTTCCAAGAGATAAGCTCACTCCTCGCTTACTCCCGGCCAGCACTTTCTTGCTTACTTCCGCAATAACGTCTGCCTCTTGCAGACACGCACACTTTGGCTGCACCCATGCAGCATAGATGGCCTCTGACTTCCTCTCAGTGGGATGGGAGAGTTCACCTGACTCTCCAAGCACAGACTTCCTGTCTGTTGGGTGGGGCCCTGATCCATAGTCATGTCAGAACTAAATAGCCGAACACACAGCTGTTCAATCAGCATGTCTTTCTCTACCAAATCTGGCATAAACCAACACTCTTTAAGAACGCACAGGATCCCACTGCCACTATATATAGATATATATAGATATATATATCTATATATATAATTTTTACAAATACGCAGCTTGCATCTGCTTCTGAAGTGGAGTCGCATGAAACGCATCAGTCTTTGGATGCAGTTATACTATAATCATGCGTCTATATCATATATATGAATTTTCTGTAATCAGGAATGAGTTTTTTATCTTTTAATGGGACTTAAATAAAATCTGGATCAAATCTCTCTCTCTCTCTCTCCCCCCTTCTCCCTCCCAAATTTTATTGTGTGTTTATGAAAGTATAATTATGGACCTAATACACATTTTTTCCTTTTCCAACTATATATACTCTGATTAAACCAAGAGTCCTTTGGTAATATCAATTGGCCAGAAGTGAAGATCTAGTGATCCTCTCGCCCAATCACTGACACACTTTTGACCAAGAAATTCCAAGCCTGCCCACCACGGCAAGGTAGACTCTTCTAGGGCAGGACCTACACTAAACTACACTAAGCTACCTACTGGATGCTAGTCATCCTTTTTCTAATGTTGGATGTATGTTTGTAGTAGGCCTCATCCTATAATCTGTGTGTGCGATCTACTCTCTCCTAATTTGGTTGTCTGTCTGTGTGCATCTCTCTAAAGCATGGACCAGTCAGTTTGACTTGTTATGGCTTGAGTCAAGTGGTTGCTTGTTTGTATATATGTTTTTTGATATCTTACCTGTGTAATATATATGCATCCAATTTTGACTTTTTATCAAAGTTATATTATCAATTTTTAACTTTTCTAATAAAAAATAAATTTTCAATACATTTTAAATGTCAAGGATTTCTTGCTTCCCAAAATCCCATAGAGGAAACTGTTCTATTTTGTATCTAAGTTAGGGATGCGTGCTGCAACTCCTTTTCCATAGATCTACGCCACAACCACAATCTCCCCTTGTCTAAGTTCGGTATCTGAAATCCCTATAGGGGAAGCCCCAGCGATTAGGTCCCACGGTGCCACAGGAGCTCATTTCTAATTTAAAAAGATGTAAAAAAGGGACATGCTTGTATAAAAGTTGTCCATGTACAAATGGTACCCTTTACGGAACAAGGAAGACACCAAGTCCCAAACAATCTTGCCATTGCTCTCTATGTAGTCTGGGCAGTCGCGGGGCTCCATGTGACTAGCTTTTCCCTTGTAAATGCGGAAATTACATGTATAGCCTGTTGCCCTCTCACAGAGCTTATACATTTTGACCCCATACCGGCACGCTTGCTGAGCGAGAAACTGTTTTTTGAAAGCAAGACGGACAGAAAAAGTTATGAGGGACTCCGCCACGCAAACATCTTGTTGGGGCGCATACAAGTCTGCAAATTTTTGGTTAAAGTGATTTACGAGGGGCTTAAACTTTTTTGAGCCAATCATATCCAGGGTCACCCCGAGGACGACAGAGTTCATTGTCATTAAAGTTTATAAATTGCATTCTATTCTCATACTTACCCCTGGCCATTTTAGCAGAGAACATGGGCATATGATGAATCGGGTCTGTGCACCATTATGAGCGCAAATCATTATTTTTAGTAATGCCCATGTTGAAGGTTGGGCCCAAAAAAGTCTTACATTCAGAAACCGTGATATTTTTCAATGTGAATTGCCTGGCAAGGTTTTAATTTGGGGTTGCGACGCTAAATTGCTCGACATATAAATTGCTTTGGTCTACAATTGATCTGTACAGATCTTCTGTGCAAAACTGCTCCAAAAAACCAAGGGGAGTTAAATCTGCTGTTTTCTACCTGAATTCTGGGTTGGGCAGTGAATGGGGGAAGTACAGGGGGCTGCAGAATCTGTGGGCTGCCAATCAGGATTTACATGCACATCAGGCAGGGCACTATGGGCTCTATGGGCCTGCGTTTGAATTCTTGGTGGCTGTGGGGCACCGCTTGTGCTAGACACTGCATCAGCTTGATCTGAACTTATGGGACTGGGCACATCACCAAGTGTTACTGCCATGCTGGTGTGTCTAAGACCAGGATGTACTGGGCTGCTGGTGCTCACCAGTTCACCAAAAAGAAGAGCGGCACTAGTACTGGAACTCTGCTGGCTATACCTAGTGCGATTCTCAGGTAAAAAAGTACCTGGCTGTCAGGGACTGCTTGAACAACAACAAAAAAATTTACCAGCTAGTGCTAGCAGAGATCAGGCCTGATCTTGCTAATGCTGCAGTTTTGTGTACTGTGCATCATTGATCTAGTAACACCGCACTTGGGGCGGAGGGGCTAAACGCAGGTGCTGGCAGGTGTCGAGGCTGATCCTGCTAATGCTGTGTTTTTGGGAACACTATACTATTGGGGACGCTAGTATAGTTCTTATTTTATCAGATATTGATTCGTTCAGACACTATACTAGTAATGAAGGTGTATAGTGTGTGTGCGTGTGTGTGTGTGTGTTACTGGCAATCAAAGGGTTGTATTAGTGAATATGTGGCGGGCAAACTGACACTATCGGGTATTGACGCTGACCTTTAACGCTATATGGCGTCACCCATGACACGATTACAGTGATCAGAAAAAAAATCTGTACTCTGTACTAATGACCCTGTGACAGGGCAGTTAAAGGGTTAACTGGGGGTAATCAGGGGGTAAACTGTGTTGGGGATATGGGTAGGCAAACTGATGCTATCTAGGATTGATGCTAACACTATCTACCATCACCAGTTACACAAATACTGTGATCGGCAAAACATCTGTACACTGTACCTAATGACACACTGACAGGGGAGTGAAAGGGTTAACTGGGGGGGGGGGCAATCAGGGGGTAAATGTGCCTAATAATATATAATCTGGTGTCAGTGTAGTGCTTCAACTCACAGTATGATGATATCTGGGGGACTGAAAAGGGCTTGGCCTGGCCTGGACCAAGTGTCATTGTGCTGTAATGAATCACGGCACAGCCATGATCCTGCGTGGCCGCTCTTTAGCAGTAAAACTGCTATAGGGCGGTTGGTAACTGGTTAACCACTTAAGGGCCGGCCTATTTTTGAAACTTGATTACAAGTTAAAATCATTTATTTTTTTTGCTAGAAAATTACTTAGAAAAAAAATATAATATAATGTTTTGGGGTTCTAACACACTAGAGAATAAAATGGCGGTTGTTGTAATACTTTTTGTCATACCGTATTTGTGCAGCAGTCGTACAATCCCTTTTTTTTGGAAAAAATACACTCTTGAATGAAAAAATAAGACAACAACAAAGTTAGCCCAATTTTTTTTATTTTTTTTATATATTGTAAAAGATAATGTTACGCCGAGTAAATTGATACCCAATATGACACGCTTCAAAGTTGCGCCCGCTCGTAGAATGGCGACAAACTTTTACCCTTTAATCTCCATATGCAACGTTTTTTTTTTTTTGCTTTAAGAGCTATGGGCCGGAGTGACGTTTTGACATCGTATCCACTCTGCAATGGTATGGAGTCGGGTGGGGACCATCCTTCCCTCACTTGGCTCTATACCAAAGAGGGGAGAGGATACGATCGCCTCCACCACTGCCGGCGGCTCCAGTTTGCGTCGGAGGGCACCTGAGCGTGGCAGGAGGGGACCCCTCTCCCACCCCCGATTAAAAGGGATCTTGTGGCGCATCTGCTGCAGAGACCACTTTTTATCTGAAAGCGAACCGCCCATTGCAGAGGATACCGGTGGTTTTGGCAGCTAGCTGCTGCCATAGCAACTATATCCCTCTTTAAAGTGCCGATGTATAACAATGGTCGGGCGGTCCGTAAGTAAAAAGTTGAATAGGTGAACAGACAGTGGAAACCATTGAACCTAGCAATACACACACAATCAACCCTAAACAATCTATTTCCCCTAGTTCAACTTTTTTTTAGCCTTTCAGTCAAGGCACCCTTTAGAAGTGCGCACAATCCCGGGGCACACCAGTCTGAGGATTCGTTCACATCGGGAGGTGCATATGAGTGCGTGTGCTTCTTTGCGTGTTCCTACACGTCACATTTTTTTTAATGAGCTGCTATATGTGTGTCATATATGCAAAAAAGGTGCTGGCATGATTTTTAAAATTGGGCAGCAGTAAAACATGTGGTACTACAGTGTCATGTGTTTTAGCAGGCACAAATATGCGCATTTGCTAGATGCAGGGGGTGTCATTAGGAATTAATAGCAACCACGCATGTCTACAAAAGCAGTACATTTTTGTGTGGTATGGGTATATGCGCAATTTCGCACTATACCTGGTGTGAAAATAGGTTGTAAACCTTCACCCTCCCAAAACTCACTCCTAGCACAAATGCGCCCCCCCCCCCCATCCCCCCTGCTAGCACAATGTGGTACTATGATTGGTTGCTAAGATCAACATCATTGTAACTAACCATAAATCCTGTATCTGTCACACATCCAGACAAACCTATTCATTCCCACAATTCCTATATGTTTATAAAAAAGGATTTATAACTATTTTTGTCTTTAGTTTTACCCAGTTACAATCCTTATCTGCAGACAGTATGTCACGTGTTCATCATTAACCACTTCCCAACCGGGTCAATTCTGACACTTCTCTCCTATATGTAAAAATCGACATATTTTGTGCTAGAAAATTATTTAGAACCAATTTTTTGTCACACAGTATTTGAGCAGCGGTTTTTAAAACGCAATTTTTGTGGCAAAAATACACTTTAATGAATGTTATTGCACACAAACACAATATAATAAAAAAAAAAAAATTAATTTCCAAAAGATGGTGTTACGCCGAGTAAATAGATACCTAACATATCTCGCTTTAAAAAATGGAACCGGCCGTGGAAGGGGGCAAACTGCTGTAATTAAAATTCCCCACAGGCGCCACTTTAAACGCCTTTACAGTCTAACGGTTTAGAGATGCACATGTCTGGTGCTAGAATTATTGCTCTCAATCTGACGTCCGTGACAATACCTCACATGTGTAGTGCGATCACTGTGTACATATGGGTGCGGGAGTAACCGATGCGTTCACATTTGTGCGTAAGCATAGGAGGATGGGGGCGCTTTAAATGTCTTTTATCATTATTTATTCTATACAAAACTTTTTTTTTTTAACACTGTCTTTACATTTTTTTTATTTTTGCATTAACTTGAAAAACATCCCTTGTGACAGCATGGGCCGTGACAAGTTCTCTCTGGAGAAATCTCTCATGTAGCCTCCAATGCAGCCAATCAGACACAGATCGATCTAATCGGCTGCTTTCCTGGCCGCCAACGGCCAGGTAAAGAGGTGGAACTGGAAGTGACGACATACTCGTCTCCTGTTTCCGGGGTTACAGAGAGGGAGGAACAACGTCTGTTTCTCTCTCTCTGTTCTCTTGCAGCCGTTACCTCCGGTCACATCACTCCCCGGCTACATGATCAGATGGCAGAGCCCGGGAAAGGCAGCAGGAGGGGGTGTTCAGCCACTCAAATCACTTCTACATTAGAGGGCATCGCCAGCAAAAAAAATGTCATGCCGGGATGATGCAACCACTGCAAACCGAGGACGTCCTTGGACATCCTTTGGTCGGCAAGTGGTTACATCAAACTCTTCTGGTCTTGTTAACCACTTGCCTACTGGGCACTTTTACCCCCTTCCTGCCCAGGCCAATTTTAAGCTTTCAGTGCTGTCAAACTTTGAATGACAATTGCACAGTCATGCAGCACTGTACCCATATGACATTTTTTATCATTTTTTTTTTCCCCACACAAAGCTTTCTTTTAGTAGTATTTAATCAGAACTGGGTTTTTTATTTTTTGCTAAACAAACTAAAAAAGACTGAAAATTTGGAAAATAAAATGTTTTTATTAGTTTCTGTTACAAATATTTGCAAACAGGTAATTTTTCTCTATCACTAATGTGCGCTGATGAGGTGGCACTGATGGGCATCACTGATGGGCACTATTGCGGCTGCACTGATAATCAGGACACTGTGAGTGGTGATGTCTCCTTTCACACTAGCCAGTTACTAGCTCTCTTCTCTCCTTACACTGTGACATGGTTGTAGATGGTTTGGAAAGAGTGCTATGTCCGCCATCCTAGCATCCCCCAAATCCCCCTCCTAGCACATGGTTGTAGATGGTTTGGGAAGAGCGCTAGGTCCTCCCTCCTAGCACAAATCTTCCCAAATCGCCTCCCATCACACACCCTCCTAAATCTCTCTTCCTAGCACAACCTCCCCCCCCTCACCTGCTCTTAAATCCCCCTCCTACAACACCCCACCCATATTCCCCCTTCTAGCACAAGGTTATGGGAAGAGCGCTAGGTCCCCCTCCTAGCACAAACCTTCCTAAATCACCTCTCTAGCAAAAAAACCTCCTAAATACCTCCTCCTAGCACCCCCCAATCACCCTCCTAGCAGAACCACCCCCCCCAATCCTCTTTCTTAGCACCCCCCTCCTAGCACCACCCCCCTCACCTGCTCTCAAATTCCCCTCCTAGAGCAACCTACCCAACTCTACCCATATTCCCCCTTCTAGCACATAGTTGTAGATGGTTTGGGAAAAAAGCGCTAAGACCCCCTCCTTGAGCAAACCCTCCCAAATCCCTCCTCCTAGCACCCCCCAAATCCCCCTCCTAGCACATGGTTGTAGATGGTTTGGAAAGAGTGCTATGTCCCCCTAGCACCAACCTTCCCTCCCTACCACAAATCCCCCCAAATCCCTCCTCCTAGCACAACCCACCCACCTAAACCCATATTCCCCCTTCTAGCACATGGTTGTAGATGGTTTGGAAAGAGCGCTAGGTCCCCCCTCCTAGCACAAACCTTCCCAAATCGCCTTCCATCACACACCCTACTAAATCTCTCTTCCTAGCACAACCCCCCCCCCACCTGCTCCTAAATCCCCCTCCTATAACACCCCACCCATATTCCCCCTTCTAGGACATGGTTGTAGGTGGTTTGGGAAGAGCGCTAGGTCCCTCTCCTAGCACAAACACACCTAAATCCCTCCAACTAGCACAACCCCAAGTGGGTAGGCATTCAAATGCACCTGTTGCTTTGCCCTTCGTGGGCTAGCCAAAGACTCATAATAAAATGGCAATACAAAGGCTGAGTTGGCAAGGCTCGTGTTGATGGGTGTTCTTTGCTATTTGACTATTTGACTCCAGATGCAGAGTTTTAACAAAGAAAAAGTTGATCCGTTTTTTCTTGCAGTTCAAATGACTTTATTAGGCAAAGCTGCATCTAACAATACACAGCTCAGCACAAAGCAACCTCTGATTTGCCATGTGTACTGCTTAATTAAAGCCAATGGGATTTTTCTAACCTGCTTTTAAAGTAGGTAAATGTACATCAGCTTCAGGAAAGCAATGCCCATCCACATGGGCCCTAACAATGGCAAAACCAGGGCAACTTTAATTTATAAACCTAAGGGTACTTCTAAGTTTTGTCCTCAGTATCCTAGCATTATAAAGTGATAATGTTACTACAGAGTTGCTGGAACAGTCCTACATAAAATAATTCTCTTGAACCTGAAACCAAAGTACCTTAAAAATGAATCCACTAGGTGGCAGTATTCTCTAGGCATCTTTTTTGCATGGTAGGTTTTGTAGCATTACTGAGCACATTTGGGGAAGATTTTTAGGGTTATTAGTGCATTAACTGAAAGTTTTCCAAACCCATTCTAGCACGTCCCCCCAAAAAAGGCAGTTTTGCAGGTAACCTCCCACATCCATAGTAGAATAACTAGTGTCTCGGCTATACAATTTTGTTACCTGTGTGTATATCCACAAAAATAGGATTTTTATAACAGCTTACCTGTAAAATCCTTTTCTTGGAGTACATCACGGGACACAGAGCGACATAGTCATTACTAATGGGTTATATAGTTACCGTCAGGTGCTGGCACTGGCAACTTCCAAAACCGGAAGTACCCTCCCCTATATAAGCCCCTCCCATCCGGGAGCACCTCAGTTTTGTAGCAAAGCAATAAGTGTCCCCAAAGAGGGGCGGGAGCTCTGTGTCCCGTGATGTACTCCAAGAAAAGGATTTTACAGGTAAGCTGTTATAAAAATCCTATTTTCTTTCTCGTACATCACGGGACACAGAGCGACATAGTCATTACTAATGGGATGTCCTAAAGCAATGCCAAATGAGGGGGGGGATACACCATATATAAGCTGAGCGCTATCAGACATGAGGATCTTTTGCGGCCTGCAACACACTGCGCCCAAAGGCGACATCCTCCTGACTTCTAACGTCCACCTGGTAGAACCTAGTAAACGTGTGTACTGAAGACCATGTTGCGGCCTTACAGACTTGAGCCAGGGAGGCCTGGTGATGCACTGCCCATGAAGTTCCAACTGCTCTCGTGGAGTGCGCCCTAACTTTGAACGGAGGCGGTCTACTTCTCAAGCTATAGGCTTGTATTATGACCTGTCGAATCCACTTGGCTAAAGTAGATTTTGACGCTGCCTGACCCCTTCTGGGGCCTTCCGGCAGAATAAACAAAGTATCCGTTCTGCGAATCTGAGCAGTGGCTTTTAGATAAGCTTTAACTGCTCTTACTACATCCAAAGAATGCAATAACTTTTCCTCTACCGAAGTAGGCTTGGGGAAAAAAGAAGGAAGAACCACATCTTGGTTCAAATGAAACCTCGATACCACCTTAGGAAGAAAGGCTGGATGAGGACGTAACACTACTCTGTCCTTATGGATAACCAGATATGGCTCCTTACAGGACATAGCTGCTAATTCCGATACTCTTTTAGCCGAACAAATGGCTACTAGAAAAATCAATTTCCTGGTGAGAAGCACTAAGGAAATATGCTGTAATGGTTCAAATGGTTGTTTCTGTAGAACCGACAGAACCAAGTTTAGATCCCATGGACATATGGGAATATTAACCGGAGGACTAATACGCATCACTCCTTGTATAAAGGCTTTGACTAGTGAATGCGAAGCCAAGGGCCTTTGAAAAAATATTGACAAGGCCGAAATCTGACCCTTGATAGTACTCAAGGCAAGCTTCCTATCTACAGCCCATTGTAGGAAGTCCAGAATCCTACCTATTACGTACTTATGTGGATGCCATTTCTTGGCCTCACACCACGCGATGTACGCCTTCCAGATTCTATAGTAGATCTGCCTGGATACCGGCTTCCTGGCATTGATCATGGTAGATACCACAGCATTAGAGAGCCCTCTCTTTTTTAGAATGTGGGCTTCAATAGCCAGGCCGTCAAACCTAGGGCTGGTAAGGAAGGGTGGTATATCGGTCCTTGCGAAAGCCGGACGACGTGGGAGAGTCCAAGGACTCCCCACTGAAATTTTACAATCTCCGCGTACCACGCTCTTCGGGGCCACGCTGGAGCCACCGGAATCACTGGTTTCTTTTCTACCCTGATTCTGCGGAGTAATCGAGGTAACCATTGGCGGTGTGAATGCATATATCAGCTTGAACTGATCCCAAGGGAACACTAGGGCATCCGAGCCGCAAGCTAGGGGATCCCTTGTCCGAGAGACAAACCTGTCCCCCTTTGCGTTGAATCTGGATGCTAGCAGATCTACATCCGATGTTCCCCACCGCTGACATATTGTCCAGAAAACCTCGGGGTGAAGGGACCCTTCCTCTGGGCCTAATTGCTGGCGACTTAGATAGTCCGCCTTCCAATTCTCCACTCCTGGAATGAATACCGCAGATATGGCTGGGACATATTTTTCTGCCCATTTCAGGATGTAATTTACTTCCCTCTGGGCTGCACGACTCCTGGTGCCCCCCTGATGATTGATATATGCCACTGCTGTGGCATTGTCTGATTGAATTCTGACAGGGGACCCTTGGAGTTTGGATGTCCCATGCTACTAGGGCATACCGGGCTGCTCGTATCTCTAAGAGATTGATGGGCAGGGCCTTTTCTGCATCCGACCATCTGCCCTGGAGAGACTATTGCTCCAATACTGCTCCCCAGCCTATAAGGCTGGCATCTGTAGTGACCACCTTCCAAGAAATCGGACTGAAGGATTTCCTTTTTTCCAGATTCTGGGGAACCAACCACCAACGGAGGCTCTTGCGAACGGAAGGGGACAAAGACATTGTAAGTCTAGGGCCTGAACTTTTTTGTTCCAGGCTGACAGTATGGCCCCTTGCAAATTCCTTGAATGGAATTGACCGTAGGGTACTGCTTCGAATGATGCCACCATTTTTCCCAGCAGCCTCATATACAGGCGTATGGACGGCTGTCTTTTTTGTACCCACTAAGTGGATCAAATCTTTCAAAGACAACACCTTTCCTCGAGGCAAGAATATTTTTCTCTGGCCTGAATCCAACCTTAGCCCCAAGTATTCCAGACTTTTTAGGGCTGACTTGTCTCGGTTGATAATCCAACCGTGAGATTCCAGATACTTGATCGTCTTGTGAACGACCACGTCTAGTTTTTTCACTGAGTGGTCTATCAGCAACAAGTCATCCAGATATGCCATTATCATTACACCTTGTGTTCTTAGATTGGCCAATAAAGGGCCAGAATTTTTGTAAACACTCGTGGTGCTGTGGCCAAACCGAAGGGTAAGGCTCTGAACTGAAAATGGCGCCCTTCTACTGCAAAGCGTAGAAATTTTTGGTGGACTGGAAAGATGGGAATGTGCAAATAAGCATCTTTGATGTCGATCGTGGCTAACCAATCCTCCCCTTGTAGGGCAGTGGCCACCGATCGGATCGACTCCATCGGAAAGTCCTGATATACAGGAATTTGTATAGCCCTTTTAGAATTAATATGGGCCTCCCGACCGCGTTTGCTTCGGGACTGTAAAGAGGTTTGAGTAAAACTCGAACCCTCATTCTTCCAGGGGAACCTCCATAATTACTCCTTGGAGCAATAGTTGTTCTAGTGCCAACAGGAGGGACTCTCTCTTCCGGGGATCCCTTGGCACGTTTGACCTCAAAAATGGGAAGGAGGAGAGTCTTTTAACTCCAAACTGTATCCCAAACCTACTGCGGAGAGCACCTATCTGTCTTGATCGTGTCCCGCCAGGTCTCTTGCGAACAACTGGAGTCCTCCCCCCACCCGACTGAGTGGGGGCTTCAATGAATTTCACTTTGGGGGAGGTTTTGTACCTCCCCTGACCCAGGGTTTCTTATTACCCTGCTACTGTCCCTGTTTTTTACCCCCGGGATTTGACCGAGGAGGCCGTCGGAACTGTTACACAGCCGATGCCCCAGGGACTGGAGAAGCAGGCCTCTTAAAGAGGGACCTCTAACTCTGCTTTTAACCGGCAAGAGCGTATTTTTACCGCTGGAAATTTTCTGGATATATTTGTCCAGGTTTTCCCTGAATAAGCGTTCACCATGAAATGGGACGCTAACCAGCCATTTACAGGGAGCTTCAGCAGACCAGTTTCTGAGCCATAGGAGCCTACGCATATGTACTATAGACAGCGTAAGGCGGGAGGCCTGATGGACTGAATCCTCTATGGCATCAACCGCAAAGCCTAAGGCTCTAGGTAGATCAGCTAGGGCAAAGCCTGCTGATCTGTCAAGTCCCTCAAGACCTGTTTCAACTGATCCTTCACTGCTTAGCAGACCCCAATAGCTGCTACTGCTGGTTGTATCACCAAGCAGATTTTCATAAGGACTCCAATCTTTTATCTATTGGGTTCTTGAACATTTGGACATTATCCACTGGACATGTCAGTGATTTATACATACAAGAGATGGCTGCGTCCACTGTAGGGACCTTCCATTTTTTTTTTTTTTTTTTTTTTTTTTTGATGAACTTATCCTCCATGGGATAGACCACCAGAAATCTCTTGGGGGAATAAATATTTTCTCAGGACGTTCCCAATCCTGGTAAATGAGCCCTTTCAGTAAAGGGTGAAGTGGAAAAGAACAAACAGTCTGGGGGCTTCTAGCGACCCCAACGAGGATACAGTAGTGGTTGATGGTTCCGCAAGGTGCATTTTTAAATGCTGATCGGACCATGTTAGTCAGAGACTGAACCCATAATCTTTCAGCTTGAGATGCTGAGAAAAGGTTCCCCCACTGTTGATTCCTCTATAACAGAATCAACCTTATCCTGATCCCCTTCAGGCAGGTCGATCCCTGTATGGGACTGTTGCTCTGCTAACAGGCACTCTGAAGGAGGAGACGGAGATCGGGCGTGCTTTCCCTGACAGGGAGGCAGCGATAAATTTTGACAATCTCTCTCTAATCCTCCCAGAGCTGAGGAAAAAACCTCCTCTGTTACATACACAGGAGCAGGTGACTGAGGACAGCCACAGTACCAAGTACCCCTGCGGGGTCTCTACGGTCACTTACCTCTGAACTTCAGGGGAGACTGGTGCAGCAGGAGTATGCCCAAGATCCTCAGAGCCCGATGAGACCCCCTTCGCTTCCTGGAAGATTCAGTTCCGGAGCTACTGGACGGCATATTCCTAAGCCTAAAGCTGAGGTATTCCAGCCGTAATACACCACTTTTACTGAGAATAGTCTAGCACAATTGCTGCTATATCACAGTTGGTGTCTACTAATGTGCCTTTCTAGGGGATGCCTGTATCAACCGCTTGCTGTATGCCTTTAAATGTTGCCAGCTCTGTCTCTGTACTTCATAGCCAGCTTACTGCAATAATGTGGCTTTTTAAAAACCTGCTGGGACGCCCGCACATGCGCAGAAGCGCTGCGGCGCGCACAGAGCGTCATCCCCCAGGCCCCGCCCCTTTTTCCGGCCACCTCTATATATAGAGGCGCGTGCACGCGCGCGGCCACGTGCGCCTCGGCGCTAATTTTCAAACATGGAAACCAGGGACAGGAGCCAGGGCCCCCTTTGCCGCAGGCCGGGGGATAGACGAACACTGCAACATGGCAGAGGAAACAGTTTCCTGTAGGAGAACTCACCAGCTGCCTGGACTTTGCTCTCTGAGAAGAAACTAGTCCATATGACAAGAAAAACATTCCACAGCGGCCTCTAGTGGACAAACACAGGTACCGCAGTTTAATATACTAAACATATATAAAAAAACATTCTTTTTTTTTTTTTTTTTTCTTGACCACCATTAAAAATTATTACATTTTTTTAGTAGTTACAGGCATGCACAGATATTAGCGGGAATACCGTTAGGTAACAGACAGAAAGACAAATTAGGCTTGGGGGTCCCCCAATAGAACCAAGTTCCTGGGGGCCCCCACTTACCTGTTCCCCGCCGCAGGACTTTGTTTGGTCCACAAAAGCCCAAACTTCACCTATCACGGCAGGCATTGTAATCAAACCTTCAGGGACCGGGTTCCCAAGGATTCCACTCCCCTGGACCTGTATAGCACCCTGCACAGAAAACATCTTGGTCGTGGGTATGACCAGAGCTCTGGATCCCAGGGTCCAGCTCTCCTAAGAGAGGCATTACAGGCAGAACCTTGCTCTTCTCTGCAAGGCCCGGGTACCGACCGTTTAGCTATGAAGCTTTTTTGGTCGGATCCGGAATAGCTTACTGAGGCCCAAAAGAACCTGTACGCAAGCTCAGTGAAAAACACATGTTTCTTCTTGGCCAACACCTTAGACACTGGCAAAAAACTGAGGTGCTCCCGGATGGGAGGGGCTTATATAGGGGAGGGTACTTCCGGTTTTGGAAGTTGCCAGTGCCAGCACCTGACGGTAACTATATAACCCATTAGTAATGACTATGTCGCTCTGTGTCCCGTGATGTACGAGAAAGAAATGTGAACGGTTGGTATCACTAAGGAGAGATTTAGAAAAACAATAAATTACTATAATAAAATAATAATATTATACAAATGTCAGTAAACTAAAGAATCTCATGATAATATGGCCAACTTGCCAGTTCAGCCATAAAAAAAATCTACATAGATGTTTATCCATCAAGATTGCATATAAATTAGTTTTTTGCAAATGGGGCAAAATCTAAATTTTTCTCCTAATTTCTCTGCAATTCTGATGTGTGAATGTGGAAAATACCACGTTGGGGCCACTAGATGGTGCTGACTATCATAGTAAATATGTGTGCTCCTCGTCGCCATCTAGTGGCCATAATGCCATATTTTCCACATTCACACATTTAAGTTGCATGAATATAACCAGAAAACTTTCAGTTTTGCAAGAATTGCACAGAACAAATTTCCATGCAGTGTCAATGGATAAACGGCGACTTTTTTTTTAAATGAACTACACCTCTTAGTTACTGTATACGTGTTGTGTCTGTCGTAATATTGCAAACTTGTTGAACAGGTTGAATTATTATCATGTGTATTGTGTTTCATAACCCTCATTGTGTTGACCTCACCTTTGTTTTGCACGATAGGTTAAAGGACTGCCTGAAGCATTTAATTACCCCAAAATTGGCTCCAACTACTCGGTAAAAACCGTGGACAAGACCTGGAGGGCTCTGCAGGACTTTAAAAAGGGAAATGCAATTTTCACCTTCCCCAACACTCCAGTGAAATGTGCGGGCGCTCCACAGAAAATCATGTATTTATCGGAAGAGTATCTTAGGAAAGTATGTTGTACACATTTAACTTTTTTTACCTAATTGTTTTCTGTACTACATAAAACCTACAGTGGGGGGAAAATAACCCCTTTTGCCCACTTACAAAATGAAAGATCTATCATTTTTATCATAGGAGTATTTTAAATGATAGAGAGAGAATATCAACCAAACATCCAGAAAAAACACAATACAAATGTTATAAATTGAGTTGCAGTTCAGTGAGTAAAATAAGTATTTGATGTCCAAGCAAAACATGACTTAGTACTTGGTGGAGAAACCCTTGTTGGCAATCAGAGGTCAGACGTTTCTTGTAGTTGGGTACCAGCCTTGCACACATCTCAGGAGGGATTTCGGTCCTCTTTTCTTCACAGATCTTCTCTAAATACTTAAGGTTGCTTGGCAACTCAGTTTCAGCTCCCTCCATACATTTTCTATAGGATTAGGGTCTGGAGACTGGCTAGGCCACTCCATGACCTTAATGTGCTTCTTCTCGAGCCACTGCTTTGTTTCCTTGGCAGTATGTTTTGGGTCATTGTCATGCTGGAAGTCCCATCCATGACCCATCTTTAATATTCTGGCTGAGAGAAGAAGGTTCTCATCCAAGTTTTTACAATACATGGCCCCGTCCATTGGCCCATCAATGCAGCAAAGTACCTTTAGCAGTGAAACGGCCCCAAAGCCTAATGTTTCCACCTCTTTCACTGAATCATGTAGCTGCTCATTGGCAAACTTCAGACGGGTCAATACATGTGCCCTCTTGAAGAGGGGGACTTTGCGCGCACTGCAGGATTTCAGTCCATGGTGGCGTATTGTGTTACCAATGAAAAACCTCCAAATCTACTTCTGAAAAACATGAGTGCAGTTCCTGGTAGGTCAGTGTGCCCAAGAAACTCCTGTGACTACAGTCTCATAGATTTATATCTGCGGTGTTAGATCTAAGGCATTGCTGGATCTGACTGCCAGTCTCAGGAGAATTAAGCCTCCTACTCACGTTCGGATTTCCATCGGACAAATTTGTGGAATTTTGTTTGAAGGGCGTTGGTGATGAACTTGTTCTGCATACAGACGGCAGAACTTTTTCAGCCAACATACACAAAACTACGTGGTTTTTCTGCTCTTTAGCGCCACTCTGTGGGCAACTTCTGCTAATGTTGTCTTATGGTTAGCATTGGTTCGGAGCATGCGTGTTTGTACTTTGGATTTTAGTCCGATGGACTTGTGTACACACGATCAGATAATCCAACGGAACACATTTGTTGTCGGAAAATTTGAGAGCATGATCATCCATCATTTGTTGTCGGAAATTTAAATAACCTCAAATTGTGGTGTATAATTTAGTTAATATGTAAAGTTTAAAAAAATACTATTTATTCGGGAGTATCTCTATGCAGTGGTAAAAATAAATAACCAGCTAAATGGTTAGGAAACAAAATATCTACTCCCCTCTGAGAATAACACAGAAGAGATATATACTATGGGGTTGATTTACTAAAACTGGAGAGTGCAAAATCTGGTGCAGCTGTGCATAGAAACCAATCAGCTGTCAGGCTTAAATGAACAAGCTGAAGTTGGAAGCTTATTGGCTACCATGCACAACTGCACCAGATTCTGAGTACACTAGTTTTAGTAACTCTCCCCCTATAATACCAAAAGTATTGGGACATCTGCCTTTACAAGCACATGAACTTTAATGGGATCCCACTCTTAGTCCGTAGGGTTCAACATTGAGTTGGCCCACCCTTTGCAGCTATAATCGCTTCCAATCTTCTGGGAAAGCTGTCCACGAGGTATAGAAGTGTTTCTATGGGAATGTTTGACCGTTCTCCCAGAAGCGCATTTGTGAGGTCAGACACTGATGTTGGATGAGAAGGCCTGGCTCGCAGTCTCCGCTCTAATTCATCCCAAAGGTGTTCTATCAGGTTGATGTCAGGACTCTGTGCACACCAGTCTAGTCCCTCCACCCCAAACTCGCTCATCCATGTCTTTATGGACCTTGTTTGTGCGCTGGTGTGCAGTCATGTTGGAACAGGAAGGGGCCATCCCCTAACTGTTCCTACAAAGTTGGGAGCATGAAATTGTCCAAAATGTCTTGGTATGCTGACGCCTTAAGAATTCCCTTCACTGGAACTAAGGGGCCAAACTCAACCCCTGAAAAACAACCCCACACCATAGTCCCTCCTCCACCAAATCGTTTGGACCAGTGCACAAAGCAAGGTCCATAAAGACATTTGTATGAATATGCTCGTCCGAAAATCGATACAAGTATAGCCAAAAAACTATAATTGGCCCTTTATAGTACAAAAACAGTAGATAATCACTACCATAAGCGGTTAATTTATACCGTGAAACCGTGAAAGTAATAATATGTATATTATAGAATAGAGTTCCCCTATAGCAAGGTAAAAAAAAAACTGCCTTTTTAGAATCACTCCCTTCCTCCTCCTGCTCAGGACTACATGTCCCATGAGGCATTGCTCCTCACATTCACAAGCTCTCAGGCACTTACTGATATGTATGGATGGTGTACTGTGCTGTATGTGTGCTGCACTGTGTCTTTTCACATGTATGAATGGTGTACTTTGGTGTATGTTTGTTGCACTTCATTTTCTGATATGAAAACCAATAATGCATCCTGTATACAGGCCAACTAATCGGCTGACCAACTAATCGATTATGAAAATAGTTGACAACTATTTTCATTATCAAGTATAATCGATAATGTCGATTTTAGTTGTTTCAGCCCTACTGTAGTGTAATTTGAGTGATGTTCCCGGTCTGCAGTGGTCAGGACCTATGAAAAGTGGTCCTAGGAAGGAAAACTGGTGAACCACGAACAGGGTCATGGGTAGCCAAAGGCTTATTGATGCACATAGTAAGCGAAGGCTGGCCCGTGTAGTCAGATCCAATAGAGGAGCTACTGTTGCTCAAATTACTGAAAAAGTTAATGCTGGTTCTAATAGAAAGGTGTCAGAACACACAATGCATTGCAGTTTGTTGTGTATGGGGCTACGTAGCTGCAGATAGGTCAGGGTGTCCATGCGGAAACGTATCCACAGCCAAAAGCGTTTACAACAGGCACGTGAGCATCAGAAGTGGATCATGGAGCAATGGAAGAAGGTCTCTTCAAGGTACTGACTTGGCCTTCAAATTCTTCAGATCTTAATCCAATGGAGCATCTGTGGGATGTGCTGGGAAAACAAGTCCTATCCATGGAGGCCCACTTCACAACTTAAAGAAACTGCTACTGATGGCTTAGTGTCAGATACCACAGCATACCTTCAGTGGTCTAGTGGCATCCATGCCCCAACAGGTTCTGGTTGTTTTGGTGGCAAAAGTGGGACCTACTCAGTATTGGGTGGGTGGTGATGTTATGGTGGGTGGTCATTATTTATATGGCTGATCAGTGTATATAATGGAATTGGCTCAAGTGCAGCGCTTCCAAGGACGCAGTCCACTCACAAAATATACATTTTTATGTTTTGCTCACTTTAAAATAAAAAAAAAAGTTCAGAAACCCCAAAGATCCACAAATGCAGGGGTTGTTCAGCATCTCTCTGCCATAGGCAGATACTTCAGCCTCTTGGCTGTTATTTTGCAGCAGTGCTGCTCTGCTCCTTGGGCCTAGACCCTAATGCCTTGTACACACGAGTGGAATTTCCGTCGGAATAAACTCTGGGTTTTTCAGACGGAATTCCACTCAAGCTGTCTTGCATACACACGGTCACACTAAAATCCGACCATCAAGAACGCTGTGACGTAAAACACTACGACGAGCCGAGAAAATGAAGTTCTATGCTTCCGAGCATGCGTCAAATTGTTTCCGAGCATGCGTGGTTTTTAGTCCAGAAGAATGTAAATTCTGATAGAAATTTTTGGAAAATTTGAGAACATGTTCTCTATCTAATTCCGTCGGAAAGTCCGATGGGGCATACACACAGTCGGAATATCCGATGAAAAAATTCCGTCTTTTTCCATCGGAAATTCCGAGCGTGTGTACGCGGCAAAAGTCTCTATTCACAGACATAACTTAAAGTGGAGTTCCACCCTGCAATTTTTATTTTTTTAACAAAAAATAAATAAATAAATGTTTTATTTACCAGAAATAGCGGTTGCTATGCGGAAGTCCCTAATCTGCCTCTTCATCGTCCGCGGCTGGTCTTCTTCCTCCATCCTACTCGCTGTGTCTTCTGGTGAATGGGGCGCGCTGCCTTCTGGGAACTGTGTGTATCCCAGAGAGCAGCCGGCCCATTCACAAAGCGCCGCAGTAGGAAACGGGCAGTGAAGCCGCACGGCTTCACTGCCTGTTTCCCTTACTGAGGATGGCGGCGCCGGGACCTGGCACGATCGAGGGATCAGCCTGGGGGGGCTGACATCGCCGGCGAGTAGGACAGGTAAGTGTCCTTATTAACCACTTAAGCCCCGGACCATTTGGTAGCTAGAGGACCAGAGGTGATTTCAGAATTTTGCACTGCGCTGCTTTAACTGTAAATTGTGCGGACATGCAATGTTGTACCCAAACGAAATTTGCGTCCTTTTCTTCCCACAAATAGAGCTTTCTTTTAATGGTATTTGATTGCCTCTGCGATTTTTATTTTTTGCGATATAAACGGAAAAAGACCGAAAATTTAGAAAAAAAATGATATTTTCTACTTTTTGTTATAAGATAAATCGAATAAACTCAATTTTAGTCATACATTTAGGCCAAAATTTATTCAGCCACATGTCTTTAGTAAAAAAATGTCAATAAGCGTATATTTATTGGTTTGCGCAAAAGTTATAGCGTCTACAAACTAGGGTACATTTTCTGGAATTTACACAGCTTTAAATTTATGACTGCCTATCTCATTTCTTGAGGTGCTAAAATGGCAGGGCAGTACAAAACCCCCCCAAATGACCCCATTTTGGAAAGTAGACACACCAAGGAAATTGCTGAGAGGCATGTTGAGCCCATTGAATATTTTTTTTTTTTTTTTTGTCCCAAGAGATTGAATAATGACAAAAAAAATCAAAAATTACAAAAAGTTGTCACTAAATGATATATTGCTCACACATGCCATGTTTATATGTGGAATTACACCCCAATACATTCTGCTGCTTCTCCTGAGTACGGGGATACCACATGTGTGGGACTTTTTAGGAGCCTAGCCGCGTACGGGACCCCAAAAACCAAGCACCGCCTTCAGGATTTCTAAGGGCGCAAATTTTTAATTTCACTCCTCACTACCTATCACAGTTTCGAAGGCCATAAAATGCCAAAATAGCACAAACCCCCCCCCCCAAATGACCCCATTTTGGAAAGTAGACACCCCAAGCTATTTACTGAGAGGCATGTTGGGTCCATGGAATATTTTATATTTTGCCACAGGTTGCGGGAATATGACAAACTTTTTTTTTTTTGCACAAAGTTGTCACTAAATGATATATTGCTCAAACATGCCATGGGCATATGGGAAATTAAACCCCAAAATACATTCTGCTGCTTCTCCTGAGTACGGGGATACCACATGTGTGGGACTTTTTAGGAGCCTAGCCACGTACGGGACCCCAAAAACCAAGCACCGCCTTCAAGGTTTCTAAGGGCATAAATTTTTGATTTCACTCCTCACTACCTATCACAGTTTTGAAGGCCATAAAATGCCAAGATGGCACAAAACCCCCCAAAATTACCCCATTTTGGAAAGTAGACACCCCAAGGAAATTGCTGAGAGGCATGTTGAGCCCATTGAATATTTTTTTTTTGTCCCAAGTGATTGAATAATGACAAAAAAAATAAAAAATAAAAAATGTACAAAAAGTTGTCACTAAATGATATATTGCTCACACATGCCATGGTTATATGCGGAATTGCACCCCAAAATACATTTGGCTGCTTCTCCTGAGTACGGGGATACCACATGTGTGGGACTTTTTGAGAGCCTAGCCGCATACGGGCCCCCGAAAACCAAGCACCGCCTTCAGGATTTCTAAGGGCACAAATTTTTGATTTCACTCCTCACTACCTATCACAGTTTTGAAGGCCATAAAATGCCAAGATAGCCCAAAACCCCCACAAATGACCCCATTTTGGAAAGTAGCTATTTGCTGAGAGGCATGGTGAGTATTTTACAGCTCTCATTTGTTTTTGAAAATGAAGAAAGACATTTTTTTTTTTTCTTTTTTCAATTTTCAAAACTTTGTGACAAAAAGCGAGATCTCCAAAATACTCAACATACCTCTCAGCAAATAGCTTGGGGTGTCTACTTTCCAAAATGGGGTCATTTGGGGGGGGGGTTTGTGCCATCTGGGCATTCCATGGCCTCCGAAACTGTGATAGGCAGTGAGGAGTGAAATCAAAAATTTACACCCATAGAAATCCTGAAGGCGGTGCTTGGTTTTCGGGGTCCTGTACGCGGTTAGGCTCCCAAAATGTCTCACACATGTGGTATCCCCGTACTCAGGAGAAGCAACAGAATGTATTTTGGGGTGCAATTCCACATATAACCATGGTATGTTTGAGCAATATATCATTTAGTGACAACTTTTTTGTACATTTTTTTTTTTCCTTTTTGTCATTATTCAATCACTTGGGACAAAAAAAAAATATTCAATGGGCTCAACATGCCTCTCAGCAAATAGCTTGAGGTGTCTACTTTCCAAAATGGGGTCATTTGGGGGGGTTTTGAACTGTCCTGGCATTTTATGCACAACATTAGGAAGCTTATGTCACACATCATCCACTCTTCTAACCACTTGAAGACAAAGCCCTTTCTGACACTTTTTGTTTACATGAAAAAAAAAAATTTTTGCAAGAAAATTATGTTGAACCCCCAAACATTATATATTTTTTTAAAGCTAAGGCCCTACAGATTAAAATAGTGGGTGTTGCATTTTTTTTTTCCACACAGTATTTGCGCAGCGATTTTTCAAACGCATTTTTTGGGGGAAAAACACACTTTTTTTTATTTTTAATGCACTAAAAAACACTATATTGCCCAAATGTTTGATGAAATAAAAAAGATGATCTTAGGCCTAGTACATGGATACCAAACACGACATGCTTTAAAATTGCGCACAAACGCGCAGCGGCGACAAACTACATTCATTTTTAAAAGCATTTACAGGTTACCACGTTCGATTTACAGAGGAGGTCTACTGCTAAAATTACTGCCCTCGATCTGACCTTTGCGGTGATACCTCACATGCATGGTGCAATTGCTGTTTACATATGACGCTAGACCGACGCTTGCGTTCGCCTTTGCGCAAGAGCAGGGGGGGACAGCGGTGCTTTTTTTTTATTATTATTTATTTTGCTTTTTTATTTTATTTTTAAACTGTTCCTTCCAAATTTTTTTTTGTTTTTACCATTTTTATTGTTATCTCAGGGAATGTAAATATACCCTATGATAGCAATAAGTAGTGACAGGTACTCTTTTGAAAAAAATTGGGGGGTTAGACCCTAGATCTTTCCTCTGCCCTTAAAGCATCTGACCACACCAAGATCGGTGTCATAAAATGCTTTCCCAATTTCCCAATGGCGCTGTTTATATCCGGGGGGGGGGCATTCCCTCCCACTGCTTGTAAAAGCAGTCTAGAGGTTAATTATCTGCTAGAATTGCTTTTACATGAAAGCCGTCCACTGGCTGAAAAGAATGATACCAAGATGATACCTAAACCTGCAGGCATCATTCTGGTATAAACATTCAAAGTCCAGCAACATACCAGTACGTTGCTGGTCCTTGTTGGACATGTATTGTAATCTTTTTTTTCATGCAGCCTATTGGCTGAACGAAAAAAAGAGATTGATCGGTGGGTATGCCCACCATTAGAATACCTCCCTTCATCCACCCACTTCTAATGATGGGCATATATGCCAAAGCATGGGGGCATCCTCCCGCAAAAAAGTTATGCCGCGTACACACGGTCAGACTTTTCCACGGGCAAGCCTCCGTCGGAATTTTGACCGTATGTACGCGGCATAAAAGGTTATGCCGCGTACACACGGTCGGATTTTTCCACGGGCAAGCCTCCGTCGGAATTTCGACCGTATATACGTGGCATTAGGAGCAAAATCGCTCCTCCGCCCCTGCTGCCCCCATGCTTCGGCATATATGCTCTTTTTTTTAACTGTGGTGGTGAAATCACCTCCTACAGCGTTGGAGTCACGGCTTTATGTATCGTGGGAGCAAAAGCTGTTGCTGTCAAGATAAATAGATCCGCGCTGCAACTGAATGGCGTACCTGAAAACAAAAAATTACATACCTGAAAAGCAAGCATGATAAAACATTGCAGAATAGAATACAGTAAAAAAGAGCAGAACAATAGAGAGAAAATAGAGAGAGAGAGAGAGAGAGAACAATAAAACGACAACTATTTTTGTTTTTTTTATTTTATATTTTTTTTGTTTTGTTTTTTACGTTTTTTTTTTTTTTTTTTACACTTTTTTTTGTAACCTTAACAACTGTAATGGTTCGGGTCTCTCAAAATGTAATGGCATCTTGGGAGACCCTGTGTAAGTGTGTCCTTGTCTGTAAAATGCTGTACCCTACGCTAAAACTTCACTTTTGTGTGGTAGCGTTGAAAACATTTACCAATGCACAGACCAGGATTGTCAGGACAGAGTGGACAAAAAACACGGTGTCACGCCTAAATCCGCGCTTGCTACAGACACGTCATCTTTTTGGGGGGGTTCGTTGGGTAGGGGTACTCGGGAGGGCATACGGATAATGCCTCTCATGCAGCCGGCTTACTGCATTTGGTTGGGGATGGTGAGGTGCAGAACCGCCTGGATACAGGAGTTCTGTGACTATCTCATTCTGGAATTTTAGAAGAGATAACGTCCCGCCTGAAGCTCTGTATAGCACATGAGCATTCAGCAAAGCCAATTGAAATAAGGATAGAGACACTTTTTTGTACCAGCGTCTCGCCTTACGGTCAATTAGATACGGCGCCAACAACTGGTCGTTGAGGTCCACCCCTCCCATATTTTTGTTATATTCGTGGACACAGAGGGGTTTCTCCAACACCAGTCGCCGTACTAATTTGGACTGTCGTGTCTGCATGAAGGGAGGTAAGAAGGAAAACATTCTTATTGTCCCTCCACTTCATAGCGAGCAAGTTATTACACTTCAAGCAGGCTCTCTCCCCCAGCCTAAGACGGGCATCTACAAGCCGCTGGGGAAAGCCCCGGCGATTAGGTCGCACGGTGCGACATGCTCCAATCTGATGATCAAACAAGTGACTAAACAGTGACACGCTCGTGTAATAATTGTCCACATACAAGTGGTACCCCTTTCCGAATAAGGGTGACACCAAGTTCCACACTATCTTGCCAGCGCTCCCTATGTAATCCGGGCAGTTGACCGGCTCAACCTGACTATCTTTTCCCTCATAAACCATAAAGCTCCATACATAGCCTGTTGCCCTGTCACAGAACTTATAGAGCTTGAACCTGTATCTGGCACGCTTGCTGGGAAGGTACTGCTTGAAAGCCAAGCGGACAGAAAATTTAATCAGGGACTCATCAACGCAGACAACTTGATCGGGAATAAACAAGGCTGCAAAACGTTTGTTGAAGTGCTTTATGAGGGGCCGAATTTTATAGAGCCGGTCGTATTCAGGGTCCCCACGTGGACGACAAAGTTCATTGTCGTTGAAGTGCATGAACCGCAAAATCTGCTCGTATCGTGTCCTGGGCATGGAGGCAGAGAACATGGGCATGTGGTCAATTGGGTGCGTGGACCAATAAGCACGCAATGACGGGAATTTATGTGTGCCCATGTTGAGGGAAAGGCCCAGAAAGGTCTTAAAATCGGAAACCGTAATTGGTTTCCAATCTTTGGCAATTTTAGGCAACTGGGGGTTAGCGGCGATGAATTGACCAGCATATAAATTACTCTGGTCCACAATAGATCTATAGAGATCTTCCGTGAAAAACAGCGAATAAAAATCAATTGGCATAAAATCAGCTGTTTCCACCTGAATACCGGGTTGGGCAGTGAATGGGGGAAGTACGGGTTCCGCAGAAGTGGTGGGGACCCAATCAGGATAGGCGAATTCTGCAGGAAGAGCACTATGGGCACGACGGGCCTGCCTTTGTTTTCTTGGTGGCAGCGGGACACTACTTGTGCTTGCCACCTCGCCAGCTTGAACTGCACTTATGGGACTCGCCACGTCACCACGTGATACTGCAGTGCTGGATGTACGCCCAGGCTGTACTAGGCCGCTGGTGCTTGCCAATTCACCAGAAGGAATAGCGGCGCTAGTACTCCTCTGCTCCATGATACGAGAGACCTGCGGTTCTTGCTCCTCAACAACCTCAGAAGATCGGGATCGGGTACGCCTGACCTTAGCAGGGACCTCACCTTTCGTCGTCAGAGCTATCTGACGTGGAGCCGCTGACTTCACTGTCTTCTACGGGAAGATATTCTGAGCCTGAATCTGACAGATGCGTGACCTCCTCTTCACTATCTGTCATGCTCAGAATCTCGTAGGCCTCTTTACTAGTGTACCTTCGTCTTGCCATTTTGGGCTCTAAATTTAGGGGTACACTAGTAAGATTCACAGGTAAAAAAAGCACCTGACTGTCAGCAAATGTATCAAACGCTACCAAAAAAACTGTTAGCGATCGCAGGGATCAGGACTGTCTCTGCGAACGCTGCAGTTATGTGTGTTGTGTTTGGTAAGTGACAGTGATCGATCGATACTGCACTTGGGTGGGCTGGGCTGGGCTGGGCGGAGGGGCTAAACGCAGGTGCTAGCAGGTATCTGGGCTGATCCCGCTAACACTGTGTTTTTGGGAACCCTAAACCGCTGGGGACGCTAGTATAGATCTGATCAGATCAGATATTGATCTGTTCAGATACTATACCACTAAGGGAGGTGTATGCTTTGCGCGTGGGTGTTAGCGTTACTGGCACTAACCTGACGCTGCCTGGGGCGACGCAGACCTTCTCTGGCGCTAAAACCTAATTGATCTCACCCGCCGGGCGATCAGGGGGTTAAACCTTTATTGGGTTATATACGGCGGGTGCCCCGATGCTATAAAAAGCAAACTAACCAACCAGCGTCACCCGTAACCTTTATATGGTGATCACTGGTGAAAGGGTTAATTAGGGGCAATCAGGGGGTTAAAACCTTTATTAGGTTATATATGGGGGTACCTGACGCTATATAAAAACCTGACGGGTATCCTAAATAACTAAATAACTAACTGGCTAACCAGTGTCACCAGTAAAACTTATACGGTGATCACTGGTGAAAGGGTTAACTCTAGGGGCAATCAGGGGGTTAAAATAATATATGGGGGTACCTAACGCTATAAAAACCTGCGGCGAAACTAAAAATAAATAACTGGCTATCTAGGGCACCACCGGCACTAAATACAGCGATCGGAAATGCGATCGCTTAGTGACGCTGGCGTTAGGGGGTGAAAGGGTTACCTGGGGGGCGATCAAGGGGTTAAACCTTTATTAGGGGGGGTTAGGGGGCTACCCTGGACCTAAAGGGGCCTAAACCTAACTGCCCTGCAACTTTTTACTGTCACAAATTACACTGATTGCAGTGATCAGTAAAAAAAATGACCACTGCAAACGGTGCACTGTGACTGGGGGTGATCTGGGGGTGACTGGGGGGTGAAAAGTGTGCCTACGTGTACTGGTGTCAGTGGGCAGTTGGTGCACTTACTATGTGATGTCTTCTCTCCTCGCGCCGGATCGAAAAGACCGACACGAGGAGAGATGACATCACTTCCTCTGCCTGTGTTTACATTTACACAGCAGAGGATGGTTTTCATTCGCCGGGAGCGATCGCGAGGGGGTGGCTGGAATCGAACGGCCGTCCCCTCATCCCTGATCGCTCCCAAACGTATAACGGCCGCTCACTGTAAAGAAGGGGGTCCGATCGGACCCCCCAACTATACAAAGTCGATCACGTAGATCTAGGTGATTCTGCCTGTCGGTGCCATTCTGCCGACGTATAATTACAGTGGGCGGTCGTTAAGTGGTTAAAAGTCAGCAGCTACAGTGTTTGAAGCTGCTGACTTTAAAAAAAATTAAAAATAAAAATCACAGGTGGAATCCCCCTTTAAGTCTCTGAGAAGCCACCGGGATCCTGAACCAATGCAGGCCTTACTAAACACAGAGGACACTAAACACTGAGTTTCCTCTATCAAACATGCATCTTGATGACCCTTAACCCTCTATAGATGAGAACCCTAGGTGCCACTTAATCCTTACACTGTAACATGTGTATATACATTAGAGATATATATAATCTATATATTATATATATATATATATATATATATATATACAGGTCCTTCTCAAAAAATTAGCATATTGTGATGAAGTTCATTATTTTCTGTAATGTACTGATAAACATTAGACTTTCATATATTTTAGATTCATTACACACAACTGAAGTAGTTCAAGCCTTTTCTTGTTTTAATATTGATGATTTTGGCATACAGCTCATGAAAACCCAAAAATCCTATCTCAAAAAATTAGCATATTTCATCCGACCAATAAAAGAAAAGTGTTTTTAATACAAAAAAAAGTCAACCTTCAAATAATTATGTTCAGTTATGCACTCAATACTTGGTCGGGAATCCTTTTGCAGAAATGACTGCTTCAATGCGGCGTGGCATGGAGGCAACCAGCCTGTGGCACTGCTGAGGTGTTATGGAGGCCCAGGATGCTTCGATAGCGGCCTTAAGCTCATCCAGAGTGTTGGGTCTTGCGTCTCTCAACTTTCTCTTCCCAATATCCCACAGATTCTCTATGGGGTTCAGGTCAGGAGAGTTGGCAGGCCAATTGAGCACAGTAATACCATGGTCAGTAAACCATTTACCAGTGGTTTTGGCACTGTGAGCAGGTACCAGGTCGTGCTGAAAAATGAAATCTTCATCTCCATAAAGCTTTTCAGCAGATGGAAGCATGAAGTGCTCCAAAATCTCCTGATAGCTAGCTGCATTGACCCTGCCCTTGATAAAACACAGTGGACCAACACCAGCAGCTGACATGGCACCCCAGACCATCACTGACTGTGGGTACTTGACACTGGACTTCAGGCATTTTGGCATTTCCCTCTCCCCAGTCTTCCTCCAGACTCTGGCACCTTGATTTCCGAATGACATGCAAAATTTGCTTTCATCCGAAAAAAGTACTTTGGACCACTGAGCAACAGTCCAGTGCTGCTTCTCTGTAGCCCAGGTCAGGCGCTTCTGCCGCTGTTTCTGGTTCAAAAGTGGCTTGACCTGGGGAATGCGGCACCTGTAGCCCATTTCCTGCACACGCCTGTTCACGGTGGCTCTGGATGTTTCTACTCCAGACTCAGTCCACTGCTTCCGCAGGTCCTCCAAGGTCTGGAATCGGTCCTTCTCCACAATCTTCTTCAGGGTCCGGTCGCCTCTTCTCGTTGTGCAGCGTTTTCTGCCACACTTTTTCCTTCCCACAGACTTCCCACTGAGGTGCCTTGATACAGCACTCTGGGAACAGCCTATTCGTTCAGAAATTTCTTTCTGTGTCTTACCCTCTTGCTTGAGGGTGTCAATGATGGCCTTCTGGACAGCAGTCAGGTCGGCAGTCTTACCCATGATTGCGGTTTTGAGTAATGAACCAGGCTGGGAGTTTTTAAAAGCCTCAGGAATCTTTTGCAGGTGTTTAGAGTTAATTAGTTGATTCAGATGATTAGGTTAATAGCTCGTTTAGAGAACCTTTTCATGATATGCTAATTTTTTGAGATAGGATTTTTGGGTTTTCATGCGCTGTATGCCAAAATCATCAATATTAAAACAAGAAAAGGCTTGAACTACTTCAGTTGTGTGTAATGAATCTAAAATATATGAAAGTCTAATGTTTATCAGTACATTACAGAAAATAATGAACTTTATCACAATATGCTAATTTTTTGAGAAGGACCTGTATAATGCACATATATTGATTTTTACATGTTCCAACTTGACTGCGTTATTTCCTATTTTTGAGCCTGTTATAGCAGATTTTTTGGATTGTACGTATTTATCTATTTTTACTTATGGTGGTATTTATTGCATTGAGCCATTCTTATTCCTTACTGTGTAAGTGTACAGTACAATCATTTCACCATACTGTATACACTACTAATGCCGTTCCAGGTACTGGAACCCAACAATGGGTATATAAACGTCTTCAGCCACTATAGCCTGTCTAGCGGATGAAAGGGAAGTGCTTTGCCTAATGGTACTGCTGTTAAAATAAGATGTCACTTGAACCTACCGAATATATGTAATTTTTTTTTTTCTTAATTTTTGATTTGCACCCATAGAATGGAAAACGATCTGATGCCAACTTCATCTTCAACACATCTTTGGGAGTCATTTTTGGGGTAAAGAAGTATGCAGATGCCCTCCTAGAAATAATCAAAAAGCGGGACATCACTGTGAACTATAGACATAACCTTATTGAGGTCCGACCTGAAAAACAAGAAGCCGTGTTTGAGAACCTTGATAAACCAGGAGAAACCAAAGTTTTCCAGGTAAATAGGAACCTCCAATCAGATAGTCCGGTGTTTGCCAGCCAGTGCATTGAAAGACGAGTCTCAAATTTAAATGAGCTTCTTAGGTTTACCACATTTGGTGAGTCATATATTCGTTGATGGGAGGACAAGCTTTGCCCATACCATACCTTACCATAAGGTCATGGATTTCTGGTGAGTTATTCTGGCATCCATCTAGCGGATGGTGAACACTCACGGTAGTTTTTTATTTTATCTTTGGAGAATGAAGGTTACGATGTACAATGACACCTCGGATTGCGAGTAACGCGGTTAACGAGCGTTTCGCAATACGAGCACTGTATTTAAAAAAATCCTGATTCCGTTTGCAAGTGTAATCGCAAAACGAGCAGGATTTAAGCCACAGCGGTGTGCAGTACCGCGTTTGGCCTGAGGTGGGGGGCGCCGGAGCCGTTAGAAAATGCTTGAAAAAACTCGGAAATAATCAGTTCCCGAGCCTTTCCGAGGTTTTACGAGTTCAGCCGAGCTGTCCTCAGGCCTTTCCGAGTGTTTCTGAGGCTCTCCAGCGCCCCCTCCCACCTCTGGCCACATGCAGTATTGCATGCTATTGAAGTCAATGCAGAACAAATTATTTTAGTTTCCATTGACTTCTTTGGGGAAAGTCGTTTTGATATGCGAGTGCTTTGGATTACGAGCATTCTCCTGGAACAGATTATGCTCTTTAATCCAAGGTTCCACTGTACTTAACAATTCACAGCAGGGGATTGGACAGTGGGGAAAATAAGTTGCAACTGTGTTTTGTTTTTGTTACCCTTTTTTTTTTCTTTTTCACAGAGGGCTTCTGAACCGTGTTTACGGTTGGACTTTATTCACAGGAAGTTTTGTTATAATAATTGCTTAGCACTATTATTATTATATAAAAATATATATTTCTATTTTGTAATATTGATTGAGATTGTGTTTTGTACATATTTTTTTAAAGCTGTATTTTCTTTTTGTGGAAGGTTGATAGTGCAAATGATATGTTTATAATCAGTTTATATAGGCTGTTCTAGAGTTTCCAGTTTCAGCTGCATTCATTTGGCCACTCAGAAAATGCAGGCAGAATTTTCAGAAATGTGGCAACGCGCTTTCAGTGCCATTATTTCTTAATGGCACTCCAAATGCAGTGCAATTTTCTGTGTTTGTCACGTAACAAAACGTGAAAATCACATGGAAACGTGTGTCGCCAAGCGCGCCTGGACAAGTGTGAAGATTTGGCACATGCGCGACGAGCAAAAATGCGGAGAAAAAACAAACAAAATGGGCGGGTAAGTGCATTCCCGCTATGTGAAGTGTGAATAAGGCCTTTGTAAACGTAAGGATGGGATGTTATAAGAGCACTTTCACGGTGGGGAGGGGGGGGGCGTCGGCGGTAAAGCTCCGATATTATTAGCGGCCAAAAAAGGGTTAAAAGTGCCCGCAAAACGCTGCTGCCGAGGCTCTTTGCGGACACGTTGGCAGTGCTGGCCATTGATTTGAATGGCAGGAGCAGTTTAGAAGCAATGTATTCACCGCTCCCGCAACGCCCCGAAGATGCTGCTTGCAGGACTTTTGTTTCCAGCGCACCGCCCCAAGTGTGAAAGCACTGGTGTTTTTCAGGCGCTTTACAGGTGCTATTTTTAGCCCTTTAGCGCCTGAAAAATACCCCAGTGTGAAAGTAGCTTTACTGATTTACCACTTCAGAGCTAGGAGCAGTTTAGCCCTTATGGATAAAAGCAATTTTGACTATTCAGATGTGAACCTTTTTATTTGCCATTATACACTATATTACCAAAAGTATTGGGACACCTGCCTTTACACACACATGAACTTTTTTGGCATCCCAGTCTCAGTCCATAGGGTTCAATATTGCGTTGGCCCGCCCTTTGCAGATATAACAGCTTCAACTCCTCTGGGAAGGCTGTGCACAAGGTTTAGGAGTGTGTCTATGGGAATGTTTGACCATTCTTACCCTGTTTATCACAACATAAAATTATTTGATGGTATTCTGATACAAATTAAATATTTTTTTTTAAAACAATGCAACAAAAAAAAAGAAATGCTTTCAAAATGTTTATGAATAATAAAGAAACCAGAAATTGCAAAAAGAAAAAAAAAAATAACCAAGGAGATAAGGGGGGTGTTAGGACATAGGGCTAATTAGTGTCCGTAGGGGGTCATTTAAGGTTTAATAAGCATAATCTTTTGTAAAAAAAAATCACTATAAAGCTTTCCTGTGTTTCAAGTTGTGTTTAGGGCCCAGAACAAATTTGTGTCCTGCAGTTACAGGCTGCAACATTTTATTGGTGCAGCAAAGTATTCCAGCAATGTGGAGCGCAATCTGTTGGAGTCATCAAGCAGGTGCTACTTCTGTTCACAGACCGACAAGAGCGCACGCAGCATATGGGTCATTCTAGGATGTGTATACACATGCCTGGGAGGCTCAGATGAAGTGAATATATTTATATCGTCGGAGGTCCTCAAGGCGTTAAATATAGACCAGCAGTGGTAGTTCTTCACGTAGCCAACTTGAGGTGCATAATTGGCCATGACAGCTGTCCAGCTTCTGGGTATTTCAAAGATGAAGTTTAGGTATGAATTTTATGGCCCCCGTACATTGGCCCAGCTTGGCAAGTATGCATGTCCCATACCTGATGGATCCCTGTGGAAGTTGCAAATCATTGTAGTAGGTACAGCTACTAATAGTGAGCGCTGCTGCCTTCCAATTCCAATGCTGAGTGGCTGCCCTGCTACAAAGTGAAGACGGGATTGCTCACTCTGCACCATTTACAAAACGCTGTGTATTTTTCTGAATGAATGCAAGGCATCCTCTGACTGGAGGTGGAGAGGCATGGTGGTGCAAGGTATTCTGTGAATGGCACCCATGCCAACCAAGTGACCCCCCCTGTTTGCACTGTGCAGCAAGGCAGCTACTCGGCACAGGACCTGGAAGGCTGCAGCGATCACTGTAGTACCAACGCCTACAACAGTGATTTCCAGCTTCTGTGGGGATCCCAAAAGTACGACACGTACATACTTATATTGGTGCAAGCTGGACCAGTGTAATTATGTTATAAAATGCATATCTAAACTTTAGCCTTAGGCCCTGTTCACTCTTAGTGATTTGGACTTGTGGGCGGAATCGGTGCGATTATGCCTGTGATTCCAAATCACGCTAAAATTGCAGCAAAACGTCCAACGCACATTTTAAGTGCCATTCATTCTTAATGACACCCCAAACGCAGTGCAATTTTGTTGTGTGAAAATCGCAGCAAAATGCGTGTGCAAAAACTCACTTGGCTCATGGACAAAATTTGGTCTCGGAGCTTCCTTGCTGCGACAAATGCGCATAGGGCAGCCCATTCAAGTAAATAGGCTGCTTTATGCGCGACACGTGGAAACGCCTTTTAATTACTCTAAAAAAAAAACACAAATAGAAACGTGTTCCCGCTACATGAAATGTGAATAGGGCCTTTAATGTGTTTCAAGCAGGATATATTATTTGGTTCAAAGAAACATGGATATATAATAGGTTGTAGGAAATAGTCTATTGCTGCATATTATTTATTGGAAAAACTCTAATTCATTGGGCCCATTCACACTTGGTCGCTCTGAAAACACAGGCAGAATCATGCTTTTCTGGCTGCATTTTTAGAAGCCTGGCAAAACGCTCGGTGCACTTGCAGTGCCATTATTTGTTAATGGCATCCCAAACGCATTGCGATTTTTGCCACGCTTGTCGAGAGACAAAACCTGTGAAAAATGCAGCAAAACGCACGCTGAAAAAATGCAAGACGCTCCATACCCAAAAGGTTCTGAGGCTTCTTTGGTGCTTTTGTCGCACATAGGGAGGCCACTGGCTGGCTTATGCATAACCCGTGAATACGCATGAAAAACACATTAAATAACAGGAGTGGGGATATGCCTTCCTGCTACGCGAAGTGTGAATGGGGCCTTAAGTTTTTTTTTTTCCTTTTTTCAAATATTCTTTATTACATTTTTTTTTTTTTTTTTCCTTTTTACACCACACATACATACAATTCATGTAACAAAAAAAACTTTTCTCCAGTTATATTAATGGTTAGACATTCCATTAAAATACAGTGAATACTTAAATATTTATAAGCACTGGGTCACAGGAGTGCAATTCGTTTTGCACTCCGTGACCTGTTTTCAGTGGAGAGCGGTCTGAAGTCCGCTCTCTGCTGACGTCGCTAGAGGCTGACTGACAGTCAGCAGCTTTCCTCTCGGATCTGTGAGAACCAAGCCAACGGCGATGTTCGGTGGCTCGGTTCTCAGTGAAGAGACGGCGGGGGACAGATGGAGCATCGATCTGATGCTCCATCCACCGAGGCAAGTATGAGTCTCAAATAAAAATTTAACCCATACTTCTCTTTTAAGTTAATTGGCTGTCCTATGTATGCTCTGCAGAAATGTGCGTTAAATGTCCGTTAAAATGCAGAAATGCGAGCGGAAATGTGCGTTACCACTACGCAAAGTGTGAATAGAGCATTAATGTACTGTTTGTTTGTTTTTTATTTTTTTACAGCTAATATGTAAAAAAAATGTAATCTTTTATCGCTTCCTTTTAGATTGCATGGTAGGTGTTGGTTATGATAGTAGTGCAAATCACCCATTTTTTTTTTTTGTCTCACAGTATGAAATGCTTCATGTGACCCCTCCGATGGGACCACAAGATGTACTAGTCAACAGCCCCGTGGCAGATGCAGGTGGCTGGGTGGATGTAGACAAGGAGACCCTCCAGCATAAGAAGTACCTCAATGTTTTTGGCATAGGAGACTGCACTAATCTCCCAACTTCAAAAACAGCAGCTGCTGTAGGTAAGCTCGTTCAAAATGTTTTTTGTTTCCAAGGGAATTTTTTTTCTTCTACCCCACGATACAGCTTATCTCAGATGATGAAGTAGACAGGACGTCAGGAAATATGGGTGTGAATGTTTATCACACCCAAGGTATGTGATACTAAATGCCCTTCTGTTGCTCTCAAGCTCCTCCACATCTGCAGATTCCCTTGTTTGTTGCTGTGATCAGACTTCCTGTTAGATGGTGGCTACATTCATTGTCCCTGGTCTCACTGCATGTAGGAATGGAGCCACCCACTCTTGAGATGGACTATTATAGGGGTGGGTTGCCCTCAAAGGGCCTTTTGTATCTGGGGTGTGCTACGTACAGGGCACCGGGTTCAGGAGTGAGCTACGTACAGGGTGCCGGGTTCAGGAGTGAGCTAATTACAGGGTGCTGGGTTCAGGAGTGAGCTACGTACAGGGCACCGGGTTCAGGAGTGAGCTACGTACAGGGCGCCGGGTTCAGGAGTGAGCTACATACAGTATGCAACCCCAACCCCCCTCCCCCAAAAGCTGCCTCACATCTTTACTCTCTCCTACCTGGACAAGTTGTAGTACCTCCCTGTGTAGATGGCTCTAGTACCTGCCTGTGTAGATGGGCATGCCTCGCCTTGCAGAATGTTCTCTCTTTGGGTTCTGGAGATTTCTCCCCTCCGTGCCTCACTGTGAGTGCATGCAGGGATCTGTTAGACCTGGGAGCCGCAGAGAGCAAAGCTGTCCCTTGTAATCACAGAAGGCTTCTGTGTTTACAAGTGACAACGGGGAGCGGAGGGTGAGAGGTGGGGGAATAGAGTTCCGGCTGCAGAACTGGGTGCGAGGGCCACATGACCAGGCCTGGTGGTCCACATTCACCTTGTGTTTGACAGATATAGACCATGGGATCTTGTTGACAATCAAGACGTCGGCTGGCTTGTTTTTTTCTTTTACATTCATGTGTCCCACTAACACTTTCATGTCAGTATCCTCTTCTTTTTAAATCGTTTCGTTTCTACTACAGTTTACCTTTTTGTCCTCAATAAAAATGCCTTTACAATAAAATGTTATGATGATGTAGCGGGGGTCTAAATTTAGGGGGATACACCTGGGTGGTAGTATGACCCAGGTGTGTGTAAATCCCAGAGGATTTGGACCACTTTCAGTCGTGGAGGACTTTGGTGGTGTACTATTCTCCTTGGCCTGGGGTGGCAGTGTTCCCACAGGTCGAGGTAGAGTCACTGCCGCAGTGCTGTCCTTTTTTGTCCCGTTCCGGCGGTGGTACAGCGGGGGCGGAGAACCTGCTGTGGCGTCACGGGAGGAGATAAAGGGGAGAGACGCCCTCGCCACGAGGTCTTCTACATCCGGCGCCCAGGCACCTTAGGCCTGGGTGCGGTCGGTCCGGAGTTCCAGCCCAGGCGCCCATGGCCTGGTCGGAGCAGTGTTGGCGTCCATCTCAGGCACCTTAAGCCTGGGGTGAGGTACTGCACCGGAGGCCTGGGGCCCAGTAACTTCGACTGGGCTCCGCAAGGGTGGATGAGTCCGAGGGACCCTGAGGTGGATGGGGCCCGTGTCTGAGGTGAGGAGGCCGGAGAGGTTACCCGTCTGAAGAGTCCGGAGCAGCATCCACCCGGTGACGGAGGGGCCTCTGGTAACTCCCTTGGAGGGACATCTTCCTCCTGACAGGGGCCGCAACGCAGCGAAGGTACTTCAATTCATGTTCTTCAGAGTCGCTGGTAGAGACTCATAAGTTTCAAGTTTCTCTCTCTAGCCAATGGCTATAGCAACCGCTGGTGAAACCACAGTGGTTTAGTTTATCATTAGGACAGTGCCTCGACCTGCTCACCCCACCGTATTGAACTGTTTATGGATCTCAACTAATTGGCAAGCAAAGAACTGTTTATTGTGTGTGTTACAATAAAAGAAGTGTTGGATCCTTATCGGTGTGTGGAACTCTGGTTGATGGGAGTGAAGAGGAGTGTCAGCACAGCAAGACTTGGTTGTTAATAGAAACACACAGGCCAGAGAAGAATAACTGGTACTGGCCTTCACCTCACCTGCTACAATGGGGAGGACATGGGCCGTAGCGTATCTCACCCTCACGTACAACATACCCCTAGACAGAGAGAAGGGGGTGAGGTCGCTACAATGATAATTCTTAAAGATGGTTATTTGCCTGTAGGCAAGGGGTTAACCGTCTTATGCAACAAAATTATTATTTTTACTTGATAAGTGTTGTTATGCTTTGTGTTTGGCTGGGTACAAGTTAAGTTTAAAGCGTATGACAAGCCAGAAGCTTTCCTTTTAGTTTTGGAGAGATTGGGGAAGCTTTGTCTGGTTCTTACAGGGCTGTGTTATTGCCTGGTGATACCATTGTCTAAGGCTCTGTTTCCACTATTGCGACCCGAAAGTCGCGCGATTTTGCCGCAATTTTTTTGCCCCGATTTTAATGTGACTGGAAACAATGCCTGTGTATCTCTGAGGTCTATGGACCTCAAGTCGCATCAAAGTGGGACCAAAGTAGTGCAGGGATTACTTTTTGAAGTCGCACAGATATGAACGGTACTCATTGAAAATCATGGGGAACGACTTGTCATGCGACTTTGCAGTCCCAAGCCACATAAGTCGCACTAGTGGAAACCGAGCCTAAGTGAGAAACCAGAAACAGTGACACAGACTGCAATACAAACCACAGAGAAGTTCCAGCTTCTCCCTGCTACATTTTCTTTTCTTTGTGTTGCTCTTGGAGTTTTCCCCTTTTGCTTCCTTTTGCAAGCTGTCTGGTAAAACCATGACAGTAAGTGGGGGGGTTTATCTAAAGCCAGCCACACATGGATCAAAATTTAAATGAATTTTGATCCATGTATGGGCAGGCTGATTGTACCCAAGTTGATCCATCGATCGATTTGGGTACAGCCAGCCTGTCGAATCTTTCTACATGCAATTTCTGCCAGCGGCTATAGCTGCTAGCAGTAATCATTATATTCTGCCAGACAGTAAGGATTCCCATGTGTCCCCCCCCCCCCCCCCACCGGCAGAACACAATAGCACTGCGTGTGTCCCCCATCAACACTGACTGTGGTGGAAGTAACGAAAATCCATTCATGGCTTGCCTACTGCCCGTATGCATGATCAGAAAATCGTATGAAAAATGCCGCTTACGAATCGATCGTACGATAATTTAATGGTTGGTACATAGCTTTTGAGAGCCGATCATGATAGTTCATCCAATATTATGCGAAGGGACAAGGCGAAAATGTTTTTTATATGGTAGCAGATCGTGCGATTTTTGTTTTAATCAGTTCAGTATTCATCCGTAAATACAATACAAATACACTACAACACATTACATCACTTCCAAATTTTTGTTCTGTCGTATGAGAATTTTCGTAACTTTTTAGTAACCTCTTCATTTTGGATATGGGACTAGCATGCAAAAAAAAAACGGACGATCATTCGTCCGATAATCTCATAGCGTGTACCAGGCATTGGGCGATGTTGGAAACCCTGCGAATCCTGACATCTGCGAACTGCTGCTGTGTCAATGTAAATTTAATGACACCCCCAGGTCGGTTTGCAGATCGCAGTGCGAACTGTGAAATGGTGTAGGAATCGGATTGCATGGGTGTTCACACTCATGCGATCCGATTCCAGTGCGGACCAAAAAAAGGGTCCAGCACCATTTTGGTGCGAATGCGATGCAATTTCAGCCATACAGTTTGTATGGCTGAATTTGCATTGCACAGACATCGCATGTGATCTGCACAGCAATGTGGTGTGAATCACAAACAATGTCTGTGATCGCACAAGTGTGAACCCAGCCTTATGCCCCGTACACACGGTTGGAATTCCCGACAGAAAAAGTCCGATGGGAGCTTTTCACCGGAAATCCCGACCATGTGTATGCTCCATCAGACTTTTGCTGGCGGAATTCTCAATTTTTCCGACGGTCTGTAGCAGTTCCAACTTGCAAAATTCAGACACATGCTTGGAAGAAGAGAACTTAATTTTCTCGGCTCGTCATAGGCCTCGTACACACGACCGAGTTTCTCGGCAAGAACCAGCAAGAAACTTGCTGGCAGAGATGTCTTGCCGAGAAATTTGTTTGTGTGTATGGTTTCTCGTCAAGAAAACCGACAAGTAATCTCGACGAGAAAATAGAGAACCTGCTCTCTATTTTCTCGTCGAGATTCTCGTCGGCATGTTTCTCGACGAGAAAAGTGAGTGTGTGTACACTTACCTGTCCTCCGGGAAGCCCACGCATGTTCGAAATGAATTCGACGCATGCGCGGTAGCTTCCTAGGCATAGGTAGGGTATACCAAGATGGCAGCGACGGCATCGAATGTGACGAGCGCATGCTCGTCGTAGTCGATGACGTCACCGCGTACGCTCCATTCAAAGAACCGCGGGTTCTTTGAATCGAGCGTCTGTACACTCGGCCGGGACAAGTTTCTTGTCCAAGAATCTCGTCCAAAAAAAACACATTTTTTTTCGACGAGAATCTCGGCCGTGTGTACGAGGCTATAGTCTTTTATGTCACCGCATTTGTTCTTGGCAGTCAAAAGTTCACCGAACTTTTGTGTGACCGTGTGTATGCAAGGCAGGCTTGAGAGGAATTCCGTCGGGAAAAACCAACGTTTTTTTTTTTTCCGACGGAAAAACCCGCTCGTGTGTACGGGGCATTAGTCTTGAGCCATGTTTTAACCCCACCACCTGCCCCACCTAAGCTGCAAAGGCAGATAAAAAGCTGACAGGGGGTTTAATCCTTGCCCACATCAGTTGCAGATCAATTATTACTGACTGGCCGTGCCTATCTGTCATATCATATTTCTCAGTACAGCCAGGACAAACACTGACCACTGATCTGTTCCGATAATACAATGCTTTAATGGAGTACATTTAAATTAACTATTTTTTACAATATTTAGAGCTGTTATAATGTAACAGTCTCCCTAGATTGCATAAGGGTGATTTCTAAAACCTGCACAGTGTCCTTATCTGCACGCTGCATGCAACTGTCACATGACTGATAATAGACGGCCTCACTTGTATTACATTGTGCTCAGCATGTACTAGAGAGGTAGTACAATGTGTCCCGGATTAGTCTTGGAAGTGTCTAAAGCAGCTGACAAATTCATAATAATGTAGTGTGCTAATAATAGGGTGGGTGGCGCTGCCAAGGTGTAAAAGGATAGAATGAGAACAACGTACTATGTCCCCAATGGTTGGAATGGGTAGGAGGTGACACAGCACCAGTGCTACCTAGTTAATATTCAGTGATGAAGTGACTTGGTGCATTTAGAAATTAATAGCAGTGGTGGGGGCCCCCTAAACAGGTCCTGGGCCCAATATTGAGATGTGCAAAATGCAAATATTCAATGTCCAAAAAGACAATATAGTGAAAAGTAAATAAATGTCAATATAAACCTACGCAAACCATAACCAAGTGCTGCCACCAGGGGCAGTATACAAAAAATACTGATATAGCTAAATAAAATTAGTATGAGGTGCACATATATTAAATATACTGAGATGTAACTTGATTCCCACACCAGGGACAATCACTATACCCCACTAGTGTGGGTTCTCAGCTCCTGTGTGAGAATGAAGGTCCGTGGCAATGTATTAGTGTCTCTTAGGCAGTTCAAACATTAAGAGTGAACTTGAATAGAAAACTATGGCAAAACAGAGTAGATGAGTGGCTTCTGTGGATGTCCTGTAGGTTCCCGGCAAATTTCAGGTGACACTTGTGCTCCCCCTCCAGGTTCATAATTCATAATAATAACCCTCTACATTCACAACCTGAATAAACTCCACATTGGCTTTTCTTTGGATCCACAGGGTTAGGAATATCTACAATTTATATCAAGTTAGTGTGATCACAGCTGTCCACGTGTCTTATTGGGATGTACAGTATTTTATATGTTGAGCCTTCTGTTCCTGAATAAAGTCCTAACCTCTTTGTATGGTCCCTATTAAGATGAGAAGTCAGTTTTATATTGATTGCCTGTTCTGAGAAGTTGCCTTTTTATTGTACATGTGACATATCTTTAAATAAAGAATTACAAAAAAAAAAAAAAAGCTGAGAAGTCTACATCAGAGATTTGAGGAAGACATCTAAGAACACTGTTTGGTGACCTTGTTTGACCATGAAATTTCCACTAGAATTGCTCTTCTCCGATGGATAAGATGTGTAGAGTCATAGTGACCCGGTTTATGAGGACAAACTAAGTTTCAGTGAAGAATATAATCTGTGCAGCTTTATTTAGATGTTGTGAACTGTGGATTCAGCCGTTTGGTGGGTCCTCACACGTCAACTAATGCCGCGTACACACGACCGTTTTTAATGACGAGAAAAATGCAATTTTTTAAAATGGTCATTAAAAACGATCGCGTGTGGGCTTCAGAGCATTTTTCACGACGTGAAAAATGGCCATGAAAAAATTGGAACATGCTCTAATTTTTCTCGTTGTTTTTCACGTTGTTGTTTTTCTCGTCATGAAAAACGGCCGTGTGTAGGCTTTAACGACGTGAAAAAAAAATGCGCATGCTGAGAATCAAGTATGAGATGTTCTGGTAAAACTAGCGTTCGTAATGGAGATAGCACATTCGTCACGCTGTAACGGACTGAAAAGCGCGAATCTTCTCTCAAAAAACATTACTAACATGAGGATCAGCAAAAGCAGCCCAAAGGGTGGCGCCATCCAAATGGAACTTCCCCTTTATAGTGCCGTCGTACGTGTTGTACGTCACCGCGCTTTACTCAAGCATTTTTTTCCACGATGGTGTGTAGGAAAGGCAGGCTCGAGAAAAACGCAGTTTTTTTTCAATGACATTAAAAACGGTTGTGTGTACACGGCATTAGACATCTTACCACCTACTCAAGGAAGACTTGTTTTGGAGAACTTGGGGCCCTTATTGACATGTATGGAAGTGTGAGAGCAGAGTGCGTGTAACGCCTCATACAAGGACTATTCAGTCATAGGATCTCATACTCTATATCTAGGCAATTATAAACATTTCATGCTGTAGTTTCCACGTCCAAAACAGTATTTGTGGTTCGTGATCATATTGGCCTATATTTATAATAGAAATATAATAGGTAGAATTTAAGCATTAGAAGATGAATAGAATTTTCTGAAATGAATATTGTGCATCTGTATGTTTGCAATCTCTAATCTTTAGATTATTAAATGTAGGAGAATGAAGGCTTTTTTTTTTAAAGATTTTAAGTGGCTCTAAAGTCAAAAGGTTCTGTACAACCGCCTTAGATTTTTCCCCGCTCATGCTACAGGCTATAGCCGGCACTGCTGATCAGTGTATTCTGAAGGCGGGGAAGTCCGAATACAATAGCTCAGCGAGGAGGATTTCCCCATCCTCATTGAATGTGTGGAGGAGGGAAATTAGTTAAGCCAGCCATAGATGGTTTGAATCTCGGCCGGTTCAGCAGGGACTGGCTTGAGATTCGAACCATGTATGGGCATGGTGAATGTACCCAAGTGGATTGGTCAATCCACTTTGGTTCAACCAGCCTATCGGATACTACATGCGATTATTGCTAGTGGCTATTATAGCCACAAACCTTAATCACTGTATTCTCCCAGTAGGGACAGTTTCCCTCCCTCCTTTCTCTGCAGGTAGAACACATTGGGGGTTATTTACAAAAGGAAAATCCACTTTGCACTACAAGTGCAAACTACAAGTGCAAAGTGCACTTGAAATTGCACTGAAAGTGCACTTGGAAGTGCAGTCGCTGTTGATCCGAGGGGGACATGCAAGGAAAATAAACAGCATTTTAGCTTGCACAGGATTGGATGATAAAATCAGCAGAGCTTCCCCTCAGATTTACAGCGACTGCACTTTCAGTGCAATTTCAAGTGCACTTTGCACTGGTAGTTTGCACTTGTAGTGCAAAGTGGATTTGCCTTTCGTAAACAGTCCCTCTCACGGAGTCATTGGGGGCTGAGTGTCTTGATGGGGGAATCAAGCAAATTTCCTTCCTGCAACCAGTGGTTGCAGGAAAGAAGATCCCTCTGCCTGTGGCTGACTCTAGTCTTGTTCATTCAACTTGCTGGTTGAATGAAAAAAAAAAACTGACTAATCTAGGGGCTGCCTTACTTGTCACAGGGACCATCAGTCAAATCTGAGCCACGCTGTGTTCATCTATGGACGCACACAGCCTGGGTCGGGATTGAGCCTGCACATATGACCCCATAGTACACAGCTTGCTATGGAAGCACACACAGGGAAGGAGTAGCGGGGAGCATTGGCAGGGGACGTAAGGGATTGCCGTCTGCTAAGGCTATTGCCCAGAACAGGCAAGTATAACATGTTTTTTTTATTTTAGGGAAAAACATTGTAGCCTTTAATATCACTTTAAGGCTTTTTTTTTTGTTTTTGGAGATGTAGAAAAGCAAAAATGGTACTAATTAGGATTAACCAGCAACCTACAGAGATCAAAGAACTTTTAACTCATCCAGCTGCTTCTAGTTTGATTGGAAAATGTTTGTATGTCTATAAGCCCTGGCAGATGTTCTGACTGGTTCAAGGGTTGTCTGTAAAATATGCATGTTGGCTCATTGTGCATATAAAAATTTGTGTAAAAAAAAAAAAAAAAAAAAAACTTTCACAATAAAGGTCATTTGGCAGCCAGATAAAGTGCAAGACATCTAGCGATTCCTGCTTTACAGAATGGACTGTGACCGTGGTGCCCAACGTGAAGGGGTCTAATGGGCCACATTTATATCTGCAATTTGAGTTGGAAGGTTGCATCTGAAAATCAGACAATAGTCATTTGTATCATAATAAAACCATGAAAAGGAATGTATATAGTAGGAATAACACCTTTCAGGTAGATCAGTCCTCAGGGGTCCTCCTCTCACCTGTATACTACCAATGTATCCCCTTCCTACACCCGCCTGTATGGAAGTGATGTACTGCCACTCTGAGCAGCTGGGAGGCAGCAATAATAACCCCCCCCCCCCGATTGGTGTCAGTGGCAGCAATAATAAACCCTTCTTGATTGGTGTCAGTGGCAGCAATAATGACCTTCAGCATTGGTGTCAGTGGCAGCAATAATGACCTTCAGCATTGGTGTCAGTGGCAGCAATAATGACCTTCAGCATTGGTGTCAGTGGCAGCAATAACCACACTACCCCTACATTGGTGTTCAGTGGTTACTTACCTTACCTTCTTGTGATGCTTCCTGCCGCCCCCCCCCTTTGATATTAAACTGGAACTATAGTGATATAGATCACTCCAGCCAACAGGCAGTGCCAGCGTCATTCAGGTGCCAAGTGCTGGAACACAGAAAACATTCCAGGACTCGGCACCTCCTGCAATTTTGCATCGGCTGTAGCTGGGAACTTAAAAAAACGCAAAAGAAGTCCCTGCCAGGCGGACATCCCTAGTCTATGGCATTTATAAAAATTAGGGCAAAGGAAAGAGTTGTACACAGCAACGAATCAAAATCTGGTTAATGCTAATATTTTACATATAAAACAGAAAATAAGAGCAAACCACAATCATTGCATAAGAACTGCTATTATTTTGTTGTATATAAGGTATTTCATTCTAAATCTATGAGAAGATTCTAATGACATTTTTGTTGTGTTTGGTTTTAGCTGCCCAGTCAGCAGCACTGGACAAGACTATTTCCTTGGTTATGAAAAGCCAAAAGTCCTCTGCCAAAGTAAGTAATATACAAATATGTGACATCCATTTAAAGTGCTTCATTCAAAAGTCCCCATTAAAAAGAGGCATATTTTTTTCAAAACCGGAGCCTGTTTGAGATTCTACAGGGGGAGAGTCCGGGGTGTAGAATAGGTAGTAGTGGAAGGAGAACGGGGATAGTGGGGTTAATACCTAAAACTTCTACTGAATAGCTTGACATGTGAATATCTTTTTCATGCACTGCCAGTTCTCCCCTGATGCCAAATTTTGCTATATATTACTTCAGACTTAAAGTAGAAGTCCGGTCTAAACCAGATCTAAGCTTGAAAGAAGTATGGGTTTTGTTGTTTTTTTTCTTTGGAGTTATACTTACTGCTTACCTAGGTGGATGCGGCATCGGTCCGATGTTGCATCTGTCCCGACCAGCTCTAACACTGAGAACCAAGCGATTAAACACTGCTAATCGCTCAGTGCTTCGTGAACAGAGTGCTGGTGACTAGCAGTTACCGCTCTCTGATATGCCCCCCCCCCACTCACTGGAGCACTGGGCTGTGGAGGGGGTGGGAGAAGCTGGCTCAGGATCATAGCGGCTCGCTAAGAGGCTGAGCCAGGTTTCAAGAAAAAAAAAAGGGTAGCCCCTGAAAGTCACACATCTAAGGTGTCCTAGAGAGGTGAATGGAGTGGCAACCTCAGCCTGGACTCCAAAGAGGGCACACCCCAACCCGTTTCACTCCACCCCCGCTTAGTTAAACGCGTTGGGGCCTGGCCTGGTTGGAGTCCAGGGTGAGGTTGCCACTTCATTCACCTCTCTAGGACACCTTAGATTTGTGACTTCCAGAGGCTACCCCCTTTTTTTTTTTTTCTTGAACCCTTGCAGGGGCCAAGACGGGCTCTATCCCCTGTCAGCACTCACAGCAGCTGTGGATGCACAGATTACATAAAACCCCCTCTCTACTGAGCCTAAGTGGCACACACATCCTTTCCAGGTCACAGGCTGAGCCAGGTGCCGGTACAGGCTCCTTGGTGGATCCCAACCATATGGTCGCGATATTTCCCTAGCCTGGACCGGCTCTGTGACATCAGTCAAAAGTGGGCTTCATTCTGCATTCCTGTGATCTCTCTCCCCTGAAGCCGGTGCTGGGAACCGATCATGTGACTGGACCAGAGCACCCTTAGATTAGGTAAATATGTGCATCTTTCCTTTTCAGGGTAGATACTACAGGTGTTAGAAGGGGGGTGGGAGCAGATTTAGGCTAAGATAGGTTTAGACTGTATTTCTACTTTTAAGTCTGATATAATATACAGTGCCTTGAAAAAGTATTCATAACCCTTTACATTTTCCACATTTTGTCATGTTACAACCAAAAATGTAAATGTATTTTATTGATAGACCAACAAAAAGTGGCGCATAATTTTGAAGTGGAAGGAAAATTAAAATAAATGTATTTGTAAAAAAAAAAAAAAAGTGAAAACTGTTGTATTCAGGCCCCTTTATTCTGATACCCCTAACTAAAATCTAGTGGAACCAATTGCTTTCAGAAGTCACCTAATTGGTAAATAGTCAACCTGTGTGTAATGTAAGCTCCAATTTAAACACAGCTGTTCTGTGAAGCCCTCCGAGGTTTGTTAGAGAACCTTAGTGAACAAACAGCATCATGACGGCCAAGGCACATACCAGACAGGTCAGGGATAAAGTTGTGGAGAAGTTTAAAGTAGGGTTAGGTTATAAAAAAATATCCAAGCTTTGACCATCTCACAGAGCACTGTTCAATCCATCATCGGAAAATGGAAAGAGTATGGCACAACTGCAAACCCACCAAGACTTGGCCGTCCACCTAAACTGACAGGCCGAGCAAAGAGAACATTTATTAGAGAAGCAGCCAAGAGGCCCATGGTAACTCTGGAGAAGCTGCAGAGATCCACAGCTCAGATGGGAGAATCTGTCCACAGGACAACTATTAGTCATTCACTCCACAAATCTGGCCTTTATGGAAGAGTGGCAAGAAGAAAACCATTGCTGAAAGAAAGCCATAAGAAGTCCTGTTTGCAGTCTGCAAGAAGTCATGTGGGGGACACAGCAAACATGTGGAAGAAGGTGCTCTGGTCAGATGAGACCAAAGTTGAACTTTTTGGCCTAAAACCAAAACGCTATGTGTGGCAGAAAACCAACACTGCACATCACCCTGAACATGCCATTCTTCAGCAGTGACAGGGAAGCTGGTCAGAGTTGATGGGAAGATGAATGGAGCCAAATACAATCTTAGAAGAAAACCAGTAATGCCCCATACACACGATCGTTTTTCATGCCGTTAAAAATGCCATTAAAAAAAATGGCCATTAAAAATGATTGTGTGTAGGCTCCAGAGCATTTTTAACGACGTGAAAAACGGGCATTAAAAATTTCGAACATGCTCTCTTTTTTCACGTCGTTTTTCATGTCGTTTTTTTTAACGATGTGAAAAACGATAGTGTGTATGCTTTAACGACGTGAAAAAAAACGCGCATGCTCAGAATCAAGTATGAGACAGGAGCGCTCGTTCTGGTAAACAAACTTCTCGTCGCTCAACAAACTTTACTAACATGAAGGGTGGCGCCATTCGAACGGAACTTCCCCTTTATAGTGCCGTCGTACGTGTTGTACGTCACTGCGCTTTGCTTGATCGTTTTTTTAAATGATCGTGTGTACGCAAGACAGGCTTGAGAGGAAACATGAAAAAAAATGACGTGAAAAACGGCAAGAAAAAAAATGGCAAGAAAAACGATCGTGTGTATGGGGCATTAGTCTGCAAAAGACTTGAGACTGGGGCGGAGGTTCACCTTCCAGCAGGACAACGACCATAAACAGTCAAAGCTACAATGGGATGGTTTAGACCAGGGGTCTCAAACTGTTGGCCCTCCAGCTGTTGCAAAACTACAAGTCCCATCATGCCTCTGCCTGTGGGAGTCATGCTTGTAACGGTCAGTCCTGCAATGCCTCGTGGGACTTGTAGTTTTGCAACAGCTGGAGGGCCGCCAGTTTGAGACCCCTGGTTTAGACCAAAGCATATTAATGTGTTAGAATGGCTCAGTCAAAGTCCAGACCTAAATCCAATTAAGAATCTGTGACAAGACTTGAAAATTGCTGTTCACAGACGCTCTTCATCCAATCTGACAGAGCTTGAGCTATGTTACAAAGAAGAATGGGCAAACATGTCACTCTCTAAATGTGCAAAGCTGGTAGAGACATCCCCAAAAACACTTGCAGCTGTAATTGCAGAGAAAGGAGGTTCTACAAAGTATTGACCCTGGGGGGCTGAATACAAATGTACACCACACTTTTCATATATTTATTTGGAAAACCATTTATCATTTTCCTTCCACTTCACAATTATGTGCCATATTGTGTTGGTCTATCACATAAAATCCCAATAAAATACATTTGTACTTGGAGTCTTTATGAAAGATCGAGTAAGAAACTTAATCGAGGAAAACATAAGAAGTGTCCTGGGGTGTGCCAATAGTCACGTGGTCAGTACGCCTAAAGGGGGCATACTTAAATATGAAATAAAAAGGAAAAGATAAGAAAAAAGGGGACCGGGTGAGTGGGATACGATAGGGAAGGCTGACAGGAGAAAGGAGGAGGGCGGGTTTAAGTACAGCCTGACTCCTTCTACAAATGCAGGCTAACCTGCGGCCAGCCTTCTCATTTACGTTTTTGGTTGTAACATGACAAAATGTGGAAAATTTTAAAGGGTGTGAATACTTTTTCATGGCACTGTATAACAATATGTGGCATCAGGGGATAACTGGCAGTGCATGAAACAAATATTCACTGTCTCAAATAGCAAAGTTGGTCAAAATGTATTTTTTCAATATGGAAACATGCATTGGAAAAGTATATTCTTTAGGAGCAAACCCCATATTCCTAGTGGATGTTTCTTTGAAGGACTTGAAGATATAGAACGCACATACCAAATACGCATGTACAGTAAACCCCCGTTATATCGCGGTTCAGTTTTCGCGGTCTCGGTATATTGCGTTTTTTTCTGTAAGACCTATTAACATTATTTTATTGATTAAATCATTATTAATTAAATATTTTTGTTTTCCATTGCTCTTGCTATGTCTCTCAGTATCTTTTATGTGTTTAAATGTGTTTCTATTGTTTTAAAAGTGTGTTTAAAGACCTTAAAATGCTTTTAAAAGTACAGTGAAAGTTATAAAAACATGCCTAGTGTGTATTTAAATAGGGTATTTCTATTTCGCGGATTTTCACTTATTGCGGGTGGGTCTGGAACGTAACCCCCGCGATGGGGGGGGGGGGGGGTTTACTGTATGTGGCAATATACAGAACAGAGTTTCTGCTGACTTTTGCAGAACTGGCCCTGTCTGCACTCTCCTGTCTGACATCATTTTTTTTTTTCCTTTAGCATTGTACCATTACTATTTAGTAGTAGATATTAGTAGGTGACTTGTTGGTATGGTATATAGCACGTTGGGGACATCATTATTGTACTCACTGATGCCAGTGGGTGATTAGTAAAGGTGTCTGCATGTTTTTGTGAAGATTAAAAATGTGCTGACCTGACCTAGAAGTTTGTTTGTTTTTTTTTTTCTTTTTCAGTATGGCTAAAGTATAATTTAAATGCAAAACTTTGTAATGTTAGTTTTGGATAGAGTAGAGAGGGGTTAGACCACCTACTAGATTTCCATTGCTGTCTGTGCCTCTGTTGGGGAGATATACCTTTTTATCATTGTAAGTAAAAAAAAAAATCCAAAATTTTGGGCTAGCCACAGAAAAGTAATAGCAGGGGAAATCTTCCAATGGGTGAATTCCCCTAATTTGCAGGGATTATCTCTTACTTCCTGTTTGGCTATGGGACAGGAAGTGAAGGTAAACCTCCCCAATGGGACACAGATCGCAAAATGGGTTTATAACCTTCCTATACTCTATCTAAAACAAAAAAGAAAGATTTATCTATAGCTCTACTTTTAAAGACTGCACATTTAAACCACTCTTATTACATGTGTGATTTATTTACTGTATATCAATTTGGAAAAAGAACATTGGCTGAATCCGTTCTTTTAAAACTGTTGTGAAGAAAAAAAAAAAATACAATAATTGGGAATGATTAGATTAAAAAACGGCTAGGCCATATATAGTAGTAGTATGGAGATGTTCATTGTTTGATGGATTTATTGAAATGATTATCCTGAAAACAGTGATGCTCCTTTCAAGCATGGACTAAAAAAAAAATCTCTAGACAAATGAGGAGTACCGTATATTCCATGTTTAATGAATTCTAATGTTCTTCATTGTTTGCAGTATGATGGGTACACTTCATGTCCCCTGGTGACAGGCTACAGCAAAGTGATCCTGGCTGAGTTTGACTACAATCAGCAACCACTAGAGACCTTCCCCATCGACCAGAGCAAAGAGAGATGGTCCATGTACTATATGAAAGCAGACATGATGCCGTTCCTGTACTGGAATTTGCTTCTTACGTAAGTTATCTTCAAGACTTGGATGGTGTTTTTTTTTATGTACATTTTATTTCTCAGACCCCTAGATGAAAACTATTAGAAGTTACCGAATAGACAGCTGAAATTTAGGAGGTGCACAGTACCTAGAGTTAAGGTGATAGTAAAGTGAGATTTTGACTTGTACCTACAGGTAAGTTTTTATAATAAGGCCTACCTGTAGGTATAAGTGAATATCTCCTAAACTAGCACCACTTTGGCTCCTATTACATCACTGCACATGCGCTCTGTATTCAGGGCACACAAAGTGCTGACAAGTCATCACGACCCAGCCATTCAAATGGGCAGACCGCATGAACCCGGAGGAAAGACTTCATGAAGTTGGAAGCTCGGGGACAGAGCAGCCCAGGAGGTCTCCACTTGACAGATAAGTCTGCCAGGTGGCCATTTTTTAGCTGAGTTTACTAACGCTTAAGGCAGGGGTCTTCAAACTACGGCCCTCCAGGTGTTCAGGAACTACAATTTCCATCATGTCTGTGAATGTCAGAGTTTTGCAATGCCTCATGGGATTTGTAGTTCCGCAACAGCTGGAGGGCCGTAGTTTGAGGATCCCTGGCTTAAGGCCTCATGCACACAGGAGGTTTTGCCAACTCTCCTAGAAGCCTTTCCTCCTGGCAGCAGTGTTTTGGCAGCAAAAAATGCCTGACGCTTGTAAAAGCGTGTAACGAGTTTAGGGGTGTTTACAGACATCAAGCACTTGGACGCTAATTCAGTTCATTGGCCAGAATAATAATCTCATAATGGCCATTGAAATTAATAAAAGCTCAGGCGATAAACACACCTAGCGTTAATGTGCATTTAGACGTGTTTACACGCGTATAGAAGTGTCAAGATTTTTTTCTGCCAAAGCTCTGCTGCTCCTGGAAGCACTGGCAGTGGGGTTTTATTTCCTGCCTCTAAACACCTCTGCCTCTAAAACTCTGTGTGCATGGACACAAGCTAACATGGAGGGGTGTTTAGAGGCAGGGAAAAAACTCCAGATGCCTCTATAAGCAGCTGGAAAACCATCCTGTGTGCATGAGGCATTAAAGCCCAGGCACACTGAAAACACACCCTTGACTGGCTAGGCTAGAAGACTAGAGACATCATTATACCAACTACTGATACCGTTTGGGTGCAGTTTGGCAAAAACCCAAGGGAAGTAGAATGTAATTTTGAAAAACCACCAAATGAGAATGGAAGCATAGCTGCCATTGGAGTATATATTTGGCACACAACTTTAATCAAAGATCTTCAATATATTTCAAGGAATATTTCACGTTACATTTCAGTTTGACGCCCTCTGGCTTATTACATCTACAGGAAGTGGAATATTTGAAAAAAATAATAGTTATAGCATCATTCAGGGATAAGCAAATGATTAAAGCAGTATTAAGCCAAAAAGAAAACATTTAATAATTTAATATACTGTATTGCAGTTTACCAATTCTTAGATGTGGGGTCTGCATTTGATTTATTTTTTAGGCTTGCTTTCCTTTATTGACACCTGGCGATTTGGCAAATGAGTCTGTTTTCAACACCACAAACAAACTGAAGCTACGGGGTCGAGACAAAACTTTTACCACTGACAGGGTTGCTTACAATAATCTTTTACTCGTTTTAATTAAGCTTTATTCCCAAAAAAACAAACTGTTGCTGTAACTGCTTATAAAGTGTTAGCTGGCGTTAAGTTTTGATTTGTTACTGTATCTAAATTTTATAGTACATCTAAAACTCCCAGTTCCCCAGATTAAAGCAGTTGTGACCCTAAAAAAAAATATCTTGTTCCTTTTAAAGCATAGTGCTTCTGCAATGTCATTTGTCCCTTTCTATGCTGCAAAATAGCTGGTTGATCATGCCTGTTCCTGTGTCCCCCCCAATGTGAACTGACCATGGTAATCATGGTTGCTGATCCCTGATACCATGGTCAGTTTACATGCCTCCATCATCCCCCATCAGTCTCACACCTCTCCGCATCCCCCCCCCCCCTGCATGTCAGTTCCTAGTCGAAGAGCCGATCTTCAAACCTGCCCCTTCTCTCCCGTCACTATTCCATGTGGCTGTAAAGTTAGTGATTACAATTACTGGCAGCCCCTCTGTTATAACAAGCTCTACTACACAGTGTCTTTTTTTATTTTTATTTTTTATTATACAGCTAAATACCTTATTGCACAGCGCCACTGTGTGGTCACGTGACCTCCCAGCTGACGTCAGAGGGGAATCTCAGCCCCATCCTTTCCTATAATCGAAGGAGAGCATCAGGAGGTCATGTGACCGCACAGCGGCGATGTGAAATAAGGTATTCAGCTGCATATTTAAAAAAAAAAAAAACACACTGTGTAGTATAGCTTGTTATAACAGAAGACCTGCCAGCAATTGTCATCACTAACTTTACAGCCACTTTGGATGAATGGGTACCTTTTGGACAGCAGCATTGGCAGAGTGGGGGCATTCTAATACAGGAGGTGTGTTACTGGCCAGATCCTTTGAAAAGAGGGGTCAAAAAGCCTAAAAAAAAAAAAAACTAATGCAGCCACCACATTTAATGATTGGTAAGCTGCAATATATTACACTTTTGATTTGGGGTTTAAAGAGGTTGCAAAAAAAAACCTGCAAGACAAAGGCCTAATGAGCTAGTATGCATTGCATACTAGTTAATTATGAAATACTTACCTTAGAACAAAGCCCTGCAGCTGCACCTGCACACCGTTGACACGACCGACATTTTCCCCGGAGTCACTTACGGGTCCGTAGGCTCCGTCGCTGTAATTGGCCGGAGCTGCGATGACGTCGCTCGGGAGCTGCCGGTCATGGCACGGGCCCTGAAGATGACGTAATCGTCGCAGTATACAGTAAATATCTCCTAAACTGTGCATGTTTAGGAGATGTATACAGCCTTATTACAGCTTACCTATAGGTACAAAAACAACAGGGGAGTTTACTTCCTCTTCAAGTCTGCTTTTAACCTTAGTGGAATAGGAATATCCATTTAATCAGGATAGGTTATGCAGGGCTACTGACGGTGGTACAGGCAGTCTAGCCGTACCAGGCCTAAGCCCCATTGGGTCAGCAGGGGAGACCAGACCTGGCCCCAGCAGGAGCTGTCATTGGGTGCATCAGGTAGACTGTATGAGAAGACGCTGTACCAGCTAACATTTGCAACATTGCAAACCCACCTAAAAACACAGGCAACTAATCCCTAGCCACTTGGGCAACCAGCTTGTCAATCACTGTACACTGGGGGTGTGGCTTACAAACGCCTGTCACCGCTGCTGTTTCCCAAACCGTCCCTTTCATTGGTTGGCTAGAGGAGCGTGTCTGTGGCAGGGTGCACAGGCATCAGACCGTATCGGCAATGCTGAATGCTGAACTGGCTTACAAAGCCCTGGAATGAAGGGAGAAGTAGGAGACAGACTGCCAGAGAGGTGAGTATGCTGAGGCTGATTTTACAATAAACTGTGTAAACTTTCATTTCAATCTTGTGCTGATGAAATAAGTAAACAAGAACTAGCAGGAGGAAAGTTGAAAACTAAGCTTAGAAAGTATTTTTACTAAAAAAGTACTGGTAGTTGATGCTTGGAAAAGAGTAGAGGTAGTGAGTCGGTCAACAGTAAGTGGATTCAAACATGCTGGGGACAAACGGTCTATAATTGGACAAAAAAAAAAATGAGGCAGACTTGATGTTCTAGTTCAGGGGTGTATCAAATACAGAAAAAATAATAAAATAATGAGGCCTCCACACACCTAAATGAGTAACACTACAAAGTTTAATAGCCTGATAAAGGGCAAAATACATGAATAAAACACATTCTATAATACCCCAAGTTCCTATAAATGTGACCAAAGAGCACAAAGTTAGCTATCCAACCACTGCGAGTTCAACCAGATCGGAGAAGACACAGTGATTACACAGCTGGCAGACCCACTCCCTCCCCTAGTATGAAGAGCACCCCTTATTTGAACCTGATATGCCCCAAAAGCCACCCATAAGACCAAAAATTCCTAATACAGGACAGTGTGTATCTGTAACAGGTTAATTCACTGTCCTAAAATGGAAAGCCCAACCTGAACTGGATGATACACTCCCAACAAAATCCCAGTCGTCAGTCAATCTGTCAAGGGGCGTAGTCAATAAAAAGTACGTCTGAAAAATGAAAATCCAAAAAATCTGAATTTGAAGGATATGTTGTATTCCTGACTCTTGTGGTCAGTAACAAAGGAGGAAGGTTATTCAAAGAACTCAGATATTATAAAGATGGAAGAGTAATAGTAATATGAACCGTAGTGGTTGATATGGAAGATCAAATACAGTGTTTCAACTTCATGGGATATGTGTATATGTAGCAGATCCCCAATCCATGGGTGAATCTCTGTGATCATTCATAAATAATACACATAGCCAGATTTCTAGCTTGAACCATGAGCTGATTGAATTGATGGTATGTAGGTCTGTGTGTATCATATGAATACAAATTACCACACAAGGGATAAATCCTCAATATTCCAGATATATCAGTTAACATGAAAACGCTTTGGATAAGTGTATCATACTAACAGTTCATATCAACTATATAATAAGTCTCAGCGGTATGTAGAGTAATGATCACAGTTCATCCAGTGTAACCACAAATGAGGTTCTGTGTCTTCTCCGATCTGGTTAAACTCGCAGTGATTGGATAGCTAACTTTGTGCTCTTTGGTCACATTTATAGGAACTTGGGGTATTATAGAATATGTTTTATTCATGTATTTTGCCCTTTATCAGTCTATTAAACTTTGTAGTGTTACTCATTTAGGTGTGTGGAGGTCTATTTATTTTATTATTTTTTCTATATTTGATACATGTATTTTTTGACCACATCCCCGATATCCTTCGGTGAGCACTACTGTTTCAATAGGTAGGATTCCCATTTGGCTCTCTTTTGTGTATATCTAGTTCAGGTCTGCCCAACCTTTTTAAAGAACGAGGGCCATTTTAAGCAATTTGGTAACCGGTCGTGGGCCACAATGAGCGGAGCAGGCGGATGACAGGTCTGTGTGTTCTCTGCATACTGCAGAGCGGACACGGATGCAGCCCACTCTACGGTCCTTCCAATCCGATCTGCCAAGATGGAAGGGGATGGATCGAATTGGAGGTAGGCAGGTGTAAATGGACACAGGTCCGTTTACATCTGTCCCTCCATAGAGGTGAATGGAGGGTCCGATTGGGTCGGACCGATCGTGTGAATGGGGCCCAAGGCTGTTTTCACACTGATGTGGTTTATCCACACAGTGGGTACAGTGCAGTGTACCTGCGGCTTAGCTACTCTTTGCCATAAACTTCCATTATATCCTGCAGGTGTGGTGCACTTTCAGAAAGTGAACCAAATTACACCACAGGTAATTACAGAAGTCTATGGCTCAGTGCAGGTAACCCGCAGGTGCACTGCGGATCAGTTTGAAAGCAGCCCAGTAACCAATGCAGAACAGATATGCCCATACATACACTGTGATTTTAGTAATAAACTTTTAACAACAGTCTTCCATTCAGGTATCGCCGGCTGTTGCTGTCCCAGGCAGAGTGCATTTGGTATCACTTTGCCTGTGACAGGAGCCGACACTATACAGAAAGCAGCGGCTTATGCGGCTCTGCAGCCGCTTACTTCCTCTACCGTCCGCTTCATTCATAAGACTGATGTTCTGGGATAGAGGGTCGGGAACCCGAAATCTGGGCTTGCCAACTAGCCATCCCAGAGCAGGAGATCGCGGGCCACATCAGAGGGCTCCACTGGTTGGGAACCCCTGTTCTACTTGGTCTTTTTTTTCTGTCACTTGTCTATGTCTCTATAAACCCTAAAAAGTCTCTTGTCTTTTTGCAGGGGATTCTGGGGAGGTCCAGCCCCCTACAGGAAGATCATGCACCTAGGAATGAAATAATATGAACAATACAACCACTGTCACATTATAAGCCAATCTGCTAAAATGCTTGCCGTGTAAGAAGGGATTGTCTACTAAAACCTTACTGGAGTTTTGGTGATTATTAATTCATGTGCCGTCTCTGTACTCTCACCATGCTCTTCAGACTTCTATTACATCCAGAAACCTTTTTTACAGGAGGACTCATGCTTTGACAAAACAAACTGCCCTTCTGTTTTTTTTTTTTTTTTATCACTATTCTGCTGATAAATCATGTATTTTTTTACAGAAATCTCTTTCTACATTAATAAAGTCCTTAAATATAGTGTTGGGATTGATTGCTTGTGTCATAGATAGAAACCCAATTATCTTCATTGCTAAATGGCATTTGGTAGTAAATTTTGGTAGAAAGCTGTAAATCGTATATAGTATTGGAGACCACACAAATTAAATTAATGAAGTCACTGGTCCAATGTTCTTGTGCATAGGACATTATGAAGGGGCATTTACTACACGCAAATAGACTGTGCACTTTGCAAGTGAAGTTGCATTTATTTTCCCCAGAGCTTGGTTAATATGGTGACGCTTCAATATGTGTAAAGAATACCCAATCAGGTGCAAGGGAAATGAAAAGCTGCATTTTTGTTTGCACATGATTGGATGATGGAAATCAACAGGGCTTAGCCACATTTACTAGGCTCTGGGAAGAATGAGTGCAACTGCACTTGCAAACTGCACAGTCTGTTCGCCTGTGGCTGACATACTTAAAGCGGTTGTATAGTCTTTTTTTATTTTTTATAATAAGGCTTACCTGTAGGTAAAAAAAAAAAAAAATCTCCTAAACCTTTACGGTTTAGGAGATATTCCCCTTGCAATGAGCCGCTGACTGCGCACAGGGGATTCTCGGCTGAAGCCCAAGCAGACGCCGGACCTTGTCAGGAAGAAGTCCCCGTGCGCATGCGCGGTAGTGACGACATCGCGGCTCCAGCCATTCACAGAGCTGGAGCCGCGATACCAGGAAGACACGTCGAGGTAAAATGACAGCTGCTTCGGCGTGGACCGGGAGGGAAACCGACGCCTCGTTCTAAGGTAAGTATTTCATAATGAGCTAGTATGCGGTGCATACTAGCTCATTATGTCTTCCCTTTACAGGTGTAAAAAAAAAAAAGTCAGGGTATACAACCGCTTTAACCACTTCAATGCCAGGTACTTTTACCCCCTTCCTACCCAGGCCAATTTTCAGTTTTCAGCGCTGTTGCACAATCGTGTGGTCATGCAACCAAACAAAATTTTTATAATTTTGTTCACACAACCAGAGCTTTCTTCTGGTGGTATTTAATCACCACTGGGTTTTTTATTGTTTGCTAAATAAACGGAAAAAGACTGAAAAATGTAAAAAAAAATGTTTTTCTTCGCTTCTGTTATAAAATTTTGCAAATAAATCAATGTTCATCAAAATTTTAGCCCAAAATGTAAGTTATAGAGTCCAAAATCTATGGTATATATCTTAAAATTGATCAATTCTGATGTACTGACGGCCTATCTCATTGCTTGAAGTCCTAAAATGCCAGGATAGTACAAATAGCAATATAATGTTACCATAGTAACATTGTATTACGCTGGGTAAGTGATCAGGATTTTTTTTGACTGATCAATCAGGTGCATAGCCGGTGACAGATTGCGTGGCCCTGGAAGTGGCGCTGTCCAGTCAGGATGGGAAAGCCACCACTCGCCCATCATCCTAATATAGGCCGGGCTCGAAGGTGTTAAAGTGGAAGAAAATTAAATTTTTCAAACATTTTGCCGACATGCAGGGTATTTTTGACAGAAGAGACCTTATCTGTGTCCTCCTGCCTGTCAGCGTGCAGGCACAGAAGTGATGTCATTGCGGCCTGGCCTATCAAACGGCTGAATGGGCGGAACCCGAACGGAAGACTGGGTCAAAATGGAAGCGCCGGGGCACCTGCTGAATCGATCCCACCGCAGCTCTGGAGGGCACCGTTTGACAGCTAAGTCTGCCATAATGTACTAATATGCTGTGCATACTAGCACATTATGGCGTAACCCACCTGGGGACCCTAAAAAGAAAATTATATAGCAGAGTTTACTACTTTAACATCATTCAGCAAAGTGTAGTGATGGTTTCCTAGTTACAGACGGTGAAAGCATTCGAAGTTGGTTAATGATAATGTTGTTGACATTGTTACTTGGTTTTTCATGACAAGTTTTTCTGATTTAGACTCGCCTTATTGAAATAAGATCTTAATATGGGTGCAGGAAATCCACAGATCAACTTAATTTAAGTTATCATAGTTACGTGGTCCTAAATACCTATGAGTGATATGCCACAGTCCTTTTCAAGTGAAAGAACCGTTATATAATTCTGGCCATTTCGGTATGTTATGCGATTTGCATAGATGTTTAGTTTGGTTAGACTACTGTAGCCAAGGTTGGAGTAGACTCAGATAGGCACCTTTAGAATCATATCAGCATATACTAGTGGCAGATGCCTTAAGTAAAAGCATGACTGAAGTTCTAACCCCTTCCACCAAGGTTTCTTCATAGCTGTGTTACCACTGGGAAGGTTTGTTCTGACCACCGATATCAACATGGGCAAAGGCAGAAGAAAAAACCTTGCTGACGTTACATTCAGTCCCTTCTGTACTAATATATTTATGTCCAGGTTACCATTGGGCATATATGATCTCACTTCCTGACCTGGTAACTAACTAGTGTAAGATACAATAAAAGTGAGGAAACATCTTTATCCGAATAGTAACACAAACTGCAATAACACTTTTGTCCTGGTGGGGAAAAAAAGGGATAGGGAAGGGCTAGAACACTCTTGTCTGCTATTTCCTAAGGAGAAATGTTGTTCCACATTCAACTTCATACTAAAGTATTTTCTGATTGTGTGCAGCATATACTCAAGCCGTTTTTATTACCAGGGTTTAATGATAGGACTACAAACACAATGGATTCCTAGCATAGTTTCCACAGCCTGTCACAGAATTGGATGGATCCCAGCATAAGTATAGTCTATGGCTGCTGGGGAAATTGAGCCAAAACACAAATTCTATCGCCATAACTGGGACATGAAACCTAAACACTGAACTCCAGAGTTACAAATGATTTCCATACAATGTTACTATTGAGTAACCAGTTGGGGACCTAGGATGGACCTTGTACAACCTAGAGTGCTTCCTCAGTGGGAACACACCTGTAGCTGCTGGACATTTTCTTAACCTGTGTACTGCAGGCATCCACGCTTTCTGCACCAGTTACTGTAATGTGTAACAATGTCAGCGCTTATTGAAATGTAAATGACAAATATACATACATTCAAAACATCTGTGTAGAAGCCAATACATTATACTGATGCCTATAGTAGGTTGGGACACTAGCAAACAGAAAAAATGTAAACCAGCCTCTCTATAACCCCTCCTCTACCCAGCAAGCCCCATTTTTTTTTTGTCCCAGGAGTTTGGATTTCATTTATGCTGGAAAAAAAAAAAAAAAAAAGGCTAGAGCACAGGTGTCAAACACAAGCCCGCGGGCCGAATCTGGCCCTCCGGGCCATTTCATGTGGCCCTCGCATCTGGTCCTCCTCAAGACCCTTACTTTCTGCTTTTAAGTGATGCATCCAGCTTCTTCCCAGCAACATAAGGAAAGGGGGGTGCACTGTGATGTAAGGGAGAGTGGGGGACTCAACTTCTGATGGTGGGGTGGCTCTTAACATCTAATGTAAAGGGGAGGGGCATATGCTGGACATCTAATCTTACAGATACAACCAGCCCTTTAGAGGACAATCATAATGCTGATGCGACCCACAATGAAATTGAGTTTGACACCCCTGGGCTAGAGCCTTCTTCACATTCATTTTTTATTTTTTTTTGCCTTGCAAGACTTCAGTAGAGATTCCTTACCACATAGATGCATGAGCTGGTTTCTGCATAGAAGCTATTCAGGATCAGAATTTCCTCAGCACTAGATTTGGAGGCTGTACCCAATACCTGCAAGAGCTATCCTGAAATGGGGGATCAGCATTGTGGTGCTTGCTGTCCAGACCTTAGTGTGCTGTTAGATAGCTATGGAGTGCTTTTCAGGTCCATAGCTGTGGCACAACTAGTTATGATGACCCTGTCTGAGGACCCCGTAAGGTCAACAAGGCTGTTTGCATTATTGGATGCCTTTTCAAATTTCCAACAGTAAGGGTTTAGGGGATCCAGCACTCACATCAAACACTGGGTGGAGTGTTCCACACATGCACAGCTCCTTTCCCAACAGTTCCTCATCAGTACCAGCTACCCAGATTTGTGAGGACATGAGGCCTTACCTCACAGCATGACCTGGTTGCATTTGTGCTCTGCAGATGCAACAGGTTTTCACTAAGACACACAGAGGACAGTCTGCTGCCACAGCGGACTACAGCCAATACGTTCCTGGTTCTGGGGGTGTTTACTTGGTATGCCCAGAGGGAAACCGGCTCCCATAATCCAGAACCTGGACCAGTTGTCATAATTTGAGTCTTTCTCTGCTCCATCGGGCCTCCCCCTTGCCCACAGGATCATCGAGTAAAAGAAGCAGCCGGCAACGCCATAACATCAAGCGTATTTATTTTGAAGCCTTCACAGTGAGTACAGTCAGTCCCCATACCCACAGGGACCTCCATGATCACTCTGGACTTCCGAGCCGTTTGCACTCAGATACGGAGGCACTCTGTCCACACAGGCTCTTCGCATGCACCCCGTCTCCGATTCGCCTGAGCTCCAAATGAAATTGGGATATTACCATCTCTGATTCAAAGTCCGAACTGTCCATCTTTAGACTTTTTTTTGAGGCACTGCAGTCTCCTGCTGTTTAGATTTACAAGTGGTTTCAAACCTTATCAATGTAGTGCAGCATGTTAACCTGCATCTAGAACAGGGATATGCAATTAGTGGACCTCCAGCTGTTGCCAAACTACAAGTCCCATGAGGCATAGCGAGACTCTGACAGCAGCAAGCATGACACCCAGAGGCATGATGGGACTTGTAGTTTTGCAACAGCTGGAGGTCCGCTAATTGCATATCCATGATCTAGAAGATTAGCCTTCCAGCCCTTGGGTCTTTTAGGGCTCCAACAGCTGCAAAGATTTTTCCACTACACCCGCTATTTATGTCTAGTGTGTCAAACCTTTGCCTCAAAGGAGGGAATTCATAAAGAAGTGGTCTGCTCTTACTGAAGGATGCACCAGTGATCCACCTAAAACAGGAATACATGATAAAGACACGCTCTTTTTTCAGGATTTCCCTGACAGAGTACCTCGTGAAATCATAGTATAAATTAATGTTTAGTCCTCTGATCTGTGTTGGAGGTGACTTTTTTTGTCAAACTGAATAGGTAGATTTCCTCAAGCAGGATCCCTCAAACACTGGTATCCTAAGAGTTATCTTTTCAGAGTCCTGCAGCCAAACACCTGCAAGCGTTGATGGGCTAGGTCTTCCCAGGCGTAAAGCATTAGCTGTTCCTCACCAACAAAGTTTCACTTCCTGAGGGTCATTGGTCAGTTTCTTCCCTTTGAGGGCTCACAGGGTTTTGAGGGAATACCCTAACAGTCTTTTCGCTTGTTGACAGTTTTTTTGAGAGCCTAAAATCAGAGTAATACATTCAGAAGGTGGATATGGTGGTTTCCCCACTTTACCAGGGGATCGCACTGTGATAGGTTGGTCTCCTGGCCTTAGCTCAATTGGACATCACTAAAGTGTTTTAGGACTTTCACCTACAGGAACGTTTGGGCATTCTTTCTGACAGGATAAGCAGCCTGGTTCAAACGATGCTGGGTATGCAATACATCAGGGTGTTCATCTCCTGCATGGCAGAAAACATCTATTGTTGAATGGCTGTGCTATTCTAGATTGTCAGAAGGCAGGACATGCTGGCATCCTGCTGCTGGTATGTTCTGGATTTTTAAGTGGCTGGGTCCCTGCTTATATCAGTATAAAAGCATCACTTTGTGGGGTACCTTTTGCTCACCCTACTCCCTTCTTCAGTCAGGCTAGACTTCATACTAGCACTCTGGGGGGGGGGGGGGGGGGGGTTCATCAGTCTCAGGGGTCATTTAGATATCATTTGGGCAGCAAAGGATCTCACACCTCAAGGGTATCTTATGGGATTCTTGGCATAGAACCTCCTTTCCCTAAACCGCAAGGGTTAGATGTATAATTTGGGCCTTCTCCTGTTGACTGGTTTTTATTTGTCCAAGGTTCCTGTCTAGGGATTTCTAGCATATGTTTCCCCCCTCACGTTAGTCTATACTGTATTAGCGCTCTCCCAAGTATAACGTTTACATTTTTTTTTTTTTGGTGGATGGTTGATGCTCAACCTCTTGCTGGTTGAGGCCTAGTGTTCTTTGTGAGTCAATGAACACTTTTGTCCTGGTATGAAACACCAGGTCCATGATCTGTGGTCTTCCCTTAAGCCTAGTACACACTCGTAGCCTTTTTTTTTTTTTGTGCAACCCAGCAGGACCAAGAGCCACAGTACTAACCATCCAATGTTGGTACAGTAATCTCCCCTGCTGTTATATTGTGTTCCGACAGGTTAAAATCCCCCGCCAGAACACTCCAGTCAGATCAGAAGACGCTTTCAATCATGCCTCGTCGACAGAAGCTGGCCAAATATCAACATTCGGCCCATGTGTGCTAGGCTTTAGTTATGGCAGTTGTTTTGCTTGCAGAGGGCTTTACCTTATCTGGCTTAGATTCAGGTACTGGTCCTTCAGGAGATTCTGAACTGAGAAAAAAGCAATCAGGGTTTTATTTTTTTTTTCCACCTTGGAGAACAATAACCCCATTAGCTCTGGCAGATTTTGGCTGGGTTCACACTGGTCCGACAAACGCTCCGACATTGGGAGCTCATGACGTGTGAAAATCAATGTTTCCCTATGAGAGCCGTCTTAACTGGTCCGACACGTCGGTCCGACTTTGAAAATGCTCCCTGTACTACTTTGGTCCAACTTCAGCCCATTGACTATCACTGAAGTCGGATCAAAGTAGGATCCTTGTCCTAACCATCCAACTTTTGACATCCGACATGGTGATTACAGCATCAGTAAAAGGAATTTATCTCACTCTGGGATTGTTTTGATTGGTCAAAGGACAAGTCAGACTAGCACAAAGTCAGATCAAAGTAGTATCCTGTTCATGAAATTTGGACCAATGTAGGACTGATGTCGCAGAGCAAAGTAGGATGAAAGTTGTATGACTGTCGTATCAGTGTGAACCCAGCCTCAACCCTCTTCCTGACCAGGCCATTTTTTGCAAAACATCACTGCGTTGCTTTAACCGACAATTGCATCGTGTGACACTGTTCCCAAACAAAATTGATGTCCTTTCTCCTCCCTCCCCTCCCCTCCCAAATTGGAGCTTTCTTTGGGTGGTTTGATCCCCTCTGCAGTTTTTATTTTTGCTCTATAAAACCCTGACAATTTTGAAAAAACATTTTATGTTCTACTATAAAACACATCCAATAGAGAAAAATAAATGTTTTTTATCAACTTAGGCCAATGTATTCTGCTCCATATATTTTTGGTAAAAAAAATATAAATAAAAAATAGAATACCAATAAGCGTATATTGATTGGTTTGCACAAAAGTTATAGCCGGGGGGGGGTTGGGTGCCAACATTGGAGGAAAACAGATCACAGCGGGAGCATGGCGCATGCTCCCTTGAGCCAACAGCGATGACGCACAGCTACACAATTATGCACATAAGGGCCATCCTGCTGCAGTACATGTATGTGGGGCTGTCCTTAAATGGCTAAGGGACCCAGGTCCAACCCCCCTTTTTTGCTGGCCCTTGGTACAGTTTTCATACAAAACTGAGCCATACTAGGTAAAGAGAGGCTTACAATTTTGATTTGGGCGTTGACAATCTCACATATGCGTTAGTATAACTCAACAGTTTCTGAATTAGTGTCCCTCGACAGCCTCCAAGAAAAAAAAAAAAAAGATTTACTGTAAATTACAATAAAAAAAATGTCCTGTTAAAGTGCTACTAAACCCAAAAATGAAATATGTTGCAGCTTACTAATCAGATTTTGGTGGCAATCTAGCCAGTAACATCTCCTGAATTAGAGTGCCCCCACTCTGGATAAATGAGTATAGTGGGGCACATTTGGACAGCAGCAGTTTCAGTTTGAGAGGAAGGGAGTGTTTGATGCACTAGCAGATTTAGATACACTAATGAATGAAGCCAAATTCCAGCTATTTATAAGCAGTTACTGCAAACATTGCTTTCCTTTTGGGATAAAGGTTTGTTGTTATGTTAAACAAAAAGCTGATAAATTACAAGCACCCTTGTCAGTGTTAAAATTGTTTGTCTCATCCCTGGAACTGCAACAGCGCTTGTTCTGTTGAAAAAAAAAAACTTATTGGATGGATCACCAGCTAAAAAAATAGATGAAAGCAAGCCAAAAAAAAAAAAAGGGAAACTAATGCAGACCTCACATCTAAGAACTTGTATGCTGCAATAGAATAAATCAGGAGTCTCCATAATTTCTAAAAAATAACCAGTTTACTATCATTCAGGCTTTAGAACAGTGGTCTCCAAACTGCGGCCCAAGTGTGGCACTTTGCTTGGCTCTTGAGGCACTATTCCTCCCACCGACACCAAGGATGGGGCACTATTCCTCCTCCCATTGACCACAAAACCTGAGACATTGTGGACTCCCATTGATGCTGGGGCATTTTCTGCTCCCATTGGCCACAGTCCAGTCCTCCTAAAGTCTGAAACGCAGGAAATTGGCCCTTTGTTTAGGAAGTTTGGAGACCCCTGCTTTAGAGAGAGACTGGACTGTGTTAGTGGAAGCAGAAAAATGTCCCGATGCTAGTAACCGTGATCCCGACATGGGTTTTAACCCTCCCCTACTCTGTATATATGTATAACTTTTTGATTTGAGAGAACACACACACACACACACACACACACACACACACACACACACACACACACACACATACAGTATGTATGTATATACATACACACTTATACATACACACACTTTCCAGCGCCAACTTCCAGAGACTGGTCACCTATGATTTATACCTTCTAGTCACAGCGCATAAAACATTCAGTCATACAGCATTATGGATACATGCATTAAAGAAAATCTGTGGCAGTTTTGATATTCTGAGGTTTTATACTTTAATACACACCACACAATGCCCATGCATAAATAAAAGATGGATTCACAAAAGATAAACACAGTATGGCCATGCAAGTTTTATAAAAATGACAAAAAGCAAGTTTGATAATACAACATGCTTTTATGTTAGTGCAAAAATAAATAAAAGACCAATAAAAATAATGTTATAATAATTCAATGTCCTATTTAACAAATAAAAATTGGAAATTAAAGCGAGCCTGTATTACATTTTAAATTTTGGGCCGGTTTTTAACCACTTAAGCCCCAGACCATTTTGCAACTAAAAGGACCAGGCCACTTTTTGCAATTCAGCACTGCGTCTCTAACTGACAATTGCGTGGTCGTACGACGTGGCTACCAAACAAAATTGACGGCCTTTTTTTCCCCCAGAAAGATTTCTTTTGGTGGTATTTGATCACCTCTGCAGTTTTTATTTTTTTTTGCGCTATAAACAAAAATAGAACAATTAAAAAAAAAAAATCTATATTTTTTACTATAATAAATATCCCCCAAATATATAAAAAAAAAATCCTCAGTTTAGGCCGATACGTATTCGACATATTTTTGGTTAAAAAAAATAAAATCGCAATAAGCGTTTGATTGGATTGCGCAAAAGTTATAGCGTTTACAAAATAGGGGATAGTTTTATGGCATTTATTTTTTTCACTAGTAATGGCGGCGATCAGTGATTTTTTTCGTGACTGCGACATTATGGCGGACACATCGGACACTTGTGACACATTTTTGGGACCATTGTAATTTTCACAGCGATCAGTGCAATAAATATGCACCGATTACTGTGAAAAATTACACTGGCAGTGAAGGGGTTAACCACTAGGTGGCGCTGTAGGGGTTAAGTGTTCCCTGCATAGTGTTTTACTGTAGGGGGGTGGGCTCTGTGTCACATGACACCGATCTCTGCTCCGAGTACAAAGAGCAGAGATCAGTGTCATTGTCACTAGTCAGAGCAGGGAGATGCTTGTTTACACAAGCATCTCCCTGCTCTATACCTCCGTGAGACGATCGTGGGGATTCCCAGCGCCGATAGAGTCCGCGGGACCAGACGGGGATGGCGGCAGGGTCGCGAGCGCGCCGTCGCATGCGACCACACGGACAGGCATTTAAAGGACGTACAGGTACGTTGATATGCCTGTCCGTGCCATTCTGCCGACGTATATGTACAGGCGGCCGTCCTTAAGTAGGACTTTTGTTCCCCTCTCAAATTACTGACCCAGCCACTGACCAGTGGACCCTGTTCGTTGGGAGGGCTTAGTTCAGAAGTCAGGAAAAAGTAAAAAACAAAAGAAAAAAAAAAAAAAAAAACAAAAAAAAAAAAAAACACCCCCCCCCCCCCACGGTTCCTGACCAGCTCACGCAGATATACTAGGGCAGAATGGTTCCCCTGGGCAAAACCCTGTACGGGTACATCCTTCTCTTTTTTTTCGGCCACCAGAGGGCATGCTCGCCCCCGCTGCACAGCGGGGAACCCGATGCTTGTGGCCAGCGGGCACGATCGCTGCCGCAATCGCGTGCACAAGCGCCAGCACAGGGATTTGTGTGTGTCAACACACAAATCCCTATGCCGTCAGGGAAGAGTAAACTTTTTTTGGGGGAAAATTTAAGCAGATCACCACTATTACTAGTAAAAATGAAATAAAAATGCCATATAGCATCTACAAACTGGGAAAGATTTATAACTTTTGCGCAAATCAATACACTTATTGCAAATAAATAGTTGCACTCTAATTGATGAACAAATGGTGAAAACCTAACACAAATAGGTCAATAAGCAAATAAATATATCCCCACACACATAAAATGTGTACAGACTTCAAAAATGACTTCTGTATTGAAGTCAAATGGAAGTCGCCCTGAAGTAGTACAGGATTTTTTTTTTAAGTCGGAGCGACTTCAGTCGCTCCGATTAGAATGGTTCCATTGTACAGAATGGGACGCCTGACGAGTAGCCCCTGTGTGAATGGGGTCTTATTCATTTGTTTACATATTTTGGAAATATAGATTATATATATATATATATATATATATATATATATAATCTATATCAACTATTTGGACTTTTTTATTCACAGGATTTTTTTATCACGTGTGTGGGGATATATTTATTGACCTATTTATGTTTATTTATCAATTAGGAGCGCAGCTATTTATTTTCTATTGCATTGGTGTCTCCCACTTTGTGTTGCAGCTTGTCTTGTAGGTCCTTCTAGCGCAGTTTTTCTTTTTACAATATACACTTATTGCAAGTTTTACCAAAAATATGCAGGAATTTATTTTAGGCCTAAATTAAGAAATTTGTTTAAAAAAAAACAAAAAAAAAACATTTGGGGATATTATAGTAAAAAGTTAAAGTTTTTTTTATTATTTACAGCACAAAAAAAAAAAAAAAAAAAAAACACAAAACACAGGTGATCAAATGCCACCAAAAGAAAGCTCTCTTTGTGGGGAAAAAAGGATGCAAATTTCATTTGGGTACAACATTGCATGACTGCGAGATTGTCAGTTAAAGCAATACAGTGCCAAATTGTAAAAAGTGCTCTGGTCAGGAAGGGGGTAAAATCTTCTAGGGCTGAAGTGGTTAAAAAATGGATGGAGCAGGAAAGGCTACTATTGGGTTTTAAATTCAGACTGTGTCCCCATCAGAGATTTCTCTTCCCATTCTGCAAGTCATCCAACATATGGACAGGAACTACAAGAAAACTATCCCCATGGGGATCAGCAAACAGATCTGCTTCATAGGGAGGTTCACTTTAAACTTCCATACTTTTCAGAATCAGGTGGACAAGCCAATTTTCACAACTCAAGCATTAGACACAAGAAAAGCCATAAGCCAGTAGGGGAGATCCATTTTGACACACTATGTGGCAAATGTGATTTCTTGCTAGGATATATCTATGCCATATACGTGGATTCATAAATACCTAACCCCCTTTGTGGCTCAACTGTAGTATTGTGCCAACATAATATGAAACTTAGGCCACTTTAAAGTGCACTGAAAAACCTAAAACAAAAATTAAAAAAAAAATTGTATGTGTATATATAGTTGGCCGGTCCTTAAATGCAGCGGGGCTGCATTGTTTTTTTTTTTATCTCCCAGGTATTTGCTTGATAAAAAAAAAAAAAAAATATATCACCCCTGCCACAGTTACTCTGATCAGACAAGATATAAATTAGAGCTGCCATAGAATTTAGTCATCCAATGACCTAAGCAAGGTCCACACACCAAGAAAAATGAGAGTATAGTAGATAATGCAAATACCGTAGTTTCTCGTTAGAAAAAAAAAGTTTGGCAAGGCCTTGCTTCAGTAGGCCATAATGAATCTTTACAACACATGCGGCTTCACCAGGAAGCACTGGAATTCCAGAAAAAAAAAAAATATCAAAGCTTTTACAAAGATGTGGCAAGTAATTAAAAACAACCTATTTTTTTTTTTTTTTTTTTAAACAGTGTTTATTCGGGTGGAGTGCTCTCTTCAAAAAATAATTTCCAAAACGATTCTCTTCAATAAAAAACCCGGGAGTGTAAAATAAATTAAAATCCATAATGCATCTCTGGTGTAAAACCACTTCTTATTGCAGTTTAACTCTGTAAAAGAAAGAAATGGCAGACATTAAAACATAAACATGATGTCCAACATCAGGCAACTAAACAGATTTAGGCCTCATGCCCACTGGCGTTTTTACAGCTGCGTTTTTTGCAGCTTAAAAACGCCTGTCCATGTTATTGTAAATATTTTTTTTGTTTTTTGTTTTTTGTTTTTTTTAAAAAAACGTCGGAGCTAAAAACGCGACCGCGCGTTAGTGCGCGTTTTTTGCGCGTTAGTGCGCGTTTTTTGACACTCGCGTTTTTTCCTGCCTAATTCTGACGCTGAGGAACGCACTGGCCCTGGGTTTTTTTTTACAGCTTACAAACGCCTATGCTCTTTACAGCTCAAAAACGCCTAGGTGGGCATGAAGCTATAGACTAACATGGACAGGCGTTTTTAAGCTGTAAAAAAACGCTCAAAAACGCGGCTGAAAAAACGCCCGTGGGCATGAGGCCTTAAAGCACAACCACTACAGAAAGCAATATGGCTGTTTACAGAACAACAAATACAGAAAATAAAAATTTCCTCTCCAAAAGGAAATAGTTTATACTTCTGGGTAAAACCTTTTCCTAAGGAGGGTGTCCAGCAAGCTGCAGCTTTTTCTGGCGAGGATAACCCCTATAGCGGGGATATGCAATTAGCGGACCTCCAGCTGTTGCCGAACTACAAGTCCCATGAGGCATAGCAAGACTCTGAGACCCACAAGCATGACACCCAGAGGTAGAGGCATGATGGGACTTGTAGTTTTGCAACAGCTGGAGGTCCGCTAATTGCATATCCCCACCCTATAGATAAGCACAAGACCAACACTGGTAAAAACACCTTAACAGCAGCGTTTGGGTTTAAAATATTTTTTTCTTCAATTAACAAAACATCTGCTTTATATGATTAAAAGCAGATTCAGGTCTCCATTGCTGCCATCACAACTGAACCATTTTATACAGTTGTGGTTGCCTATGCCATATGCTGGTAGAAAAACACCATGTTTTTTTTTATTCTTCTCACCCTCCTGGGTGTTTTTTTATTTTAGCAGATATTAAAGAGATGTCCATGCAGCAGCGGTTAGGCAGTCACCTTCTTTCACTGTCCTTTGGTGTAAAGGTGACAGTATCAAGTCAGAGGTGTAGTAATTGAGCCATGGAGAGGTAATCCTCTCTATATATGAGCATACAAGATGGACCAACAAACACTTATTTATTTTTTTTGCAAAATTTACACAGGTTGCCATTGGTAAAAATTTGCTTTACAGACCAACAAGGCCGCCATCAAACTGTGTATGTATATCTACACAGGTCAATGAGGTCCTCTAGCTGCTAGGGTATAAACACACAAATGGTAGAAATGTGTATGGACCCAAATCATTGCAATGTAGCACAAATTCTCAATATACTAGCTTTACACTGGAGTATAAAAAAAATTATTAGGCAACAGCAAGATTCCAGAAGTATAAAGACACCCTTTATAGACCAAGAGAAACTTTAGTATATGCACTACATACAAAATCATATCGAGATAGAGATAATCTAAAACTCCAAAACTGGTTTAGAGGCACTCGCGGGTGCAGTTTTTACTGTCAACGTTTCGATTAAGCACAGTCCCATCTCCCTCTCGCTCAGGATGGACAGTGCTTCATTGGAATGTTGACAATAAAAAACACTGCTGTTTTTGATCTTCCTCCTCTGCAAGACCCGCAAGTGCCTTTAAACCAGTTTTGGATTTACATGAATTATTAGGTGGGTGAGCACCCGGGCATCTACTTCAAGCATAGATAGGTGTGGCTACCCTTGGAGATAAAATATATTACACACACACACACACACACACACACACACACACACACACACACAGCAGAAAAAAAAAAAAACACAACATGTTCCAAAATGTAAACTTATCCTTTAAATAAGGAAACATGTTAGCAGTTACTCTGTACTTGCCGATTAGGGATGAGCCGATCACACCCGGTTTGGTTTGCACCAGAACCTGCGAACGGACCGAAAGTTCACGCAAACTTTAGAACCCTATTAAAGTCTATGGGACTCGAATGTTCAAAATCAAAAGTGCCAATTTTAAAAGGCTATTATGCAAGTTATTGCCCTAAAAAAAGGGTTTGGGGACCCGGGTCCTGCCCCAGGGGACATGTATCAATGCAAAAAATAAGATTTTACGGTGAGTAAAAAATCCTGAGTTAATGGACCAACACAGCTTCTCTATTGACAAAGTGGGTATTACCCGTTAATTAGGAGTGACTAGGCAGAAAACTTGTAAAAAGTGTTGCATCACACCTTCTACAGTACCACCCAGGGAGCGGACCCTCTGGGTATGTCCCCTCAGTCTGCATCTCGCAGATCAGTTCGCCAAAAAGCAGTACAAAAACTTGAGGGGTGGGTGCTGCATGAACTCAGAGAAAGGGATTTTACGGTGAGTAAAAAATCCTATTTACTCTGTTCACCATCCTCGTGGCCTCCTCAAATGGAGGCAGGACAGTGCATGCATCCCTGATCATGACCCACTGGGCGTGGCAAAAAAAAAAAAAAACCAAGCTCCCCTGACCCTGTCCTGGTGCCATATTGGCACAGATACTCATTGATGGCCCTCTGCTGCTTGTGCAGCCACTGCAGCATGGCCAACGTTGAGTTCCACCTGGTGGGTATGTCAGATTAGGCGGTTCTTGGGCAGGTTAAATTCCTTTTGCAGGTCAGCCAGCTGAGCACTGGCATTATATGACCGGCAGAAATGCCCACAGACTTTCCTGGCCTGCCTCAGGACATCCTGTAAGCCTGGGTACCTGCCCAAGAACCGCTGCACCACCAAGTTAAGGACGTGAGCCAAACAGGGCACATGGGTCAGGTGTCCCTGTCGGAGGACGGAGAGGAATTTGGTGCCATTGTCGGAAACCACCATTCCTGGCATAAGCTGGCGTGGCGTTAACCACCTCAGCCTGCCCCTGCAGCGCTGACAGAATCTCTGCCCCAGTGCGGCTCCTGTCCAAGCACACCATGGCATCTCTTTACCTGCATAGCCCCTTGAACGCCTACGGAGCACCGCTGGTTCCAAGGACAAAGCACAGGAAGAGGCCATGGAGGAAGAAGAGGGGGTGGAGGAGAGAGGAGTGTCAGAATCACCAGTAGTAGCATTTTGGAGGCGTGGTGGCGAAACAACCTCCAACACTACTGCACCTTGTCCTGCATCCCTTCCCAGCTGCCAGCAGTCACCCAATGCACCGTGAAAGATAGTCCAGCAGGCATGGACGTTGCCTATGAGTCAGCGGTAATATGCACCTTACTGCTGACAGCCCTGTCCAGCGAGGTCAAGACATTGCTTTGCCTTCCACATGCCGGTAGAGAGTCGGAATCGCCTTCTGTGAGAAAAAGTGGCGTTTGGGAACCTGCCACTGAGGAACCGCACATTCCACAAACTCACGGAAGGGGGCTAGTCCAACTGCTGCCTTTTCAGTTGGTAAAGTGCTAGCAATTTAGCCAAGCTAGAATTCAACTGCTGGGCATGTGGATAGCTGGGAATGAACTTCTTTCGGCGGTGCAGCAGCTTGGGCAGGGAAATTTGCCTGGTACAATCTGACGTCGGTGTACCAATAGCAGATTGCCCACAAGTACTTGGCTGTGACACACCTAATTCTACACCTTCATTCCTCTCAGTGCAGGTTTCAGAGAGGACTGAAGGTATAGTGGGGTTGGAGATCCCAGCTGATGAGGAGCCAGGAGAGGTCTGCTTTGTTCTTTGGTGTGGGTCTTTTAGGTAAGCTTGCCAACAGACTGCATGGCAGGTCGACATATGTCTGATCAAGCATGTGGTGCCCAAGCGGGTGATGTTTTTGTCACGCGAGATACACCCGAGGCATACGTTGCAAATAGCAGCGCAGCGATCTGATGCACTCGTCTCAAAAAAGGCCCACACTAAAGAACTTTTGGAAAAACGCACAGAGACAGCAGCGGCCTGCACATGCGGAGCTCTGCAGTGTGATGCTGTCGGTGTGCTGCCCTTAAGCTGACCCCTGGAGGGCATCATGCCTCGTTGCAGATGTGCCGCCTCCTCCTCTCAGGCACCCACGTAGAGTCTGTGACCTCATCATCCCCCCGCTCCTCATCACTGTAGCAAACCTGGCATTATGCTGCAGCTGGGGGGGGGGGGGGGACAGGACTGCCAGATTGCTGTCCTTCTTGGGCACCCCCTCTCTCTGGGCTCACGTCACTGCCTTCCTCTAGCTGGGTACCATCATCGGAGCCTTCAAAACGCTGGGCATCCTCCTGGAGCATGTACCCAACACTGGTTAAACAGTTCGGGGGACTCCTCAGGAGGACATGGTGGGGCTAGGGAAGGAGTGACTGATGCCATTGAGCCGAGGAAAGAGGCCTCTTTGCAAGACAAAGTACCCTGAGCCTGGGTGAAAGGATGAGGACGGCTTGGTCATCCACTCTACCAAGTCTTCGGCATGTTGCGGCTCAACATGGCCAGCTGTCAAAAAAATAAAAATAAAAGAAGGACAAGCGTGTCCCACGGCCACGTGCTGATGAGGATGTACCGTGTCCACGACCAGCACTGTTGCCTCTAGACACAGAGCCTGCTTGCCCTCTTATTGGCTTGTGACCGTCTGCCTCTCCTTGTTTGCCTTCCAGTGAGATGTAGCAGCACAAAAGGTGGGATGTGTAATTACACACACAGGATGCATATATATCCTCTAACTGCAGCTGGCTCGCCTGCCTGCTCTATCCAACTCAAATTACACTGTCTCTCTCCCTTTCCTTTAACCAACGCCAACACACTACACAAGGCCGCCAAGCCACCCTGGCTTTGGCCAATTACGGCTCTCTGTACTTACGGCACAGTGATTGGCAAAGCAAGCGGGTCATAGTGCATGCTTGGCCAATCATCAGCCAGCAATCCACTGCGATGTCGCAGTGAATTATGGGCCGTGAGGCACCACTCGAATTTGGCGCGAACGCCCCATAATGTTCGAAATTCGGCGAACAGCCGATGTTCGGCTCGAACTCGAAGCTCATCCCTACTGGCGATTATCGAAAAATTTATTTGGACGATACCAGAGTGCAGGTTCTTTCCATATATCCATTATCCTTTAAAATACATATTGGATTGTAAGACTTAAAATACCTTCAATTTAACAGATTTAGCACATCTCCATAAACTCTGTTAAATAATTCCTCCCGTGTGTGTGTTCCATCAAGTTTTTCTATACAACAAAAACAAAAAAAAAAAGACAGAAATATTTATATTACATGAAATGCAAAAGTTGCCTGTAGAGAGACATGTAAAGTAGGGATGCACCGAAATGGCCTTTTCGGCAAAATAACGAAATAGAATTCTTGCAGATACTGACACCAAAAATGGGGCGGGGCCCCGCCCATCACGGGGGTGTGTTCTGAAGCGCCTGTCCTTACTCTCTCCTCACCCATGCTGCAGGGGTCTCCGTGTGCCCCCCCTCCCCGAGCAGTGGCTGCATATGGAACCGTGCTCCCGTGCAGGAGCTCGGTCACACCGTTTACTCTGATCTGAAAGCGAAAGCAAGGGAGAGGTGTCTAGCAGCGTGTGCTGTGCTCTCTGCCTCCCCCTACAGTGCAGTACCCAGCACGGAGATTTAAGGTACAGTGCTGCAGCTGTCGATTTTTAAAAAGGCTGTATGTGTGTATATATATATATATATATATATATATATATATATATATATATATATATATAAAATTTGCGTGTGTATATTTTTGGGCGTGTGCATCTGCGTGTGCGCATGTTTTATGTGTGTGTGCGCGCATGCGCATGTTTTATGTGTGCGTGTATATTTTATGTGTGTGCGCGCATATGTGTTTATATGCACTGGTGTGACACAGGCAGGCTGCATGACGGGCACAGGTAGGCTGCTGGGCACTGGTGAGGCACAGGTAGGCTGCATGATGGGCACAGGTGAGGCTGCCTTGATCTCCTGTACCATGTCCCCATTCTGACCATCTCCTGTAAAAAATATATATTTTTTAAAAAACAGTCACTTTCAGTTTTCGGGATCCTGAATTTTTTTTTTTTTTTTTTCGGCAACGGTTTTCGCGTCAAAAAAACCCATTCAGTGCATCCCTAATGTAAAAGTACCAAAATAACACTTACCCACACCAACATTCAAGTCTTCCATAATCCTCTTGTGTTTCACATACATTGGCCAGACATGGCCATCAAAAAGTCCTGGTGGATCTGGAACGGTGTAATTTCTAGAGCTGTTGACACAACATTAAAAAGACAATTAAATCTAGTGAGGGTGACGTAAACAAAATAAAGAACAGACCTGAGAGCGTTGCTATTTTAGACACACTTGCTGGTTATATACAAGACTGTTTGGAGCAAGAAGTTTCCAGTTTCCAACACACAGACATTAGATCACAGAGTGAAGTAGTTTGTCAAATGTAAATGTTCCCAATCAAAGATACCTCCTTTGCAGTCTCTTGGTCAAACATGTACTGCCTGCAGGTTTATTCCGTATTTTAAATGTATGCATCTCCGCCGTCAGCCAGAAGGTGCCTGTGCTCAACTTGTGTTAAAGTGTTTGAGGAGGGGGAAAAAAAAAAAAAAAAAAAAAAAAAAAAAAAAGGGGGGGGGGGGGTGGGAGAGGAGATCTCGTTCATTTATAGCAGATTAAACAGCAGTGCTTGTGCTTAACCTGCCCCTATAAAAACAGTAATAAACCTGCCTGATTGTGACACTTCCTGTGTCAGCCTTGGTTTTCCCCATCAGTACAAGTTTATCACAGCATAACAAAACCACAACTCAGAAAAGACTCATTCTACAACTCCGTACAATTGTCTGGATTTCACAGAAGCCCAAATTCAGAGAGGTGCACACACTGACGTCAGTGGCAGGGGCTGTTCTGTAAGATAGAAGACCTTTGTGAATCCTTGCTTGCCCTTTGACAGCAGGCACTTTAGCTGTTCCTGTTCCTATAGTGATTAGGAGAAACACGAGTTTCACTCCAACTCTGGCACATAATGTCTGAAGATAGGCACTCAGCCATACCGTATTATCACGAGGTATGACTTAGCAAGAAGATAGATAAAAATTGTTCTGAAATCTAGCCGATATACACTACGTACAGAGAACAGCTGATAAAACCAGAGAAAAAAAAAAAAAAGCAGACAATATTTTCTCCTGTCATATAAATATATTGCTCTCTGTAATGCATACATAGGCCAGGGAAAGGAGGCAATTTTTGCCCTTCCCCTAGAGAACAATGGGGAAGATTTCCCTACACGAGCAAGTGACAATTCACTCTGCTGTGCAAAAGTTGACCATTTTTTTAAAATTTGTTCACCACAAAAAAATTCTACCCACCACTCCCTCGCAGGACCTGACAGCATGAAGGGACAGGCTAATCACTTCTCCAGCCCTCAAAAATTGCCTCTATATCATCATCATCAGGCTTGTCCAGTGATGAACACATCACATGCGGATAACAAGATTCTCATCTAAAGCAGATGCCAATTGGCAAGGTTTCATTAAAGTGGTTTGACAGTTTGGTTGAGAGCACAACCAATGAAACAGTTAAATTTCCAGCATGTGCCAGATTTGCTTTCGCTTTAACTAAAAATAGTATTACATTTTTTGAACAGAAGTATGGGGCGGTGTATTTTGATCAGATTTGAAGATCTGCTTTAATTATAACTGCGTTGTAAGAGGCACATAACTCATTGGCTTCCCTCCGTCTCTTCTCAAGCAATAAGGGTGCTATAGCAATGTATTTACCGAGGTACTAAAATTTTACCAATTACATTTTTAAGTGAACATTAAAAGTACCCTATCACATCATGAGTGTTAAAATGTTGAATAGAGAAATAAGGTGCAATACTCAACTTTTGCCTTGTTACATTGACAGACTCCTCCCATCTGCAGGTCTGTGCCCCCCCAGCCTTTACTCTGAGGTACTCTGGCTGCCAGTCGCATGCTAATGTCATCAGGTACAATAAGGGACCAATGGCCCTGCACTGTATGTGTGGATTCCCAAGGTCTACCCATAACCTGGGTAACCACTAGCAGATTGCCAAGGACTGAAAATGTAAAATGCTCCCACAAATTTTATGAATAAATAACACCCCCCGGGGGATAAGGGTCAATTGTAGATTTTTGTACAAGAGGCATGTAGCCAAAACCAGATATATAAAAAAAAATAAAAATAAAAAAAAATAAATTAGTACTAAATACCACAAGTAGGCTTAGAATATACAGATACAAGGAATACCTCCAAAATGCACTGTTTAGGATATTCAATATTCCTACAGCTGGTGAGGTCACTGGCACATGTGCACTGCGCTCTGAAGTATGCCATCTATTGGCTCCCGTGCGCAAGAGAGACATCATCGCGGTTCAGTCATTCAAACGTCCGGACCCCACAAACCCAGAGGAAAGACCGTGAGAAGACAGAAGCCCTGTCAGCATGCCGCTGGAGGGCTCGATTTTAAAAAAGGAGCCTTTCAAAATGCGCTAGTATGTAATGCATACTAGCACATTATGCTAGTGTGTTGCAAGGGGGAAGGCCCCCCCCCCCATAAAACATAATTTGCAGTGTTTAAACCCCCCCCGCCAGTTTTTGAAACTGTCCCCCAGAAGTGCTGCCACTCTGGTTACATTTGTGCCCCCTGTGGCCCTGGGACCCATGGAGACTCGTATGAGTGCTCTAAATGGGAGCTCCTGCTTGGAACCACAACTGTATGTGCAGCCATTCAGCGTGCCGCACACCAAGCAAGAGCCATGCCTTTTCTCCTCTAAAGTGGCTCATTGTTACCTTCATGCTGCATCTGTGCGGTGCTCTTAGCGAACACATCTACAGTCATAGTTCCAAGCGGAAGCACACAAGACCTCTACAGGAGTGTATAGGTCCTATTGACACAAATCTGATGGGAATGCGGCAATGCAGTTCCAGGGGGATAGTTTTGAAGGCAGGTCAGTAAGAGGAAATTTATAAAATGGGGGGGGGGGGGGGGGGGACTCAAAAAGTTACACCTCTGATAATATAAAAAAAAACACAAATCTGCCCAACACAAAGTTAGATACGCATACACCCGTCGCTGTTAAGAAGCCGATATGTTCTTTATCAGACTTTTCCAGCATTACAATCCTGCAGAGGTGACTAGTAGCACAGTGTACAGCGCGCTGGTTATAAATTGCTGACCGATGGGGGCCTCACTCTCCTGTCACTGCGAACAACTGTCTCCTGTGATAGAACACACAGCACAGCTTTCTGCCATTAACACTTTAGCTGCCAGAGCCATGAATCACTCTGCTATGTCCACAGAATCCCATCCCAGACCAGCACTGCTGTCAGGTTTACTTTACCGTAAACTCCCCCTGTACAAATATATATTCTAATTAGGGCCGAAACTAAATAGATTACCAATTTCATAATCGATAAATCGGGCAGCAACATAGTAGGGTTAAAAAAAAAAAAAAAAAAGAAAGAACACACACCACATTATCCCTTTATAGTACAAATAATCGCTACTGTAAATATTACTTTCATTGTTCCACAGTAAAAAAATTAACCCTTACAGTAGCGATTTTCTCTATAAAAAAGGGCTCATTTTAGTTTAACCCATTATGTTACTAAATGTCTTAGGCCTGGTTTACACCTGTTTTTTTGCAGAAACACACTACAATTCGCTTAATATGGTTTCCTATGGGGCACGTTCACATCTATGCCTTTTACAGCTGCTGCGTATTTGGAAAGGGGCAAGGACTTTTTTCAAACGCAAAACACAGCTTTTTTGGTTCAATATACTTCAATGGAGAAGCTGCAGAAAAGCATGCAATGCGTTTTTGCAGTAATTTGTTTTTTAATCTGCCAAATTGGCCAAAAAAAAAAAAACTGCAAATCGCAGCAAAAAGCACTGCAGAAAAACGTATCAAAGGCAAACTGCTTAGATGTGTACCAGGCCACACGGATCAATTTTCAGATGAGAATATGCAAACAAAATCTTTGTACATTCGCTGAATGAAAGAATGCTTAATTTTCACTTGCTTTTAACATTCAGTTTTAAAATGAATGTAATTTCGGAACGAAAACCACATTCACTGTCTGAAAATTTCTTTGACCAAGAAGTTTTCTATTTCTACATTTTCCCGTCGATTTGACCCCACTATTAGAAAATCGAACAAACGTTTCTTAAAATTAATTTTTTGAAGGAAGACATCGTTTTTGTATGGCCAGCATATAATATATTACAGTTATTTGAAAATCTGCAAAACGGTCTTTAATTTTTTTTTTTTTCTTCTTAAAATAAAAAGTTGATCCGAGTCTGATATTTACCAGATTCAACCTCTAATAGTATATACAGTACATCTCCTCAGTTATTCTCAGAGTGTATTAGAGATTTTGCTCCCCAACCATATAGTTGGTTATTTAAATTTACCACTGCATAGAGATATTTAAGAATTGCCTTTTAACTATACAGATTAACTAAATTATACACCACACTTGTTAAGGTTATTTACCGATTAATCGAAACAATAAAAATCGGCAAACTAATCGATTATGAAAATCGGTTAGGGCTGCAACTAACGATTATTTTCATAATCGATTAATAACCTTTTCTGCAGCTTCTCCATTGAAGCATATTGAACCAAAAAACCAACAGTTTTGCATAAAAAAAAAAAAAAAAAAAAAGTCCTTGCCCTTTCCAAATACGCAGCAGCTGAAAAAAATCATGGATGTGAACGTGTCCCATAGGAAACCATGTAAATGAACTGTAGTGTGTTAGGCGTTTATTACTGTGGGACAGTGAAAGTAATATTGTAGCGATTTTCTCTTTTTGTACTATAAAGGGCTAATTTTAGTTTTTTTTAACCCCATTCCATTATGTTACTGGCCGATTAATCGATTACTATTTTCATAATCGATCAATCGATTAGTTGCAGCCCTGATTCCAATACGCCCTTGTCAAGGAAAGGTCACTTTAGAAATCTATCAGAAAATGCCAGTTTTGTGGCTGTCCTAACAATGTAATAGATTCAATATAGTTTGAGGTTCTAACTTTGAACAAACTGCAGATTCAGATTTGAGAGGATCATTGCCATGCAGCTAGGTATTACAAAATGAGGTCAGCATTGGTGGCTCCCAGAGATCATTCCTTTAAATGTCTGCATTTGGAATATATTGAAAACATAACAAGCATGTATTTATGAATTACTAAATGCGGAATATTGGACACGACATAATACTTGCAACACATGTCCCAAAAAACAAAAAAAAACACAAATCTATATAAAATGGATAAAAGCATGTTTCATTATAACACTGTGTAATAATAGTTCATGAACAAGACAAGTGTCTTCCATCCTCATTCAACTCCTACACACAGCTGCTGTCACATCACATAGAGGGCAATGACTAAGCTTCAGCAGACACTTATCACAAAGTAATCGATGTTCACCTTCATGTAGGACAAACATGAATGACGGAGAAGTAAAAGTTTGTTTTCAGCTGCAAACACTCTCACTATTTTTTCAATTAATAAAAGGGTCTCTGGTGGTATGACTGTTGTATTTAAATAAGGAATAAAACATTGGCAATCAACTTGTTTATTATGGTTACACTGCCCAAAACATTACAAAACTCTGTTCCAACTTTGAAAAGCCCATCCAGAAAGGTAGTATCAATTTGTCAAGCTTCCCGGAGGTTGACACTTAGTGCCGGTTCACACAGGCGCGACCTGCCATGCAACTTAGTCGCCTGACAAGTCGCGCTCTGTTCTGTACTATGGAACCGGTCTAATAGGAGCAATAGTGTATATGTATGTAGAATGATGCGCTGAAACCAACCCTAGTGCATAACAGTGAATAATATACATAAATTCCTAATGTATCCTGAAAAAGTGCTCTGTGCAAGTATGGAAAAAAGTGCCCCATGCTAATGTAAACCAATTATTACATGAGTTAATGAAAAACAGGAAATTAATGCAAATATGAAAGTGCTCCGTGCCAAGTATTCCTATACAGAAAAATAAATGACGATATGCAACATGAAGTCCTTATACAAAGTGCTCAGTGCTGTAATACAACAATCTCATCAATGAACATAGAATCATATGAACTCCAGCCCATAGGATTTTTGTATGTTCACTGATGAGATTGTTGTATTACAGCACTGAGCACTTTGTATAAGGACTTTGTGTTACATGTCATTTATTTTTCTGTATAGGAATACTTGGCACGGAGCACTTTCATATTTGCATTAATTTCCTGTTTTTCATTGGTAATTCATGTAATAATTGGTTTACATTAGCATGGAGCACTTTTTCAGGATACATTAGGAATTTATGTACATTATTCACGGTGTTATGCACTAGGATTGGTTTCAAAGCATCAATATACATTATTACACTTTTTGGGATCACAGATCACCTTGAATGGTTGCAGCTGCTACCATTTGTTTATCTTATTGTTTTCTTTTTCACTTATCTGCACATAGTAGCGCTTTAGTACCATTTTTATTGTTCCAATAGGAGCGACACAAGTTGCTCCGACTTAGGCCCCTTTCACACTGGGGCGGGGAGGTGCGCTGGCGGCATAGCAGCACTATTTTTAGCGCTGCTATACCGTAGTTTTTGTCGCGATATTCGGCCGTTAGCGGTGCGGTTTTAACCCCCCCCCGCTAGTGGCCGAGAAAGGTTTAAAACCACCCGCAATGCGCTGCTGAAGCAGCGCATTGCGGGCTGTATAGCCGCGCTGTCCCATTGATTTCAATGGGCAGGAGCGGTAAACACACCGCTCCAAAGATGTGGCTAGCAGGACTTTTGGAGCGGTCCTGCTAGGGCACCGCTTCAGTGTGAAAGCCTTTGGGCTTTCACATTGAAGACTGTGGGGCAGGATTTTTTCCAGGCGCTATTTTTAGTGCCAAAACGCCTGAAAAAACGCCCCAGTGTGGAAGGAGCCTTTGAAAAAGGATCCTGTACTACTTTGGAACGACTTCAGGGTGACTTCAATACAGAAGTCATTTTGCAAGTCGCCTCTGAAGTCGCGCGCCAAGTTGTGCCACCCCTGTGTGAACCGGCTATAAGTGGAACTACAGTGTGTAGGAAATAGAAACGGCTAGCAGGTAAGGCTTTTATTACAGAACAAACTATGGGGGTTTATTTACTAAAGCTGGAGTGCAGAATCAAACTCACTTCTACTTAGAAACCAATCAGCTTCTAACCTCAGATTGTCTAATAAAACCTGGAAGCCTATTGGTTTCTAGGCAGAAGTGATCCTAGATTCTGCACTCTCCAGCTTTAGTAAATAACCCCCTATGTCTCTGCTGCCATGGGAACATCTTGGCTACCTGCTAGCATTTCATGACTGTACACCGGCGGGCCAAGCATGCGAGCATATGCAGCTCACTGAACAGTCCCGTCATTCCTTCGGTGCTGGGATGATAACTACAGGACGATTGCACCGTTATGTTATCCCGGGCCAGCCAGTGAAAATGGCCAAAACCAGTCCATCGCATAAAACTGGGCAAAAGTGGAAGCACAGACGGCGAGGCGGGGCGTAAATGTTTCACTGCTGGAAAGGTTGCTTTGGCAGGCAAGTACAGAAGAGGTTAGTTCTGCTTTAAAGCTAAACTCCAACTTTTGATATACTTTACATAGTTTGGGTCAGCTTGGCCCAAACAAACTATGCCCCTCACTAACCTGTGAGGCAGCTAGATGTGCGGTATAAACTGTATGTAGCCACATACACCACACCGTGTTCCGGCTGAGACTTCCTGGTGTATTCCATCAATCAAGTGTATTCATCAAGTGGTGTATTCCATCAATGAACACAAATCTTCCTGAGTCAGAGAGGCGTGCTGAGGTCACAAACTTTGACTTGTTGATAGAATACATAGCTTTCTCTGAATGGCTGAGGGCCGTTGCGATGGACTACCATCTTCCGGGTACTAGACAGGAAGTCTCAAACCCGGAACAGCGCTGCATGCTGTATATAGGCCCAGCTACATACAGCTTATACCGCACCTCTAGCGGCCTCACGTTAGTCAAAAGACGGAGTTCAGCTTTGGGTACCTAAAAAGCTTTCCCCGTAGTAAGTTAAAAAAATAAAAAATTTAAATAATGATGTTTTTAAAATAGGAGCTTCTTGTTCCACCCGAAAAAATTAAGAGACAGCAGCTACAAATACTGTAGCTTCTGACTTAATACAAGGACACTTCCCTGTCCAGGAATCCAGCGATGTCCTCACCCAGATTCTTCAACCAGCTTCAGGTACAGGCAACGACCTTTTGAGGTCTTTAATGTTAGCCATGAGCATTTCTGAGCGTAGACAGGAGATGACCTTGATGTGTACCTTTAAAAACACTACAATTTGGCTACAGCAATGGTTGTTTTTATTTAATTTTTTTTTTTTTTTTAAAGGTCACTACTTTCACCACAGTTCTGCCCAAATACTAGCTTGGTTATTGCTGGTAGCTAAAAAAAAAAAAAAAAACAAAGGGCCACGTGGCCCTATCCCATGGCTTTTTTCTGCAACCAGAACACTGCCTCTACACTGGACTACTGACTTTTTAATGTCCTGCTCACCTAATTCCTTCACATCTGACACAACAGGGGGCAGTGACTAATCTTCAGGAGATACAGATCTCCCAATACAATAACGAATATCTGAAAATAAATTCTAATGCACAATTTATAGAAAATATAAATACCTCCTTCTCCTCTTGCATTCATCATAGGGTATCGTAATAAAATAGCGATGGGTTAACATTTCTATCAGTGGTCTGAAATAAAAGACATTTGTACATTCAATTAAGCAATTAGTGCTTTAATATCCCACAATCTGTTATGCATGTCCTCTGAAATGGAGAGGCCTAAATGAGCATTTATCATAGATAACCTCTGATCAGCAAGGGTATCCCATCCTTTTCTAAAAAATAGGAACCCCAAGCTCCTTCAGAGGTTGCTTAAAGAGGAAGTAACCCCTCTACAACTTTTTTGTTAAAAACATACCCCTGCAAGAGAAAAGGCATAATGAGCTAGTATGCATAGCATACTAGCTCATTATGTGGCACTTACCTAAAATCGAAGCCCCCAAAGTCCTCCTCCGTCGCCATGTCCGCTCGGAGCTTCTTCCCTTCATCGCCGCTCTGATTGGCCGGAGCGGCGATGACGTCACACGCATGCACGCTCGGGCCAGCAAGATCCCATTCAGAAAACCGGCAAGGACGACGGCCCGCTAGTGCGCCGTTGTCTACAACGCGCATGCGCCGTAGACATCGGTGCTGTGTTATCTGCAAATATCTCCTTAACCGTGTAGGCTAAGGAGATATTTCATGCACCTACAGGTACTGCAATATCGAAAACGTTGATATGCTTCCATTTGCACTCTATGAAATTGTCATAAGACTACTTACGAATGCCACTAAAATAAACAAACACACCACACCATGCACAGAATGATCATTCGTCCAATATTCTCATCATTTGTACTAGGCTTTAGATATACTTTAGTCACTGACATAGCAACAGATGTGTCAGGGTCAAAGCTGGCCCAAAATGTGCCTATCCCTTACAATAATGGGAGGATCACTTTGGTTGGCTTATTGGACAATTTCTCCCTCAAATACAAGAGACATTTGTACTAAGGTGGTATCGGTAACAAGGAAATGTGAGTATTATACATGGACGGGTTAAGTCAAATTATTGCAAACTGGTTGGCTATAAACAACCGCCCTTTCCTAAAATGTCCTTCATTAAATGAATTACCCATTATTGGCCCACCAAAATAAGTGGCTATGGTTGTAAAGGGCTTAGTTAAAATTCTTCAGTACTTGACCAACATTCTTTTACAGGAAGAAACTAGGGCCGAAACAACTAATCGATTAATCGTCAACTAATCGCTTATGAAAATAGTTGTCAACTATTTTCATAATCAATTAATCGGCCAGCTGATTAGTTTGCCTGCATACAGAATGCATTATTTGTTTACATATCAGGAAACACAGTGCAGCACACATACATCGCAGTACACCATCCATACATGTCAGTAAGTGCCTGAGAACTTGTGAATGTGTGAGGAGCAATGCCACATGTAGTCCTGGGCAGGAAGTGAGTGGCTCTATAGGCAGAAGTGTTTTTCCCTTGCTATGAGGGTACGCTATATTACACTTTGCAGTTAGCTAGCTATCGAGGCACTCTAAAGGCAGGAGGAGCCAGAAGTGTCAGCGGGTGACCCCAGAAGAGGAGGAACCCGGGCTGCTCTGTGCAAAACCATTACACGTTTGTTTAAAAAAAAACAAAAAAAAAACAAACACACTTTAAAGACTGTGTGCAGGGAAGATCAGCATCTGAACCCAGAGAAGGTGGAGGCTGATAGACTGGAGGTAATAGAATGTATTACAATTACTGTAGTTGGTTATTTATATTTATCGCTGCATATGGATATTTAAGAATAAATTGCCTTTTTTTTACTTTACATATTAACTAAATTATACACACTTTTTTTAAGATTATACGATTAATCGAAGCGATAATCGACCAACTAATCGATTATGAAAATAATCGTTAGTTGCAGCCCTAGAAGAAACACTTACTCATGGGTGTATAAAAGAAATCCTTCCACAATCAGAATGTGGCATTTTCCTTGCTTCTCGTTCTCTTGACACGACTCGTTGTCCAAGGTGTTGTTTATACCATGAGATTTCTCAAACTTCACAGGGTCCTTATTCCAAGCACTAATCGTTTCAATCATAGCATCTATATCCAAAGCATCGATCACTATAAAAATACAATCAATCACATTTATGTTACTGTTAAAGGCTACAGTCCCCATATAAAAGTTTTGATTGCTTGTCGAATTGCTCTCCACCTTCACCAATGATCTGAGTGAAGCGGAGGACATCACTGTCTTACCATCATATTGTTTAAATCCATCTTCAACCTTGATTTGGTCCTGGGGCTGAAACAGTGACCACAAAGAAAGATGTACAAGGGTCATGTCTATAAGAGTAAACAGGCAGTTCTGTAACTTGTATTTCTAGGGCACCCATCTGCCAGTAATGCAATTTTTAAAAAAAAATATACTACCCAAGGTGTGTTTACATATAATTTCAAAGGGGGGGGGGGGGGGGGGGGTTGAATATGCAAACATTGGCAAATATATTGCCTCATGATATACGGTCTTGCTAGACTTCATATGAAAGTAACAGGAAAGAAAGAATTACCTTAAAAAAGTCATCCTGATGTACGACACAGCAATTGGGAAGGGTTTTTATCAATCTGTTTGTCAGAGTGGTCTTGCCACCGTTGGTAACACTAAAATCAAGCAGAGAAATGTCACCACTTAAGACAATTTTTTTTTAGAGAAATTGATTGCGACTACATTTAGGTCTAATGCACATTTAGAAGCTCAAAAGCCCTCAAGCGTACAATCTGACCATAAACTGTATTACATCCACAGTCTGATCATCTCTTGCATCAGGTCTGCAATCTCTGAACAGCTGACTTATGGTACATGTGTAACCGGCTTTAAGCGTTATTACTAGTGCAGTACAGTGTATGGCCATTTGTCTTGATCTAAAAACAGCACAGAGCCTGAAAGACCTCAAGGCACATACTTTCAGGGAAAAGCAACAGGTTGGACACAAAGGTTTCTGTATCAAAAATCCTTTATTGGTCTTATGTAATATTCTAATTTTCTGGAGATACTGAATTTGTTTTTTTACTAGCTGTAAGCAATAAATCAAAATTAAAAGGAATAAATGCTTGAAATATATAACCGTGTGTAACGCATCTATATAAAATATACGATTTTCACTTTAATTGAATTACTGAAATAAAAATTTACTTTGACGATTTAGGAGATGCACCTGTGGAGGTCTGCACTGACGCAAACCTGCTGCTTTGCCCTACACGGGCAAACCATGGCTTCACTTTAATAGATTCTTCTGTTCCTATAAGAACTCAAGGTCAGGGAACAACTAAACCTGATGGATGTGCAAACTTAAATTTAATACTGGGAAAATTTGAAAGCAGTTTTATTCTTTAGGTCTCATTCACTAAGGTGTCCATATACTGTGAATGGACTTTTTTCCAGTGTACCCATGCTCCAAGAGCTGCATACAGGCAGCCCACTGATTAAGATGCCATTGCACAGGCACAGCCGCTCATCCTGATGTGACAGATGAGCGAGTGATCGGCCCCTGTATGTAGTACAAGCTGCTGTGTGTGCAGCCCATGCGCCTCAATAGACTTCAATGGGCTGCCTAAATACAGCACCTGGGTGGTTAGAGACAACAGAAAAAACTGCCTGTTCATGGTATGTGGTTCTCAGAAACTGTGTTAACATGGCACAGCACATCCCCAGCAAGTGGTAATGCTGTATTAAAGGGATTGTAAACCTTAAAATAAAATAGGTTATACTATGCAACCCCGATCCTCTTTTTGGGTCCCATGATGGCACCCCTGACTCCTCCCCTCCTCCGAGTGCCCCCCATAGCAGGCTGCTTGCTATGGGGGCACTTTTGTTGGCTTACTCCCAAGCGCATTCTGTGTCCATTAAAAAGAGCAGGGCTCAGCCCTACCCCCTCCTCACTGGCTGTGATTGATAGCAGTGGGAGCCAATGGCTCTCATGCATATCGCTGGGTAAAGAGGGGGCTCTAGCAAGTATAAGGGGGGAGTCCTACAGTATAGAAGCGTTTTTACCTTAAAAAGGCAAAAATCCTTAAAGGCTTTAGAACCCTTTAAAAAAGGGGAGTTCCAGCCTTTTTTTAATGTTTATTAAAAGTCAGCAGCTACAAAAAGTGTAGCTGCTGGCTTTTAATAAACATACACTTACCTGTTCCACTGTCCAGCGACGCCCGGAGCTCCGCTCCTCTCCCCCCTTCTCCGCCGGTGCCTCCATTCATAGTGTGGGCACCCGGCCGTGACAGCTTTCGGCTTCACGGCCGGGCACTCACTGCGCATGCGCGAACGGTGAGTGGGCAGGCGATCAATTGGGACCTGTCACGTCCCAGGTGATCACCTACAGGGAGGGGCCGCCAAAAGGCGATATGACGTATCGCCTAGGCGACGCCAGGGCGGAAGGAGGAAGTGGGACAGGAACTCCCACTCCTACTGAAGCCCCCACTCCCCCCCCCCCAAAAAAAAATTACATGCCAAATGTGGCATGTAAGGGGGCGAGGAGTGGATGAAGCGCAAGTTCCAAATTTGAGTGGAACTCGGCTTTAAGCTAAGGCTCAAGCTTCAATACACCAACATGCATACATCCAAAACGCCCGTGTACATGTAACCCAATTCTGCCATCTGTCTAGCAATATATCAGACACATACATCTGTTGACTCTTCAGGAATCTGTCAAGCCCTGGCTTTCACGACAGTAACCGCAACAAACTTTTACCAAACATATTACTTTATACCTGCAAGAATGAAACGGACAACATTTTAAAGCAAACAAAAATAAATAAAAAATAAAAAAACTGCAATTCAAACGATAAAAGTGGCAATTGAAAATGTCACGAGCTCCTTGCATTTCATAAATCACTTTTTAAATTCACAGCCATGCTGCTTACCAGGTAATCCCAAAGACATTAAACTATTCAGTGGGGTTACCATTGTGGCAAGTCCAGCTTGAACCATGGTTCATCGTGCCAATTGTTTCCCCACAGATAGTCTAGTATCTAGGGAACATTGAAGTATGGCCAAAGCTTTTTTTTTTGGGGTCATACTTCTCTTCTTGGTCACAGGAGTGAACTTGCTTTTGCTCTCCTGTGTCCCAGAATCAGCCATTCATGGTCAACAACCACCACCACATGGCGCTTCAGGCTCTGGAAGAATCCCAACTTCATTGATGGGGTCCACCCAGCTGCCTGACCGACAGCTGGCTCTGGTTCGCAGCGCATGGCTAGGAACCAAAGCAATCTGCGTCCGCCCTCCCCAGCCCAGTGCTGCAGTGAGTGTCTGAGGTTCGGCCCGAACGGAGAGCGGTGATGGACATTCACTGCTCTCTGCTTAACCACTTAACGACCGCCCACTGTAGATATACGTCGGCAGAATGGCACCGACAGGCAAAGTCACGTTTATTTACGTGATTGCCTTTGTATAGTTGGGGGGTCCGATCGGACCCCCCTCTACAGTGAGCGGCCGTTTTCCGTTCGGGAGCGATCCGAGATGAGGGGACGGCCGTTAGATTCTGGCCACCCCCCCGGCGAATGAGAGAGCTTCCTCTGCTGTGTAATGTTTACACAGGCAGAGGAAGTGATGTCATCTCTTATGCGGCGCTCACATATACCGAGCGCCGTACAAGAAGACACACAGGTTAGTGCACAAACAGCACACTGACACCAGGATACATAGGCACACAAATCGCCCCCCCAGATCAGTGTCACTGATTGCAGTGACCATTTATTTAGTGATCACTGCAATCAGTGACATTTGTGACTGTAAAAGTGTCACTACAGGTTTAGGGTCCAGTGTAGCCCCCTAACCCCCCTGATCACCCCCCAGATAACCCCTTTCACCCCCTAGCACCGCCGTCGCTAAGCGATCGTTTTTCTGATTGCTGTTTTATCGTCGGTGATGCCGATCAGTAGCCAGTTATTTTTTTTCGGTTCGCCGCAGGTTTTTATAGCGTCAGGTACCCCCATATATTACCTAATAAAGGTTTAACCCCTTGATCGCCCCCCAGGTAACCCTTTCACCCCCTTTTGCCAGTGTCACTAAGCGATAGTTTTTCTAAACGCTGTATTAGTTATGCTGGTACCGATAGATAGCCAGTTATTTTTTTTAGGTTCGCCGCAGGTTTTTATAGCGTTAGGTACCCCCATATATTATCTAATAAAGGTTTTAACCCCCTAATTGCCCCTAGTTAACCCTGCATCACACCCCAGGCAGCGTCAGGTTAGTGCCAGTAATGCCAACACCCACGCGTGAAGCATACACCTCCCTTAGTGGTATAGTATCTGAACAGATCAATATCTGATCAGATCTATACTAGCGTCCCCAAAAACGCAGTGTTAGCGGGATCAGCCCAGATACCTGCTAGCACCTGTGTTTTGCCCCTCGGTCCAGCCCAGGCCACCCAAATGCAGTATCGATCGCTGTCACTTACACAACACACATAACTGCAGCGTGCACAGAGACAGGCCTGATCCCTGCGACTCCAGTGCTGTAGGAGGTGATTTCACCACCACAGTTAAAAAAAAAAAAAGCATATATGCCGAAGCATTGGGGCAGCAGGGGCGGAGGAGCGATTTTGCTCCCAATGCCGTGTACATACGGTCGAAATTCCGACGGAGGCTTGCCCGTGGAAAAGTCTGACCATGTGTACGCGGCATAACTTTTGCGGGAAGATGCCCCCATGCTTCGGCATATATAAATGGTGCATGTATGCCCATCATTAGAAGTGGGTGGATGAAGGGCGGTATTCTAATGGTGGGCATACCCACCGATCAATCTTTTTTTTCGTTCAGCCAACAGGCTGCATGAAAAAAAAAGGGTTACAATACATGTCCAACAAGGACCAGCAACGTACTGGTATGTTGCTGGACTTTGAATGGTTATACCAGATTGATGCCTGCGGGTTTAGGTATCATCTTGGTATCATTCTTTTCAGCCAGCGGCCGGCTTTCATGTAAAAGCAATCCTAGTGGCTAATTAGCCTCTGGACTGCTTTTACAAGCAGTGGGAGGGAATGTCCCCCCCGGATATAAAAAGCGCCATTGGGAAATTGGGAAAGCATTTTATCACACCGATCTTGGTGTGGTCAGATGCTTTGAGGGCAGAGGAAAGATCTAGGGTCTAATAGACCCCAGTTTTCTCAAAAAAAAAAAAAAAAAAAAAAAAAAAAAGAAGGAGTACCTGTCACTACCTATTGCTATCATAGGGGATATTTACATTCCCTGAGATAACAATAAAAAAAAAAAAATATATGGAAGGAACAGTTTAAAAATAAAATAGCAAAAAAAAAAAAAAAGCACCCCTGCCCTGCTCTTGCGCAATGGCGAACGCAAGCGTGGGTCTGGCGTCATATGTAAACAGCAATTGCACCATGCATGTGAGGTATCACCGCGAAGGTCAGATCGAGGGCAGTCATTTTAGCCGTAGACCTCCTCTGTAAATCTAACGTGGTAACCTGTAAAGGCTTTTAAAAATGTATGTAGTTTGTCGCCAATGCGCGTTTGTGCGAAATTTTAAAGCATGTCGTGTTTGGTATCTATGTACTCGGCCTAAGATCATCTTTTTTATTTCAAACATTTAGGCAATATAGTGTGCTTTAGTGCATTAAAATAAAAACAAGTGTATTTTTTCCCCAAAAAAATAAAACAAAATCGATGCGCAAATACTGTGTGGAAAAAAAAATGCAACACCCACCATTTTAATCTGTAGGACCTTTGCTTTAAAAAAATATATAATGTTTGGGGGTTCAACATAATTTTCTTGCAAAAAAAAAATAATAATATATATTTTCATGTAAACAAAAAAGTGTCAGAAAGGGCTTTGTCTTCAAGTGGTTAGAAGAGTGGATGTAAGCTTCCTAATGTTGTGTATAAAATGCCAGGACAGTTCAAAACCCCCCAAAATGACCCCATTTTGGAAAGTAAGACACCCCAAGCTATATACTGAGAGGCATGTCGTGTCCATGGAATATTTTATATGTTGACACAAGTTGCGGAAAAAAGACAATTTTTTATTTTTTTTGCACAAAGTTGTTACTAAATGATATATTGCTCAAACATGCCATGGGCATATGTGGAATTACACCCCAAAATACATTCTGTTGCTTCTCCTGAGTACGGGGATACCACATGTGTGAGACTTTTTGGGAGCCTAACCGCGTACGGGACCCCAAAAACCAATCACCGCCTTCAGGCTTTCCAAGGGTGTAAATTTTTGATTTCACTTCTCACTGCCTATCACAGTTTCGGAGGCCATGGAATGCCCAGATGGCACAAAACCCCCCCAAATGACCCCATTTTGGAAAGTAGACACCCCAAGCTATTTGCTGAGAGGTATGGTGAGTATGTTGCAGATCTCGCTTTTTGTCAAAAAGTTTTGAAAATTGGAAAAAAAATAAGATTTTCTTTCTTCATTTTCAAAAACAAATGAGAGCTGTAAAATACTCCACATGCCTCTCAGCAAATAGCTTGGGGTGTCTACTTTCCAAAATTGGGTCATTGGGGGGGGGGGGGGGGGGGGTTGTGCTATTTTGGCATTTTTTGGCCTTCGAAACTGATAGGTAGTGAGGAGTGAAATCAAAAATTTGTGCCCTTAGAAATCCTGAAAGGCGGTGCTTGGTTTTCGGGGCCCCGTACGCGGCTAGGCTCCTAAAAAGTCCCACACATGTGGTATCCCCGTACTCAGGAGAAGCAGCAAAATGTATTTTGGGGTGCAATTCCACACATAACCATGGCATGTGTGAGCAATATATCATTTAGTGACAACTTTTTGTAATTTTATTTTTTTAGTCATTATTCAATCACTTGAGACCAAAAAAAAAAAATTAAAATAAATATTCAATGGGCTCAACATGCCTCTCAGCAATTTCCTTGGGATGTCTACTTTCCAAAATGGGGTCATTTGGGGGAGGTTTTGTACTGCCCTGCCATTTTAGCACCTCAAGAAATGATAGGCAGTCATAAATTAAAAGCTGTGTAAATTCCAGAAAATGTACCCTAGTTTGTAGACGCTATAACTTTTGCGCAAACCAATAAATATACGCTTGACATTTTTTTTTTACTAAAGACATGTGGCTGAATACATTTTGGCCTAAATGTATGACTAAAATTGAGTTTATTCGATTTTTCTTATAACAAAAAGTAGAAAAAAAAATAGGATTTTTGTACTCACCGTAAAATCCGTTTCTCTGGCATCCATGGACTGACACAGCATGTCTTTTACACCTTTACACGTGGGTTGTGTCCCTGCTTGCAGGAGAAGACCTAGGCAGAATGTGAGATGTTATACATACATTCTAAACAGCCAGAGCTGAACAGCCCCGCCCAGGGGGGCGGTCCCTCCGGACATAACCCTCCCACTGCAGTCAGCAGACCTCAGTTCGTAACAAAGCAGTACAAACTTAAAAAGGAAGGGTGGGTGCTGTGTCAGTCCATGGATGCCAGAGAAACGGATTTTACGGTGAGTACAAAAATCCTATTTTCTCGTCATCCATGGACTGACACAGCGTGTCTTTTACACCTTTACACGTGGGATGTCCCAAAGCAGTGTCAAGAGGGATGGGAGCAGTATAAATGGAAAGCCAAAAACTTCACTCCAAACAAGGCAGAGCTCCTCAACGGAGGAGTTGCAACATCAAACAGCGGCCTGCAACACCTTGCGGCCGAAGGAAGCATCCGAAGATGCAGCCACATCAACCTTATAAAAAAAACTTAGAAAAGGTATGAACAGACGACCAGGTCGCTCGCCGCCTTGCACACTTGTGCAACCGACGCTTGATGTCGGAAAGCCCAGGAAGCACCAATTGCCCTGGTGGAATGTGCCGTAACCGGAAAGGGAGGCGCCCGCCCCTTGAGAGCATAAGCTTTAATGACGGTTTGTCTGATCCACATAGAAATGGTGGCAGACGAAACCGCTCGGCCCTGTTTTGGACCAGAGACAGCCACAAATAGTGAGTCAGACTTCCGAATAGAAGCAGTAGCAGACAGGTACACCCGCAAGGCTCGTACCACATCCAAAGTGTGAAGCGCAAACTCTCTGGGATGCGATGGGTGAGGACACAAGGACGGGAGGACAATGTCCTCATTTAAGTGGAAAGCCGAGACCACCTTTGGCAGAAAAGAAGGTCGCGGACGTAACACCGCCTTATCCTTATGGATGACCAAAAAGGGCGACTTGCAGGACAAGGCCGCCAATTCAGACACTCGTCTAATGGAAGTAATGGCCACCAAGAAGGCCACCTTCTGAGACAAAGTCAAGAGGGGAATATCTAATATTTTCAAAGTAGGTTCCTGGCGAACCGAGAGCACTAAATTCAGATCCCACGGGGGGGGGGGGGGGGGGGGGGGGGGAGAGGAGGCTTGACAGGGGGGAGCACATGGCTAACCCCCTGCACAAAAGGTGCTAACCAAGGGATGACCCGCCAGCGGTCGCTGAAAGAAGATGGCCAAGGCCGAAATCTGACCCTTAATGGTACTCAAAGCGAGCTTTTGGGTCACGCCACGCTGCAGAAAATGCAGGATTCTGGGAACGGAATACGTTCGTGGGCGCCAGTCCAGCTCTTCGCACATGGCGATGTAAGCTCTCCAAGTACAGTGATAGATCTTTCTGGAGGAAGACTTCCGTGCCCTTAACATGGTCGAAATGACCGAATCCGAGAGACCTCGGTCTCTCAGCACCTGGCTTTCAATAACCATGCCGTTAAAGCCAGAGACTGTAAAGCAGGATGAAATATAGGACCTTGAGACAGAAGGTCCCCCCGTATTGGTAACCGCCAGGGAACGTCTGCGACGAGACGTACCAGATTGGCGTACCAGTGACGCCGAGGCCAATCCGGTGATCCTCATTGGTCCGGAATTCCCTCGGTCGCTACCCTGCGGAGCAGGCGAGGGAGCAACTGCAGCGGAGGATAAACGTATATCAGGTGATACTGACCCCATGGGGCCACCAACGCATCCGAGGCATCCGCCCAGGGATCCCTGGATCTGGCCACAAACCTCGACACCTTGCGATTGAGTCGAGAGGCCATCAGGTCCACATCCGGCATGCCCCACCGTCTGCAAAGGAGTTGAAAGACCTCCGGGTGCAAGGACCACTCTCCCTGGTCCAGCGTCTGGCGACTTAGATAGTCCGCCTGCCAATTGTCTACGCCCGGAATGTAGATGGCCGACAGAGCCGGCACGCTTCTTTCGGCCCACCTCAGGATGTGGGCGACCTCGGAAGCCGCAGCTGAGCTCCGAGTCCCCCCTTGATGGTTGACATACGCCACTACTGTGGCGTTGTCCGATTGGATCCTGATGGAGTGACCCTGTAGTTTCTCCGACCATGAGGAGAGGCACAGTCTGATTGCCCGTATCTCCAGAACATTGATCAGTAAGAGGGCTTCGTCCGGAGTCCAAAGCCCTTGGGCTGACAGGACTCCCCAGACTCCCCCCCGGCCCGCCAGGCTGGCGTCCGTCGTGATCACCGTCCATTGGATGGGGAGGAACGACTTCCCGGACCGAAGAGCCGGGGACCTCAACCACCACGTCAGGGACGCCCTGACCAGGTGACTCACCTGGATCTGAAGAGCCAAGGACAACGGGGATTTGTCCCAAGTGGACAAGATCTTTCTGTAAAGCCCTGGTGTGCGCTTGGGCATAAGGAACGGCCTCGCAGGAGGCCACCATGAGTCCCAGGACTCTCATGCAAAAGCGGATTGATGACCATTTTCGGGACGTCAGCACCCGTACGGCAGACTGAAGTGTCAGTAGTTTGTCTGGAGGTAGGAAGACTCTTGCCTCCAAGGAGTCCAGAATCAGACCTAGATACCCCAGACGCTGAGTCGGGACTAGAACCGACTTCTGAACGTTCAGGAGCCACCCAAACTCAGAGGGTCTGACTGACGATAGTCACACTTTCTTCCAATTCTGAGCCCCTGTCTGCTCTTAGAACAAAATTTTCCAGATAGCCCACGATAGCAATGCCTCGCTGTCTCAGCAAAGCTAGGACCGGAGCAAGCACCTTGGTGAACACCCTTGGTGCCGAGGCTAGTCTGAAGGGAAGAGCCACAAATTGATAGTGGACTTCGCCGACCGCAAAGCGCAGAAACTTCTGGTGGCTTGCGCAGATCGGAACATGCAAGTAGGCGTCCTTGATGTCCAAGGATGCCAGAAAATCCCCTTGATGGAGTGTAGCGATCACCGTGCGAATGGATTCCATGCGGAATTTTTGCACCTTCACGAAGGCATTCAGGGCCTTGAGGTCCAGGATTGGCCGAACTCCGTCCTTTTTTGGAACAACAAACAGATGAGTAGAACCCCTGAAACCTCTCCTGGGACGGAACCGGCACAATTACTCCAGACCCGATCAAATCCTGTACAGCCCCCAAGAGGGCTGCCCGACGGGCAGGAAGGAGAGGGAGATTTGAGGGAAAGAATCTGTCTGGGGGCCAGGAGCGGAACTCCATTCTGTATCCTGAGGTGACCACCTCGCACACCCACCGGTCGGAGATCCGGGAGGTCCACCGATCCGTGAACCTGCGAAGTCGTCCCTCCACCCCAGAGACAGGCGGGGGCAAGACTTCACGCGGAGGCGGGCTTGGGAGCCGGCTTGTTTGGCTTACGCACCCAGGGGCGCTTGTGCCCGCCAGCCGCACTGTTGTCAGTCTGGGATGGCTTACCCGTGGACTCTGACGGACGAAAAAACCCTTTTTTGCTGGAAAGGAAGGACCCGGTTTACATCGGGCCTCCTTACCCTTGATAGTTTGAGGAAGGAGAGTGCTTTTACCTCCCGTGACATCCTTGATGATGTCATCCAGAGCAGCACCAAAAAGTCTACCACCCTTAAAAGGTAGATCCGTCAGGAGCTTCTTAGAGGCTAGGTCAGCAGACCAGCATTTCAACCAGATGAGACGACGCAATACCACCGCCGAGACAGAGGCCCTGGATATTAAAGGGGGCCGCGTCCAACGTGGCGTCGCACACATATATCAGACCCTGCACCATCTGGTGGGCCAGAGCAATAGTGTCTGGAGGAAGGTTATACTCCTGCACAGTTTGGTGCAAAATTTTTGCCCATTCCATGAGTGTCTGAGACACAAGGGTCGCCGCTACTACGGGCCGTAGGGCGGATCCCGACAAGGCGAACATGGCTCTACTCAACACTTCTGACCTCCTGTCAGTGGGGTCCTTAAACGCAGGAGTCCCCTCCATCGGGAGAGTGGTGGCCTTGTTTAAACGGGCGACTGGAGGGTCAACCACCGGGGGAGAAGCCCACTTTTTAAGCAGGGCATCTTCAAAGGGGTATCTAATAGACAAACGCCGCGGGACCATGAAAGTCTTCTGCGGCTTTTCCCAGACCTGGCAATGAGCTGGTCAAAGAAAGGTACATATGGAAAAACCTTTTTAGAAGGCTTGGTCTTAAAAGAACCAAAGGAGACTGTATCCGCCTGAGGTTCTGCGGTCGCAGCATTTAGCTTGAGAGTGTCCCTCACAGCATCAAGGAGTTAACTAACAAGCGCCCTGTCATTTACTGACTCAGAACTGGAGTCTTCCTCACAAGGAATGTCCTGTTCAAAACCATCCAAATATTCAGAGTTAGGGTCCTGAGCAGCAATAGCTAGGCCCATATCTGAATCAGAGCACTCCCCTTGTGGAGATAAAGTGGGGAGAGGGCGCTTTTTTGCTCCCTTGTGCTCACACACAGCTTCCATCCTGGTCAGAAATGATTCAAGGACTGCCGACAACTGGTCCATAGGGACCGCAGGTGCTGGAGCACTGGCTGCTGCCTCTGGCATGTGAGGGGAAGCTGGTGACTGACTCCATAATGTTCCTCTCTGAGACCACCCACAGGCTGTGCTGACTGAAGTAGGGGAATGCCAAGGGAACCCACCAACCTGACCAGGACCGCTCGGTTCCGCTGCCCTGTCTCACTGCGCCGCGCTGCTCAGCGTGAGCTGAGAGGAGAGAGTGAGGAGATTCGCGCCGTTCCCAGCGGCGCTAGAGGCCAAACTAGTGCTAGAAAAACGTGCGGCTACAAGAAAATGGCCGCCGCAATGTGCTCCAGCGGACCACGGCAAGATGGCCGCCAATGTAAAACCAGCACACACACCAAACATGGCGCCGAACGGCGCCCAGGCCCCTCACATCCAAAAACAAACAGCCCCAGCGAATGCAGAGCAGCATGAGCCCCCCCCCCCAGGACAGTATGGCCCCCAGGCACCCCACACAGTACAGCGCCAGCACTAGTGAACAGAGAGTGACATTAAAAAAAACACAGGGGGAGACAGGGAAATCCCCCACACAAGAAACACAGCATGTACTCACCTGCAGCCAGGAGAGACTACTTACCCGTCCCCTGAGGGACCCACTGGTGTGTTTGACAGAACTATCACAGTGCGGTACTGAGTAGCTGTCGGCCCGGTCCACCGCGAAAGATACAGCCGGACTGTTCTATCTTGAGAGGACCGCGGAGCTGGAAGCCCACCGGCCACCCCTGGAGTCGTGGGGCATGTCGTGAACTGAGTCTCACGCACACAAGGCGAGGATCAGCACGCTCGATGGTCGGACAGGGAAGACTACGAGGATATCTTGTACCCAACCTGTTGCCCAGCCGACAGTTGATAGAAGATCTCAAAAGAATAAAATAGGAAAAAAATGCCAAAAGGAATAAAAATAGGTCAGGAGACTGGCTCCTGAGAGCCACGTGTTCTCCTTCTGCTAGGCAGAAAAAAACTGAGGTCTGCTGACTGCAGTGGGAGGGTTATGTCCGGAGGGACCGCCCCCCTGGGCGGGGCTGTTCAGCTCTGGCTGTTTAGAATGTATGTATAACATCTCACATTCTGCCTAGGTCTTCTCCTGCAAGCAGGGACATAACCCACGTGTAAAGGTGTAAAAGACACGCTGTGTCAGTCCATGGATGACAAGAGAAATATCATTTTTTTTCAAAATTTCGGTCTTTTTCCGTTTATATCGCAAAAAATAAAAAAAATCGCAGAGGCAATCAAATACCATTAAAAGAAAGCTCTATTTGTGGGAAGAAAAGGACGCAAATTTCGTTTGGGTACAACATTGCATGTCCGCACAATTTACAGTTAAAGCAGCGCAGTGCAAAATTCTGAAATCACCTCTGGTCCTTTAGCTACAAAATGGTCCGGGGCTTAAGTGGTTAAAGGATACATTCACCTTAAAAAATAAAATAACAATTTTTTTTACCTGTTTTAGCAGCATCTCCCAGCGATAAGATGACTCCAGGGCTCTCAGCTCTCCTCGTGTGATATCTCCAGTGAGTGGGGCTGAGATTCCCCTGCTGACGTCAGCCGGGGAGGAAAGGAGTGGAGAGCCTGGAGTCATGTAATCGCTGAAAGACACTTAAAATTGGTAGAAATATTTTTTTTTTTTTTATAAAGCATAGGCACTAGGACTAGGCTTTTTAGATGACAGAGGGGAGGATATACAGATCATTTTGTTTTGATGACGGAGGCACATATGCCGACAACAGTGTCAGGACTCAGCAGCCTTGATATATCGGAGTCAGCGGAGGAGGGTAGAAACAGTCAGGACAAGCCAGGTATTTCAGGTGTTACAAGGGGCCAAAATGCACAGTACAAGCACTGTGCCGTATAACACGCTTTAAAAAGGAACAGGATCTTTGGGTTAGCAAGCACTTTAACCACTTCGCGCCCAGGCAATTGGCAAAAGACGTCCGCATTGCGGCGCTCAATTGCAGAGAGGACGTCCTATTTCCGCGATGCGCCTCGGGGAAAAGCTGTGCCCGCCGTGTCACGCGGGTGCCGATGCGCGTGCCTGGCGGCCGCGATGTCCGCCAAGTACCCGCGATCGGCTGTCAGAGCCAGGGACGTGGATCTCTGTGTGTAAACACAGAGATCCACGTCCTGTCAGGGAGAGGAGACCGATGCTGTGTCCCTTGTACATAGGGACATAGATCGGTCACCTCCCCCCACAGTAAGAATCACCTAGCAGGGAATACATTTAACCCCTTTCTCGCCCCCTAGTGTTAACCCCTTCCCCGCCAGTCACATTTATACAGTAATCAATGCATATTTATAGCACTCTTTGCTGTATAAATGTGAATGGCCCCAAAAATGTGTCAAAAGTGTCCGCCATAATGTCGCAGTCACAAAAAAAAAAAAAAAAAAAAAAAAAAAAAAAAAAAAAAAAAAAAATCGCCACCATTACTAGTAAAAAATTATATTCCTTATTTTGTAGGCGCTATAACTTTTGCGCAAACCAATTACTATACGCTTATTGCGATTTTTTTTACCTAAAATATGTAGAAGAATACGTATCGGCCTAAACTGAGAAAAAAGTTTTTTTTTTTTAAATTGTGATATTTATTATAGCAAAAAGTAAAAAATAGTGTTTTTTTCAAAATTGTCCCTCTATTCCTGTTTATAGCGCAAAAAATAAAAACCGCAGAAATGATCAAATACCACCAAAAGAAAGCTATATTTGTGGGGAAAAAAATAAAAAGGCAATTTTGTTTGGGAGCCACGTCGCACGACTGCGCAATTGTCATTTAAAGAGTGACAGTGCTGAAACCTGAAATTTCGCCTGGGCAGGAAGGGGGTTATGTGCCCAGTTGTCAAGTGGTTAAGGAGAGAAAGTATTTGTTTTTTGAAACTACCCTAAAATTTATTTTGAGAAATTGGACTATATTATTACAGGAAAAAAACAATTGCCTTCATGGCCAACAGACACTAGTTTGCCTGCTATGTTCATATTAGCATTAACTGTATTAAGTACACCCAGACATATACATTCTGAAGTACCAGAACACAAAGCTGGGCACAGTTTAGGGATCGGTCTTCCTTGAAACATTTCACATAAAATCGGCAGTCTAGCTCAAATATATTCAGATCCGTCTTACATATACATGGATAAATAAAATTAAAAAAAAGTGACCAGTTACACTTACCGGTAACGGTGTTTCTGGGAAGTCTTCCAGGACGGCACAATGAGAGATGACTGGCTCCACCTGACAGGAAACACAATCAATTCAAAGAGGTTAAAGCACCCTCCCCGTGCTCCTCAGTTATGATAAAGTACAGACCCACACCAGTGCACGAGAGAGAAAAACACACACCAAAATAACTCTATACAAACCAATGTATCAACCAAAGCGGTGGGAAGTAGGCCTGCCGTCCTGGAAGACTTCCCAGAAACACTGTTACCGGTAAGTGTAACTGGTCACTTTCTCAAGTCGTCTTCCAGGACGGCACAATGAGAGAGAAGCAAGTAGCTTCAGGCCTACCTTAGGGTGGGACGACTGCTTGCAGGACCTTTTTACCAAAGGACAGGTCCTGAGGTGACAGCGAATCCACTCTATAATGCCTTAGGAATGTATTCTGGCTTGACCAAGTCGCAGCTTTACAGATCTGTTCAACCGAAGCTCCGGCTCTTTCTGCCCAGGAGGTTGCCAGAGAGCGAGTGGAATGAGCTTTAACTTTGAGGCTGTCTTACCAGCCTGGTCATAAGCTATAGAGATTGTCTGTCTGATCCATCTAGATATGGATGCTCTAGATGCCTGTTGGCCCTTTTTCTGTCCAAAAAAAGTAATTAGTAAATGGCTGGATTTCCTAAATTCACCCACCCTATCCAGATAAGCTAGCAGACACCGTCTGACATCCAGACACTGAAAGGAGGCCTCTCTTTCATTCTGTGAATTTGAACAAAAAGGGAGAATAATTTCTTGTGATCTATGAAACTTCGACACTACTTTAGGGAGGTACAGGGGGTCCTGCCTGAGAATAACTGTCCTCGAATAAACCAATGAAAGGCTCTTTAATCGTCAGAGCCTGCATATCGCCTATTCTTCTGGCTGTAGTAATTGCCAGAAGAAAAGCAAACTTAAACGTCAGTAATTTAACTGAAATATCGTCTAGTGGCTCAAACGAAGCTTTAGTTAATTGTTCCAAAACTAACGTAAGGTCCCAGGACGGAACTCTAGAGATCCGCACCGGGGACAATCTATCCCTGGCCATCAGAAATCTTTTAACTAGAGGGTCCAGTGATAACTTCTTGTCCAAAAAATAAGATAAGGCTGCTACCTGCACTCTTAGAGTCTTGGTAACGAGACCTAAATCAGCGCCATCCTGGAGAAAGTCCAGGATGACCGAGGTTTCTTGCTGGGATACCTTTCTCACTAGACACCAGTGAGAGAAGACTCCCCACACCTTCCTGTAGATACGTCTGATGACTTCTTTTCTACTTGAAAGGAGAGTGTTAATCACTCTCTCGGAACATCCCCTCTCCTGCAGGTTCTGCCTCTCAAGCACCAGGCCGTCAGCTTGAAGAAGCTGGGATCTGGGTGAAAGACCGGTCCCTGCCGAAGAAGGTCCACCCAAACTGGTAGATGGAGGGGAGGCGCTACGGACCAGTTCTGTAGAGCGGGGAACCAGGCTCTCTTGGGCCACCAAGGGGCAATTAGAATGAGTCTGGTTTCTGAGAGACCTAGTTTTTGTAGGACTCTTGGAATGAGACTCAGAGGGGGAAAAGCATAAGCCAGGTGAAAACTCCATACCTGAGCTAATGCATCCACCCCCTCCGAGCCCCACTCCCGGGACAGGGAAAAGAATCTTCTTACTCTCCTGTTTTCCTTGCGGGTAAAGAGGTCTATTTCTGGCCTTCCAAACTGTTGGCACATCAGGTTGAACACCTCTGGGTTCAGCTCCCATTCCCCCTGGAGAATCGGATGGCGGCTTAGATAGTCCGCCTCTATGTTGTACATTCCCTTTATGTGTACTGCCGTAATAGAGGCAACCTGAAGCTCTGCCCAGCCCAGAATTCCTAGGAGACAAGGCCAGCAGGGAGGGAGACCTGGTTCCCCCCTGATGATTTATGAAGGCCACCGTGGTCGCATTGTCGGACAGGATCTGGACCTCCCGGTCTCGGATCCTTTCCTCGAACGCTTTTAGGGCCTCCCCGACCGCCAATAATTCCCGGAAGTTTGAGGAGGCGCGCCTCTGATCCTGATTCCAGGAACCCTGGGATCGGAGCTTGCCTAAGTGGTCCCCCCAACCCCAGGAACTTGCGTCTGTCGTTATCCTGAGGGGGTTCTGTCTGAGTCCAAAGATGACCCACCTGCAACTTCTGAGGAAGGAGCCACCAGCTCAGAGAGTCTTTTACTACCTCTGGGATGGAGATTCTGTGGTCTAATGTCCCTCTTGTTCCATCCCAGGAGGATAAGAGGAATTGTTGGAGGGTTCTGGAGTGGAGCTGAGCCCACGGGACCGCAGGAATACAAGAGGTCATTAGACCCAGTACCCTCATGAGGTCTCTGAAAGGAGAACTCTCCTGGCTCCAACAGAGACCAGACCGCTGCCATGAGGCCCTGGGCCTTCTCCTGGGGTAAGAAGAGCACTCTCTGTATGGAGTCTATCAGGAAACCCAGGTAAACTTTTCTTTGGTCCGGGATCATCGATGACTTCCCCGTTTATGATCCAACCTAGGGATTCCAGGGTACTCACAACCTTGGCCAGGTCTGCGAGGAGGAGATCTCGACTCTGGTTGTAGAGTAGAAGATCGTCGAGATAAGGGACTATTGATATACCCTGCAAGTGTAGAAAGGCGACCACCTCTGCTACGATTTTTGTGAACACCCTTGGGCTGGAAGCCAGTCCAAAGGGGAGGGCAGCAAACTGCCAGTGTTGAATCCCCTGAGAAGACTCGACTGCAAATCTGAGGAAGGCCTGATGTCCTGGAAAGATCGGGACATGTAGGTAGGCGTCCTTTAAGTCGATCGTTACCATGTATACCTCCTTCAGAAGGAGTCTTCTGAGGGTGTATATGCTCTCCATGCGAAATTTCTTGTGACGCAGAGAGGTATTCAGGGGTCTCAGGTTTATTATCAAACGGTATTTGCCTGAGGATTTTGGGACAACGAAGATATGGGAGTAGACCCCCATTCCGCGTTGACCCGCAGGTACCGGAACTACAACTTCCTGTTCTGCTAGGTCTGAGATGTTTTGCAGAAGACCTGCTTCCTTGAGGGGGTCCCTGGGGAGATATGTTAATAGGAACTTTGAGGGGGGGGGGGGTGAAGAACCTCCAGCCTGTAACCCTCTTAAAATGTTGAGAATATGAGGGCTCTGAGTAATACTCTCCCACCTGGAAAGGAATTGGGAAAGTCTTCCCCCTACCCTCACGTCACTTCCAGCCCCAGGCCTTCAGTCTGTGGAAAAAAAATAAATGGTTTTGCTGTGGGGAAACAATCAAGAACTGAGGAGCACAGGGAGGGGAGGGTGCTTTAACCTCTTTGAATTGATTGTGTTTCCTGTCAGGTGGAGCCAGTCATCTCTCATTGTGCCGTCCTGGAAGACGACTTGAGAAAAATTACCTTTAGCCAAACAGAACTCTGCACCACTCCCCTATTAAATGATATTTACTTAATACTATCCAAATAGTCAGCTACCTATAAACTAGAAAGCTGCCGAATAGAAGGCCATTTTCCTACACAACGCTGACTTGCTGTGAAGCAATTCCAGCAAAGAACATTGTTGGGAGCCTCTGGTGAACCTATTTAGCTTTAAATGTCTGACAACATGTGGCTACTGATTTACAGTAAGCTAAGCAGAGTCTCCATGCCAAATAGCAGCTGCAAATGGAAATCAAACGAGAGATAAAAATATGTGATACAAGTACAGTACTGGCCCCTGTAGTCAGCCTACAGCATTGCAATGGGAGAGAGTCAACTAAATTAGGACAGACAGACATTTATATTTTAACCACTTCAGCCCCAGAGCATTTGGCTGGCCAAAGACCAGAGCCTTTTTTGCGATTCGGCACTGCGTCTATTTAACTGACAATTGCGCAGTTGTGCGACGTGGCTCCCAAACAAAAAAAAAAAAAAAAAAAAAAAAAGCAGAGTTAGTTCTTACCGGTAACTCTGTTTCCAGTAGTCTTCCAAGGCAGCCCTTGAGAGATGGAGCTCCTCCTCACAATCAGGAAACACATTGCCATTCATTTTCTTCCCCTTGAGAGGCGGTCCCTCAGGTCCCTGGTCAGTCATCCCCGAGAACCGAAGGCCGGAATCTGAAACAATATAATAATACACAACACAACCCCACAAGGTTAGACATTTTAGGGTGGGATCGTGCTGCCTTGGAAGACTACTGGAAACAGAGTTACCGGTAAGAACTCTGCTTTTCCCCCAGTCTTCCAAGTCAGCCCTTGAGAGGATATCCAAGAACTCACCAGATCTAGGGTGGGACAACGGCTTGGAGGACTTTCCTACCAAAAGCCTGGTCCTGGCTGGAAATCAGATCCAGTCTGTAATGCTGAACAAAGGTCGAGAATCTTGACCAGGTTGCAGCCCTGCAGATTTGTTCTGGAGTGGCTCCTGAAGCCCTTGTTGAATGAGCTTTAAGTTCTTTAGGTGGTGTTATTTCCATGACACTATATAGCACTCTAGTATGGCTGTCTTGATCCATCTAGCTATTGTCTTTTTTGGACGCTTGTTTACCCTTTAGTTGGCCTGCGTATAAGACAAAGAGCATCTGATGTTCTAAATTCATTAGTGACTTCTAAATATTGAAGTAGACACCTTCTGACATCAAGGAGACTTAGTTCCTGCTCTTTGCTGTTTTTGGGTGAACTGCAAAATGAAGGCAAGACTATATCCTGGGATTTGTGAAAAGTTGACGTCACTTTTGGGGTAAATCCCGGATCTGTTTGGAGGACGATTCGATCGTCAGAGACCCTTTTTTGAAGATTCATAACGGAGAGCTTGTATTTCGCCTATCCTACGTGCCGTTGTGATGGCTACTAGGAAAACAGTTTTAAGAGTCAATAATCTTAAAGATGTATCTTTTAGTGGTTCGAAGGGAGGTTTGATGATTCCCCTGAGGACCACTGACAAATCCCAAGTGGGACATTTGTGTGTGTCTTGGGCTTTTTGTATTTAGCCAATGCCCTGCAAAAACGAGAGACCAACGGGTCCTCTTGTAGTGTCCGTTCTAGATACACCGATAGCGCTGCGATCTGTACTTTCAGAGTACTGAGCGCTAACCCTTCATCAGCGCCCTGCTGTCTTGTTTTCAGTGCACCAACTGTTAAATTTTCTCCAGGTCTTTCTATAGATGGCTCTGGTGTTTTGCTTCCCAACGCGTTGTCACCACCTTATCTGAGAGTCCTTTAGATCTCAAGAGGTCCTCCTCAGTAACCAGGCCACCCATTTGAAACTCTTGTTTTAGGCCTGTCAGGGGTCCCGACACATCAGGTCTTCCCTGTGAGGTAGAAGCCATGGCTCTGCTGCCGAGAGACTGAGGAGTTGAGAGAACCAGGCTCTCTTGGGCCAGTATGGTGCAATCAGTATCAGTTTTGTCTGTTCCTGTAGAAACTTCTTTACCACCCGCGGAATCAGATGAACCGGAGGGAAGGCATAGCTTGACGTTACAAGGATTTTGAAGAGCGTCTATCCCAAGAGGCTGGTCTTGCGAGAAGAAATACTTCACCTGAGCATTCTTCCGAGAGGCAAACAGGTCTACGTTTGGAACTCCCCAGCGGGCTGTAATTTCCCTGAACACCTCCGGGTGTAATACCCATTCCTCTTGGGAGATCTCCTGGCGGCTGAGGAAGTCTGCTACTTGGTTGTCATCCCCTTTTAGATGGACTGCTCCTAGTGATAGCAGGTTCCCTTCTGCCCACCGGCAAATTTGGTTGGAGATATGGCTTAAGGATGGGCTTCTTGTGCCCCCTTGCTTGTTCACATAAGCCACTGCTGTGGCGTTGTCCGAAAGTATCAGAATGTGACGACTTCCGAGTTGGTTTTGGAAAAACTCTATGGCCTTGGCTATCGCCATAAGGCACGAAAATGTGAGAGTAAAAACCCTCTTTCCCCCCCCCCTTCTCTGGGACTGGAGTAAGGACCTTCTGGTCCACCATCTCCCCTAGCAACAGTGGAAGAGCCTTGGCTTTCTCTGGATCCCTGGGAAGTTTTGTTACTAGAAATCTCTCTGGAGAATGACAATTGAATTCCAGAGAGTAGCCCCTTGCGTTAATGTCCAAAATAAATTGATTGGCTGTCGTCTTCTGCCATTGGGGTAGGAAGGTAGCCAGTCTTCCCCCTACTGGCACTCTGTTATTGTTTGGTGGTTTGGTTAGAAGAGCCAAAGAGGACATTACTCTTTGGCTTCCCTTTGTGACCCGTCCAGTTTCTTAGGGTACCCTTTCTTTTCTTCTTGGGGACGATCTCTTCGCCCACGAAAAAAACTTGGGAGGTTTTCGTTTTTCAGCAGGGAAGGTTTTCTTCCCGTCTGCTGTTCTTTCTAAGGCCTCGTCCAGGCCTGAACCAAAAAGAAAATCCCCAGTAAATGGGAGATTGCACAATCTCGTTTTGGATGCAGCATCGCCTGTCCAGGTTTTCATCCAAATCGCACATCTTGCTGCAACTGCTAGTCCTCCTGACCTTGCTGCTAGCTTGACGGACTCTGCGGATGCATCCGCAATGTAGCCGACCGCCTTGGAGAGAACTGGAAGCGTCTTCAGAATCTCCTCCCTAGGCGTACCATTTTTAATATGGTCTTGCAGCTGTGAGAGCCAAAACTCTAGTTTCTTGCCACGCAAGTGGTGGCTAGGGCTGGCGACACTTGTCTCCCAGGCTCTTTTCAGGATAATGTCACCTCTTTTATCCATGCCATCTTTAAAAGGTGTCCCATGTCTTCAAATGCTAATGAAGAATTTTTTGAAAACTTTAGAAAGTGGCGCATCCAATTTAGGATTTTTATTCCATACTTTTGGATCGTCACTGAAAGGAAATCGCTTTTTGTGACTGGCCGCAAAGAAGGGTTTCCTTTCTGGGTCTGCCCATTCGTTTTTCATGGTATCTGACATTACCGGATGAACTGGGAATACTTTGGATTTTTTCTTCCTCAGACCTTGGTACATCAGGTCATGTTTGGAAGGCAGTTTTTTCATGATCAATTTCCAAAGTTTCGTGAATGGCCCCAAGCAAATCATCCACGTCTTCAAGCGATAGTTTGTATTTGGGTCCCTTTCTTTCTTCTCTCCCATCTTCCTGCTCTGAGTCTGAGCCATAACGCTAGCTGCGCTGCTGCCCGCTCGCTCCCTCACCGACTCATGCGACCCTGAGGCGACTTCTGATCTGGGTGAGGCCATGGGAGAGGAACTTCCAGAAGGAATTGCTGGAGGTTTAACCTCTGCAATACATTTTTTTGAGATCCTTACAGGTGTTAGCCATATCATCCCTCACGGATCCAAAAATCTTTGCATCAACTGCATCTGACTCTTTCATTCAGTTTGGTAATGCAAGCTTTGCATAGCGGTTCTGTGTTTTCCAATGGCATCTTGGTAGTACACTTTGCACACCGCTTCCTGGGAGAGGGCTTTGGCTCTTTAGGCGGTTTCACCTGCCAAAAGATAAACACAGGGGGACCCATGGTGGTGAGAAAAATAGACACACTGCACCATACATTACTACAGTGCACACCCAGTGACACTAGTAACCCCCTGGCCCCAGCTTGCTAGTGCACCATCACCACCTAGCTGCTGTCCCAATACAAAGGTCACCCACTGGTGCCTACCTGCATCCTGCTGGTGCTTTCGCCTCCTGGAGCCTGGGCCGATGGAATCTCATCCTTTTCCAGCATCCTGGCTTGCTGTGGTGTCCGTACTGTCGTCTGCAGCCGCGTCCACGCTACTAGCACCAGCCGACCGGTCGAATTTCCCGCGCCTTTGAGGGGATTGGACCAGCTTCCCCGGCGCACGCCGATTGCGTCATTCCTACCCGGAAATGACGCCCCGCGTCTTCCGGGTCAAGTGGCGTTCAGACGTGGGTACACGCCCCCGCTGACGCCGCCAAGGGAAGGCTGCAATGGCGCCCTTCTCACCTGGGCACAGAAGAAATTCGAACCCGGGACACCTCCTGCACGCAGCCCAAGGAAGGTTGCCCGTGGTCAGAGAACCGTCGTCCTCCACGCCAGTCACACAGCTCCGGTAAGGTCCCCTGACTCCCTGCCGCACGGAGGCTCCAATCAGTCAGCCCTGCTGACATAGACTGCTGTACCTGCAGACACCTGTCCCGGTCAGCCCATGGGAGATGGAGCCCCCCTCAAGTCCCTTTGGAAACATGTCTCCTCCGGACGGAGGAAACACTAAGACTGACCAGGGACCGCCTCTTAAGGGGAAGAAAATTAATGGCAATGCGTTTCCTGATTGTGAGGAGGAGCTCCATCTCTCAAGGGCTGACTTGGAAGACGACTGGGGGAAATTGACATCCTTCCCTCCCCACAAATAGAGCTTTCTTTTGGTGGTATTTGATCACCTCTGCGGTTTTTATTTTTTGCACTATAAACAGAAAAAAATGCAATATTTTTTACTATCTATAGAGATAGATCTATATAATCTCTTTTCCTCAGTTAATAGGCCGATACGTATTCTACATATATTTTTGATAAAAAAAAAAAATCAAAAAAAAAATCGCAATAAGCGTTTGGTTTGCACAAGTTATATAGAGTCTACAAAAATCGGGGATAGTTTTATGGCATTTATTATTTTTTTACTAGTAATGGCGGTGATCAGTGCTTTTTATCGTGACTGCGACATTATGGCGGACACATGGCGCTATTTTGGAACCATTCACATTTACACAGCGATCAGTGCTATAAATATGCACTTATTACTGTGTAAATGTGACTTGCAGTGAAGGGGTTAACCAGGAGGGGGCGCTGAAGGGGTTAAGTGTGTTCTAACTGTAGGGGGGTGGGCTACGTGTGACATGTGACATCACCAACAACCATATTAAGCCCACATCAGGGAACTCGTACCTTCATTACAATAGTTGCCATCATCCAACATGGAAAAACATTCAACGGACAATTCCACAGGTTACGTAGGAATGGTACTAAAACAGAGGATTATGTGGCGCAAGGTAGAAATATGCAAAATAAATGCGAGGAAAAGGGGTACCCGAAAGATCTAGTGGCACATGCCTTTTCGTCCAACCAAATACACTCAAGTAAAGACAATAATAAAAACGTAAAATCCGTAGGTATGGTAAATACAGCTAGATTCGTATCAACATTTAACACAAAATATAAAAGCTATTTCCGAAATAAACATTATAACATTCTGAAACCGGACCACATTTTGGCCCCTACCCTCCCCCCTAAACCACAGGTCACGTTTAGACGTACACGTACAGTAAAGAATATTATTGTTCCCAGCAAACTTACCAATTTAAACAGCAGACCTCCAATTGACATCAGAACCTATTTTGATAATAGGACCGGAATATTTCAATGTCGGAAAAGAGGTTGCCTCACGTGCCATTCGGTTCCCAGCGGATGTTCAGAGATAGTCAAATAGCAAAGGGAAGACTTTCAAGATCAAACAATTCATAGTTTATGTTTTGCGCTGTTATTGCGGCCTTCTTTATGTGGGCCGCACTATACGTGCTCTACATACTAGAATAGGTGGGCATCGTAGGTTGACCAAGAAGGGTTGCATCAAACAGTGTCCCACGCACAACAAGGATTTTGGACAGATGCAGGTGTGTGCGATCAAGGCCATTTCAAAGGGTACCCTGACTGATAATGAAAGGTTCTCCCTCCTTTGCCGTAGGGAGACTTTTTGGATATATCCGTTAGGTTCCCTTACGCCTGAGGGCTTGAATGAGGAAATTGACGCCCTCAGTGTGATCTGTTAGTTTTCATGTCATATGTTTTAGGTTTTAGTAGTCTAGCAGCCTAATTCTTTGGGTTTCCAAGGTCCTAACATATGGGTATGAGCGTCTTTATATGTTGTCCACACTCACAGACGTGACATTTTGTGTGCATCACCCATATATTACAAGTTCACTTTCATCATATGATTTTATATACAGATAAGGAGGATCCATTTATCTAGTCTTTAGGTTGAATTTGTGTCTCTCTCTAGATCATTTTAAATTACCACCAGCATGCAATGATTAGCAGTTTGCCACATGGTGTTATATATACACATATATACATGTAGTGGTATTTAGAGGTAGGCCCTTCAGATGAGTTTCTTTTGTATTTTTATTTTTCAATTTTTATTTTCATTTTTATTCTATTTTCCAGACCATTTATTCATTCAGTTTTCAAGTATTTCATTATATATATTTTCACATTTTAATTTTTTCTGTTTCCAATGTCATTTTTATTTATATTTGTTTATTTTTAAATTTTATTTTCATTTGAATTTTATCAATTAATTTTTTTATATATTGCAGACTTCATTTCACGGTCATTCATGTGGCCTTATGTTATTAAGAGAAGGGTTTGAACAAGTATAGTGCTAGATGTGCACAAAGAGTTAAAATCACAAGAGCTGTCGTTCACTCCCTTTCCTGCTTCCATGCTCTATTTTAGCCGTGTACTGTATTGCCGGTGGTTCCCTCAGCTTTGACAAAGCGCATGCGCGCGAAACATGTAGGCTAGAGGTCTCCACGACAATATAGGAGCTTACATACCGCCCGACAAGTTGGCACACCCCCTTCGTTTCAGGATCGGTTTTGTTTCTGGCCGCCAGACGCGGGGTGCGTTGTTCAGAGAGCCGTCAGATCCATTGCCATCTGGTCCGTTCGATTAGTGTGTACATCTGTCTCCTTAGTGTGTACACCCCCTTTGTTCCAGCAACTGTCCTTGTTTCCGGCTGTCAGACGTGGGACGCGCCGTTCAGAGAGCCGTCGGATCCATTGCCATCCAGTCCGTCCGTTCAGCTGGTCTGACCGTGACCCAGGACTTTCCACGGATTGTGACATTCTGTCTTGGATTCCACAGCTCTGGTTTTGCAAACCAGCCATAGGCTGCACTGTGAGAGCGGCTCATCCTTCCATCTCCTGGACGGCCAGTACATCCCAGCACTGAACCGAAGTAACTTTACAACACCAAGTAACGGAGCACACTTGCGGATTCTAACCCTTTGGGTGGCGGTATTGTATTTTATGCGTTTTTTATGCTTCATTACCTTGACTATAGTTATTCCTGAGGGTTTTGAATCTTATTTTATCTGAATCAATTCAGATCAAATTTTTGCATGCATCCAATTAAAAGAATTTTATTTAAACATCAGCTATAGTTTTGCTGTCACTGCACCCATTGAGCGCTGGATTGTTTAGGGTTTACTTTTTTCCGGAAGTTACCAGTCACACTGGGAGTCAGATTTCCAGGAACAGTTTCCACAGGACATTACGTCACAATTTTTCTGTCAGTTTTTTAGCGCTGAAAGACTTTGTTTCTTACGAGTGACATGACACTGATCACCGCTCCCGAATACAGGGAGCTGGGATCACTGTCCTGTCACTAGGAAGGAATTCTTCCTTTCCGTGAGACGATCGCGGGTATCCCCGGACATAGAGTGCACAGGACTCGCAATCACACAATGCCATGCCTTAAAGGCAACGTACAGGTACGTTAATATGCCTGTACGTGCCATTCTGCTGACGTATATCGGCATGAGCCGGTCGGCAAGTGGTTAATAAAGGCCTCACACAGATTTTGGCATAAAGCCCTGTAGTTTCCTATGGCTGCGCAGTTGCAGGTGGTGCATACAGCCGCCCATAGTGACTATGTGCTTGTACTTCTGCTTTTCTGTATTAGCATTAAGGCTGGATTCACACCCATGCAGTTTTAGTGCTTTTTGCACTACAGTCCATTTAACATGGTTTCCTATGGAACACGTTCTGTATTGCAAATCTGCAAAATGCAAAAAAAGCACAAAAATGCATAGGTGTGAATCCATGTTTACCCAAGTACCGTATTTATCGGCGTATAACACGCACCCCAAGTTTAGGAGGGAAGTTTAAGGAAAAAAAAAAAAAAAAAAAAAACTTACATTTAAATGCAGCCTTACCAGTGTCCAGTGCAGCCTTTGCCCAGTGCAGCCTTTGCCCAGTGCAGCCTTGCCCCAGTTTTCAAAATTGGCGCCGCCGAGATCGCCGCAGAGACTAGGCGGAGCGGGGGCGAACGCCGCCGAGAACGCAGAGACTGGGCGGAGCCGCCGCCGAGATACACATAGCCGAGTGTACTCGGCTTTTCTCGGCTCCGCTCACAGTCCCGCCCTATGATGGACATATCACAGGTCCAATGGCGGGACTGTGAGCAGAGCCGAGAAAAGCCAAGTATAGCCGAGCACACTCGGCTATGTGTATCTCGGCGGCGATCGCTCCGCTCAGTCAGCGGAGATCGCCGGGATCAGTGGGTATCGGCGTATAACACGCACCCACGATTTCCCCCCGATTTTAAGGGGAAAAAAGTGCGTGTTATACGCCGATAAATACGGTAAATGCTGATGCCCCCATCCAGGCTTAAAGCGGTGTTCTGCCAAAAAAGAATAGCAAAAAAAAACAACCCAGCAGCTACACATACTGCAGCTGCTTGGCTTTTAATAATAGGACACTTACCTGTTCTGGAGTCCAGCGATGTCAGCACCCGCAGCTGATGTTTCCATCAGCTGTTGGGTGATGCCGCCACCGCTACGGGTAAGGGTACCCGGCAGTATAGCCTTTCGGCTTCACGCCAGGAACCCTACTGCGCGAGGCCCCGCTCCTCTCTCCTACTGGCCCAGCAGCCAGGGGAGGAGGGTGCCCCATACTGACGTCACAGGCCACGGCCTGGACTCCCAGAAGTAGGAAGGGATAATTGCCCAAACAGCCTGACAGTGGCTGCATCCTCCAGGTTGTGGTCACCATCATAATCTTCTTATCTACTTTTCAAGCTGGGAGGGGCTGACAAGACCACCGTCAACTCAGCACTCACAACCAGCTGAAATTTTAGTTTATGGTGAGCTTTAGACACCTTTTATAATGGGGTGGTGGGGGGCGGGTAGCGGTAAAGTGCTGCTAATTTTAGCGGTGCTTTGGCACCGCTATTTGGGTGGGAGCGGGGCGCATTTAACCCCCTAGAAGGGTTAAATGCGCCTGTGTAGCGCTTCTGCTGAAGGGCTTTGGCAGCGCTGCCCCTGCATTCCAATGGACAGGGGCGGTGGAGGAGCAGTGTATACACCGCTCGCAAAACACCCTGAAGATGCTGCTTGCAGGACTTTTTCTAACGGGCTTTCACATTGGGACTGCAGATGAGGCATTTTCTCAGGTGCTTTACAGGGGCTATTTTTAGCGCTAAAGCGCCTTAAAAAACACCCCAGTGTTAAAGGGGTCTTAGAGGCGATTAGAATAATAAGAATATAAAAGTTACGCAAGATCCAGATTTAGCAACCAAGATTGTGTAAAAAATAAAAGTAAAATAATGAAGGACACCAGCCGCACACGGAAGAAAGATTTTACAATAAGTATAGGAAGGAGAGTTCAATTCATGTTTTCATACAGCTTTTACCCAAAATGCACATATTTTTATAATCGGAGATTAACTGGGGGGGGGGGGGGGGAGAGAATAGTCATTAAAAAATTATTCACTGTAATATGTAGTCTAAATTAATAAAATTTGGTAATGTTTTCATTTAGGTTACAGTATGGCAGTAATTTGAGGCTGGGATCACACTAGTGTGAATTGGATGTGGGTTTCCCAGCATCCAATTCGCATGCCAGGAGATTGGGACTGGCTGTCAAATTGCACAGGAGTCCTGTGCCTCTTTTGGTCCATTTCAGGTCTGAATTCAGACTGAAATCGGACATGAATCGGTGAACAGGGACACGCCGGACCCCTAAAAAGTTATTCGATAAAAAAGCAATCTGCTAAAAAGCCATCTACTAAAAAGAAAACCAATGAACGAATTGCATAGCAATAAAAAACATATGAATATATTATTTTTATTATTGATTTTTATTAATATAATTATTTTTTATTGTTTTTTATCTGACATTTGTATTTTTTCATTTTTGATTTTACCTGTCAAAAGATTTTTAAAGAACTCCAGAATAAAATATGTTTTGCAAATTGCAGGCAAAGTAGGAGTTGCGTGCAAAAGGTTTAGACCACCTTATAGAGATCTCCACTCTCGGAGTATAGCGAAATACTTTAGACTCTCAGTGAAACAGTAAATTGTCAAAAGATAAGAGACATGAACGTTAGCAAGGTGCATTGGGGTGCCATTAAAAAATGAACGGCACTGTCGTGTTCTTGTAAAAGGGAAGGACATTTTATGCATTGCTGGAATAATCAGTTTTGTACACATCCCTGCATCATACAAAATGTCAACCTAGCCCAAGTGGATTCAAACATACCCTACACAAACTAAGAATTCATATCAGAGCCTTCTAGACATGATCACATATGTTCCTTTTTGGCTTTTACAGATTGGTCGTTTATTGTAACAAACTCAGAGGCAATAGTAAGCCATCGGGCAAGTCATGATTGCAGTGGCGGTCTGCTTCCAATCAGACGTTTAACTCACAATTTTAGAATTAAAAGCCAAAAGAGTAATTAGTTACAATATCAATATTGTGATCGGTTCCACCAGACCTCAGCGTCCTACAAGAACCAGACACACTATTTTGGTAACAGAAAAGGAAATGTGTATGGAGGTGAATGACAATGGGCTATATAACAAAAAATAAATAAAAAATATTAAAAACTGCCAGATCCTCTATTTCTTGGCGGCAGAGATACAATGATATAAGGAAATGGCTTCACTCAGGAAGTTTTGAACAGAAAAATGGAGGGAAGCCACGAGAAATGGAGGGAATACAAAAATGTGATTATGATGTAACGAGGGACACAACTATCCGGCCAGAAAATTAATCAGAAAGGTTTATTCACCAGTATAAGGTCTTTAGGTGAATTAAAGTGGGAGGAGGGGGGAACGAAGGGAAACACCATATTTCGTGTAAATATCAATGCATTTTCCATGTGTCAAATCAAACATGTCTATACACAATTTCTATGTGCTGTTATACCAAAATTACTGTAAGGGTGATATGTACAATGTATATGTAAAGCGCTGCGTAAATTGACGGCGCTATACAAGTACCTTAAATAATAATAATAAAATTATTATTAATAATAAAAATATCTGTGATCATTTATATTATTGTCCCAGAACATGCTCCAAAATCCTCAAGTCCTTCACCAAGGTTCCAAGTCAAATCTGTCCCAAAGTCTTCACAATTACACATACTGTAGGTAGCAAAGTGAGGTGGATGTGCGGAGGTGGATGTGCGGCGGTGGATGTGCGGCGGTGGATGTGTACACGGACACACAGAGTAACACTTCTATAAATTGACTTGTCTGACATTTATTTGGCACATAAAGCGCCAAATAGCTGTGGGTATAGAAACTGGCGCATTTTTCCCTTAGAGACAATCTTTGTTAATCCCCCCTGAATTTATATTTTACACAAATGTATAGAAAGCAAGGAAAAAAACAAAACACACACACACGTAAAACAATAACTATAAATCTAATATAAAAACATTTTATTTATAAAATAATGCAAACAATATATTTTGTTATTAAAAGCGGAGTTCCTCCCAAAAAACGGAACTCCCGCTTTGCGGATCCCCCCCCCCCCGGTGTCACATTGGGCACCTTTCCGGGGGGGGGGGGGGGGGGGGAGAGCAGATACCGGTCTAATACAGGTATTTGCTCCCACTTCCGGCATAGATCGCTGCAGTATCCGCAGCGATCTACATCGTGTCCAGCCACTCCTGTCCCCACCCAGCTGTCTTCTGGGAGACACACACACACAAGTCCCAGAAGACAGAAGGGACCAGCGAGATCGCGCATGCGCAGTAGCAAACCAGGCTGTGAAGCCACAGGGCTTCAATTGCAGATTCCCTTACCGAAGGTGGCAGCGCCTCCACCCAGGAGCCGAGGGACAGATCGGCTTCAGGTAAGGACATTGTGGGCACCCTGGACAGGCAAGTGTCCTAAATATTTAAAAAAAAAAAAAAAAAAAAAGTCAGCAGCTACAGAATTTGTAGCTGCTGACTTTTCAATTTAAAATAGTTTTTTGTCCCGCGGAACCCCACTTTAAAAAAAAACATTATACTACAATAATTAATTTGCTAAAAAAAAAATAAATAAATAACTATTTTATATAGATGTACAACTATGATTACTATTTTTTGTAGTACATAAAAGCTATTAAAAATAGATTTTATACTAGCAAATAATAGTTATTCAAATGTAAAATTGATTGAAACATATTTTTACATTATTATACTAAAAGAAAAAAAAAAGATATTAAGATTTGTAGTATATAAAATGGAATTCACATTAGGAAATTCTATTGTAAAAAGACAATAATATATATATATATATATATATATATATATATACACACACACACACATACTTATTATGAAGTGTACTATTGCTGTATAACATCTTCAATAATATGACACATGTTGTGATCTCATTATTCCTACATTGATGATGATTTATGATGTGAATGGTTCCCGTTCCCCTCCCCCCCCCTCCCCTCTCTATCATAGAGAACTCACTATCCCCCGGTCTGCTGAGCCCTGTAGTCCGCCCACATGGAGTTCTCTTACCCGCCAATGCCTATGACGATCTTCATTTCCGGTCTAATGTGTCTGAATAGAAAGTAACGGAGGAGGTCCGGTGGTGGCGGAGGATGGAATGAAGACCTAGAAGAACGCGGAGAGCAGAAGGAGGGGAACTAAACGTCAACTACAGGAAGAAGACTCCATGGTCCGGGAGAGCGGCACAGCTCCGTCTAACACTAGCAATGGAGAGCGGGAACAGGGGATAGCCGGAGCCGTGCGGGGGAACGTCAGGTGTCTGTCATCCTCTCATTGGGCGGGGAAGGGGGGAGGGAGGAGTGCGTCCTCATTTGATTGGAGAGGAAGTGGGACAGGGCGGGTGGAGAGATGTCGCGGAGCCCAATGAAGGCTGAGGGAGAGTTGTCCTTGTGTGCAGCTGTTCCCGGACAGGGGGCGGGGTGACACAGAGACTCCATCACGTTCATGGTCACCTCGTGCCGCATATCTCATGTGTCTACACACCGCCCCCTGCCGCCTCATTCCGGACACTGCCCCCCCTCAGTCACTACAATCAGCTGGCAGCACTCACTGCACGTGTTCTGTTCTCCACTGACACCCCCTCCCCAATATACACTACAGTCACAGGACCGACCGTCATCTCCTCCTCACCATGTGTTATGTGGGGGCCAATTAAAGTTTCCATGAAGTTGGGCAGAGATGTGTGCAGCCTATTCTATTATAGTGTTCACCCCACATAGGTGTGTGTATAGAGAATATATATACACGTGTAGCGGAGCCTCACTCCCCCTCTCCAATTCTATCGCCTGGTTGGCTGATATGGTCTAGGGGTACCTGGGAGAGGAGAGTGCAGGGACACTACACCAAGCTCTCCCCTCTTATGTGTATGAGGGTTGAGCAAAGTCACTTAATTACCTCTTGGTCTGCTCTTTGCGTATGAAGCTTTCACTTGTTCCGTGGAGATGTGTCTGCCAGTAACAGAGCCCCACACCAATTAAAAGTCCAACACTCTTTTATTTCTCCATTGCCAGAGTGAACATAATCAGTTGAACTTTAGTAACAGACAGACAGGGGTGTGGATACGAGTAGGCCCAGGCACAAATGAACTCTCCTATTCCTCTGCAAGCGAATAGGCCTGGCGCACGGTCTCTGCCACCGACCGTGAGATTGGTCGCTGCCACCGACCGGGTGAACTGTTAAGGCCCCTGCCACAGGCCTAAAAGCAGGTCTCTGACCTGAGTTGACTAGTTGGACCGCTGCCACCGGTCATTGGACATGAACCACCTTCCTCCTTGAACTTGGCCCATGTTCGGGAAAGACATCCCTCCGGGCGGTCTCCAGAGGTTCACCCGGCACTGGCAATATGCTGCACCAGGTCTTCGGTTGAATCCCTCCTCCGGTCCCTTACACCTCTGGATTCGGGTGCCCAACACCCGGGGCACCCTAGGACCGTCCCTCCCTTGAGGAACCCAGCGGAAGGTACTGGGCCCCAGGCCTCCGGCTGAGTACCTCACCCCAGACTGAAGGTGTCTGGGATGGAACACGAACTCCAAGTGTCCCGGCCTAGGCTGCCTGGACACCGACCGCGGACAGCAGCCCTCAGGCTGAAGGTGCCTGGGATTTGAACACCTCGTGGCAAAGATGTCCGCCCCCTTTATACCCTCTCCCAGCAAGCACAGAGGGTTCCCCGCTCCGCCGTACAACTGCTGCGAGAGGTCACAAAGGGTATGGCACTGCAGTGACGGTTTAACCCTGGCCCAAAGTGACAGCGCCACCTGCTGGGCCCCAGGGAACTGGTCATCACTGATGTCTTCACCACTTTTAAACACTTTGAAAAGTACATATCCGCTACACTCTCCCCCTGGTTATTGGACACTGGTCCCCAGTGTCTGGAGCAAACCATGCCCAAAAGAGGGCCCACATAGCCTGATCCAGAAACCGACTAAAGATTCCAAAAATATAAAAAGTTTTGAAAAAACTAAACTAAAACAGCTGTGCCTGAACCTGACATGAAAGGGGAGGGAAGGGAAACAACAACAACAACATTTGAAATCACACGTTCACATAACATTTCTCCCCACCCATCCCGGCTAAGACCCACCCCATTCTCAGTGGTCTTGATGGGATGCTCTCCTGCAGAGGGCAAAAAATGTTAAACACACAAATCCCTGACACATATGTTCGTGTGAAAACGAAAAAACTTCTCCGCAGAGAAGCCCTTACCTTCTTTAACCACTTGACAACTGGGCACTTAAACCCCCTTAATAACCAGACGAATTTTCAGCTTTCGGTGCTCTCACATTTTGAATGACAATTACTCAGTCATACAACACTGTACCCATATGAATTTTTTGTCCTTTTTTTCACACAAATAGAGCTTTCTTTTGGTGGTATTTAATCACTGTTGGGTTTTTTATTTTTTGCGCTATAAGAGAAAAAAGACTGAAAATTTTGTAAAAAAATGATTTTTTTTTCGTTTCTGTTATAAAATTTTGCAAATTACTATTTTTTCTTCATAAATTTTGGCCAAAATTTATACTGCTACATATCTTTGGTAAAAATAAGTACAAATTGGTGCATATTATTTGGTCTTTGTGAAAGTTATAGAGTCCACAAGCTATGGTGCCAATATCTGAAAATTGATCACACCTGAAGTACTGACGGCCTATCTCAATTCTTGAGACCCTAGCATGCCAGAAAAGTACAAATACCCCCCAAATGACCCCTTTTTGGAAAGAAGACATTCCAAGGTATTCAGAAAGAGGCATTGTGAGTTTTTTGAAGTTGTAATTTTTTCCCACAATTCTTTGCAAAATCAAGATTTTTTTTTTCTCTTTTTTTTTTTTCACAAAATTGTCATATTAGCAGGTTATTTCTCACACACAGCATATGCATACCACAAATTACACCCCAAAACACATTCTGCTATTCCTCCCGAGTATGGCGATACCACATGTGTGAGACTTTTACACAGCGTGGCCACATACAGAGGCCCAACATCCAAGGAGCACCTTCAGGCCTTCTGGAGCACCCAGGCCAATTCTGACATTTCTCTCCTACATGTAAAAATCATCATTTATTTGCTAGAAAATTACATAGAACCCCAAAACATTATATATATATGTTTTTTTTAGCAAAGACCTTAGAGAATATAATGGTGGTTGTTGCAACTTTTTATCTCGCACGATATTTGCGCAGAAATGTTTTTAACGCGTTTTTTACGGAAAAAAAATGTTTTGTGCTTAAAAAAAAAAAAAACAGTAAAGTTAGCCCAATGTTTTTGCATAATGTGAAAGATGAAGTTACGCCGAGTAAATAGATACCTAACATGTCACCCTTAAAAATTGCACACACTCGTGGAATGGCGCCAAACTTCGCTACTTAAAAAATCCCCATAGGCGACGCTTTAAATATTTTTACTGGTTAAATGTTTTGAGTTACAGAGGAGGTCTAGGGCCAAAATGATTGCTCTCGCTCTAACGTTCGCAGAGATACCTCACATGTGTGGTTTGAAAACCGTTTTCATATGTGGGCGGGACTTACGTATGCGTTCGCTTCTGTATGCAAGCTCACGGGGACAGGGGCGCTTTAAAAAAAAATAAAAAAATTTATTCTTCATTTTACTTTATTTATTTTAGTTTGACATGTTTTTCCACACCAAACATTTTTTTGATCACTTTTATACCTATTACAAGGAACGTAAACATCCCTTGTAATAGGAATATGGCATGACAGGTCCTCTTTACAGTGAGATATGGGGGGGGGGTGTCAATAAGACCCCACATCTCACCTCTAGGCTGGGAAGCCTGAAAAAAATACAAAAAAAACAACAACAATCCTGGCTTTGATCGTAGCGGTGAGTCGGTAGAAGCACCGGAGGGCGGCGGGGGGGGACATCCCCTCTCGACTCCTGTAAGAATGATCAAGCGGCGGAACAGCCACTATGATTGTTGTTATGGTGTAGGGAATCGCCGGCTGAAAAAGCTGATATCTGAATGATGCCTGTAGCTGCTCCCATCATTCAGATATCCCCGCACAAAGTCAAGGACGTCATATGACGGCCGGCGGGCGGGAAGTGGTTATTGCAGAGTATTGCCGGGCATTGCGGAGTATTGCCGGGCATTGCGGAGTATTGCGGACTATGGCAGGGTATTGCGGTGTATGGCAGGGTATTGCACGGGGTATTGCACAGGGTATTGTGGAGGGTATTGCAGAGTATTGTGGAGGGTATTGCAGAGTATTGTGGAGGGTATTGCAGAGTATTGTGGAGGGTATTGCAGAGTATTGTGCAGGGTATTGCAGAGTATTTTGCAGAGTATTGCGCAGGGTATTGCAGAGTATTGCGCAGGGTATTGCAGAGTATTGCGCAGGGTATTGCAGAGTATTGCACCAGAGTATTGCAGAGTATTGCACCAGGGTATTGCAGAGTATTTTGCAGGGTATTGCGCAGGGTATTGCAGAGTATTTTGCAGGGTATTGCGCAGGGTATTGCAGGGTATTGCGCAGGGTATTGCAGAGTATTGCGCAGGGTATTGCAGAGTATTGCGCAGGGTATTGCAGAGTATTGCGCAGGGTATTGCAGAGTATTGCACCAGGGTATTGCAGAGTATTGCACCAGGGTATTGCACCAGGGTATTGCAGAGTATTGCACCAGGGTATTGGCAGGGTATTTTGCAGAGTATTGGCAGGGTATTTTGCAGAGTATTGGCAGGGTGTATTGCAGATTATTGGCAGGGTATAGCACAGGGATGGCTGAGCAGGGATGGATGGATGGCTGGATCTGTGACTGCAATTGTCACAGATCCAGCCCGCAGTGCTGCTGCTGCCATCCGCTCCCTCCCCTCCCCTCTCACACTGTACCGATCGGTACAGAGAGGGGAGGGAGGAACCGGCGTCATCAAATGACGCCGGTCTGTTTACAAGTGATTGCTCCGTCATTTGACGGAGCGATCACGTGGTAAACGGCCGCTATCAGCAGCGATTTACCGCGATTCGTGATCCGCCGGGTCCACGGAGTTTCCCGTGTGCGCGCCCCAGGGGGCGCGCGGGAGCGCGATTCTGGGAGGACGTTATATAACGTCCTCCCAGAGTTAAGCAACCACCTTGTCGACGTTATTTGTCGGCAGGTGGTTGTTAAGTGGTTAAGTGTGTGAGTGAACAGTGAATATCGGTGCGCAACACTGCCATCTGGTGACAGTGTCGCAGTAACTGCACTTGTTGAAGATTTCTCTTTTTTTCTTCTTCTGTAGGTCTAACTACCCCAAAGTCTATGATTACTTGGTGGGATGGAAGAATGAAGAACAAACAATGACAACAGTCCTTCAATTCCTCCAAAGAGCACAAACACCCATTAACTCGGGTACAGTCACTGGGTTTCCCGGGAAACAACCCCGGAAAACTTCAGCAGCAACTAGGTAAAGCAAAACAGAGTCCTTTTTTTTCTCCTACAAATAGAATTTTGGGTGCGGCAAGACAAGGGGCTTTAAGTGCTGGTCCATTGTCTCTACATGGTATTCGACATCCTCCCCCTCTTTGCGTCGAATCAATACCTTGTCTGCGTGGATGTGCCTACCCAACATCCATTCTGCCTTGCAGTCCTTGAACCGCTGTGAAGCTTTGGGGGAACATGCGATGTACCTGCGGGATGTGGGACCTGAATGTGTGTCCACACAAAATTGTTGTACCAGCGTTCCCGACTGACCTCCACTTCGTACACAAGTTCCTTGGGTAAGTACGGGTACTCCCACCCGTACTCGTTGGCAACTTTTTGACAGAAGAGGCGTTGTAGTCTCGCCAGCGGAGACATAGTGGCCCGGTCTCCATCACCCGGTAGGACAATGGCGTCCGGGTGACGAGGTACCTTGATCACCTCCATTCTGGGCATAGGCGCCCGCAGCAACAGTCTCTTTTCCCCGGTGCTAGATGCAGGTGGCACCGGGGGTGGAAGGGCAGACTGGGGACGGAATCCCTCCTCAGGCGCTGGTGCCTCCAACCGGGGTGTACTATCCCCTGTAGACATGGGTGGATCCCCGACTCTGCGGGACGAGGAGAGAGGCCTCTTGTCCCAGCCCTTCTTAGCAAAGAGTTCGTCAATGACAACGTCGTCTCCCGGATCGGAGAGCGACTCCAGGTCGGAGGTGTCACACTCCTCCGCGGGCTGGTAGCCTGTAGTGGAGGCTGAATTGCTACCCCCCGCGGGGACACAGGGCCGTGAATCCCCGACACCTCCGCCCCAACACCAAGTTCCTCCGCCCGGCTTACCTCGGCCCAAAGTTGAAAAGGGATGTCCGGGACTCTTTCCGACCGGATCCATCCGGGCCGGGCGTAGGCGAGCAGGGCCTCGGCCCAAAGTTGAAAAGGGATGTCCGGGACTCTTTCCGACCGGATCCATCCGGGCCGGGCGTAGGCGAGCAGGGTGATCCACCACGACCGCTGGACGGGGCAACCAAGCCGGTCTTCTTCTTTGGCGGTGGACGCTGGGAAACAGTGATGACTGAGTCAGCATCCTCAGATTTCTCCCGTATCTCTGTGATTGCGACCTCCCCTGCGGTCGCTGCAGTGCGCACAGGGATAGCTGTCAAAGCAACGATTCCTCCTTCTTGAGTGGTCTGGCCTGTTGCACGGTTGAGGTGGAGGGTTCTGGGTTTCTCGATAGGTGGTTCCACCTCAAATAAGAACTCTCCGCAGGCCTCGCAGCACCCGAACGGCTTCAGCTGACACACCAGTCCTGAACAGCCGTGACAAATCAAACCCAGGCCTCAACGTCCATGCATGAGTACAGGGCGAATCGTCCCCGGGGCTTTAGCCAAATCCCCGTATCCGTTATCGGAGCAGCAGTAGTAGTCAGACTTTCGGTGGTGGGATGAAGTGGAATCCACGATGCGTTACTGAACATGGCGACTCTCTGCTGATCCATTGCACACTGCATTGTTGGCGCCAAAGTCCCCACGTGTAGTCCTTCACACAATTGGACTCCTCCCCTCTTGCGCTCCAGTTCGCAGGCTTTCTCCTTCCCTGGGTCACGCCCACGAACTGAGCAGGGAGGGTGTGCCTCGTGGCGCAGTGGCCAACATGGCCGACCTACTCGGAACTCTTCCGGGCAGACACATTCAAATTCCAACAATTCCAGCTCCATTGTAGCACAAACACATCCCGGACCCGAGCCCGCATGTGTAGCGGAGCCTCACTCCCCCCTCTCCAATTCTATCGCCTGGTTGGCTGGTATGGTCTAGGGGTACCTGGGAGAGGAGAGTGCAGGGACACTACGCCAAGCTCTCCCCTCGTATGTGTATGAGGGTTGAGCAAAGTCACTTAATTACCTCCGGGTCTGCTCACTGCGTACGAAGCTTTCACTTGTTCCAGGGAGATGTGTCTGCCAGTAACAGAGCCCCACACCAATTAAAAGTCCAACACTCTTTTATTCCTCCATTTGCAGGGTGAACATAATGGTTGAACTTCCAGTAACAAACAGACAGGGGTGTGGATACGAGTAGGCCCAGGCACAACTGATTTCTCCTATTCCTCTGCAAGCAAATAGGCCTGGCGCACGGTCTCTGCCACCGACCGTGAGATTGGTCGCTGCCACCGACCGGGTGAACTGTTGAGGCCCCTGCCACAGGCCTAAAAGCAGGTCTCTGCCACTGACCTGAATTGACTAGTTGGACCGCTGTCACCGGTCATTGGACATGAACCACCTTCCTCCTTGAACTTGGCCCATGTTCGGGAAAGACATCCCTCCGGGCGGTCTCCAGAGGTTCACCCGGCACTGGCAATATGCTGTACCAGGTCTTCGGATGAATCACTCCTCCGGTCCCTTACGCCTCTGGATTCGGGTGCCCGTCGCCCGGGGCACCCCAAGACCGTCCCTCCCTTGCGGGACCCAGCGGAAGGTACTGGGCCCCAGGCCTCCGGCTGAGTACCTCACCCCAGACTGAAGGTGTCTGGGATGGAACACGAACTCCAAGTGTCCCGGCCTAGGCCGCCTGGACACCGACCGCGGACAGCAGCCCTCAGGCTGAAGGTGCCTGGGACTCGAACACCTCGTGGCGAAGATGTCCACCCCCTTTATACCCTCTCCCAGCAAGCACAGTGGGTTCCCCGCCCCGCCGTACAACTGCTGCGAGAGGCCACAAAGGGTACGGCACTGCAGTGACGGTTCAACCCTGGCCCAAAGTGACAGCGCCTCCTGCTGGGCCCCAGGGAATCACTGATGTCTTCACCACTTTTAAACACTTTGAAAAGTACATACCCGCTACATACAGTAAAACCTTGGATTGCGAGTATAATCCATTCCAGAAACATGCTTGTAATCCAAAGCACTTGTATATCAAAGCAAATTATCACATAAGAAATAATGGAAACTCAAATGATTCGTTCCACGCAATTTATTCATAAGTCCTTCAGTTTATAGTCCATATACAAAGATTATAGCGACATGGGTGTCCGCTCCATAGGGCAAGGGGGGTCGTGTGCCCCCCCTGGAATCAAGAAGGTTTTGGCCAAATTGGCAGTGTTGTACACCCTCCGACGCCCTTACACCCACTTCCAGCCCCGCACAGATCTGCACCGCAGCACATGTACTCCCCCCCCGGCCCACCACACCTCCCCGTCACCGCTTTAAGGCGGCCGCGTCTCGAGGTTTGGCAGCGCTGGCTGGGCGGGGCCTCACGCTGCAACCCGATTGGCCACTGGCTCTTCTCGTTCTCCCCTGGCTCCGCCCCTGGCCCTTGGACTGTGCAGCGTGCCCAGGGAGAGAAGAAAAAGAGCCGGGGGAGTTGGCAGAGCGGAGGGTGTCTCGAGTCGGTGGTGGTAGTTCCCATGGGGTCCTGGCCTCCTGCGGGGCAGCCTGCTGCACACATCCTCTGGACCTGCTGAAGGTGAGAAGAAAGGAGGGCTGGGCTGTGTGTGCGGTATGGAGGGAGGAGGAGATGTCCTACAATACGTGTGTGTGTGTGTGTGTGACTGCAGAGACATGACGTCATAGGACACGTCATACATATGGTCAGTGTGGTCAGTTTGCAGTGTAGTGGTCAGTAGTCAGTGTGTAGTGTAGTGGTCAAAGTGTAGTGTATGTAGTGTCCAGAGGTGCAGGGTGCTGCTGTGTAATGTAAAGGGGTGCAGGGTGCTGTGTAATGTAAAGGGGTCCAGAGCTGTGGGGTGCTGTGTAATGTAAAGGGGATCAGAGGTGCAGTTGTGGAGAGGAGGTACACAGTAGTGACAAAGAGATATTTAAAGATGCAGGGGGCACAGTGGGTGTTTTTACATTTTAACATGGGGGGGCGCTTTTAACCCCCCGCTAGCGGTCGAAGAAAGGGGAAAATGCGACGGTGTATCGCAGCTGCAAAAGCGCCCCCCCTCCCCCGAAAAAATTTCAGCGGATTACCATGTACATATGGATTGTAGTTTAGGTTAAGTTTGGATTTCTTCTGTAGACGCTTTGAGTGGACATAACTGATGTACCCCGCTCTGCGGGGCGGGCCTTAGCGAACAGAGGCTGAATATGGGCAGCACAGAGGCTTAGTGGTTAGCCTTGCAGCACGGGGGTCCTTGGTTTAAATCCTGACCAGGACACTATCTGCATGGAGTTTGCATGTTCTCTCTGTGTTTCGTGGGTTTCCTCTGGATACTCCGGTTTCCTCCCACACTACAAAGACATGCTACCTTGCGTTGGTGGTGCAGTGGTGAGCATAGCTGCCTTCCCAGCAGCTGACCCGGGTTTGATTCTCGGCCAACGCCATCTCCAATACTTAGAGTTCTCAGAGAGAAAAGCACTATACAAGGTCAATGCTGAGTATATATTAGCGGTAGAATAAAGAATGAACCCATCAAAAACACATCAGAGTGCGTCTAAATGCATCAAATATACACCAGAGAGCATCAAAACGCACCACTAATACACCAGAGAGCATCTAAATGCATCAAAAATACACCAGAGTGCATCTAAATGCATTAAAAAGACATCAGAGAGCATCTAAACGCATTAAAGACATACCACAGTGCATCTAAACGCATTAAAGACATACCACAGGGCATCTAAACGCATCAAAACTATACCAGAGTGCATCTAAACACATCAATAATACACCACAGTGCATCTAAACCATCAATAATACACCAGAATGCATCTAAACGCATCAAATATACACCAGAGCGCATCTAAATGCATCAAAAATACACCAAAGTGCATCTAAACACATCAAAAACACACCACAGTTCATCTAAACGCATCAAAAATACAGCAAAGAGCATCTAAATGTATAAAAAATACAACAGAGAGCAACTAATTGCATCAAATATACACCAGAGAGCATCTAAACGCATCAAAAATACACCAGAGTGCATCTAAACGCATCACAAATACACTAGAGAACATCTAAATGCATCAAAAATACACCAGAGTGCATCTGAACGCATCAAATATACACCAGAGAGCACATAACGCATAAAAAATACACCAGAGAGCATCTAAACACATCAAAAATACATCAGAGTGCATCTAAATGCATCAAAAATACAGCAGAGAGCAACTAATT